>JAWNMO010000366.1:0-116990 GCA_035043915.1 Drosophila paramelanica
TAGCTCCCATCTATCAAACCCCCATAAAATTGTCAAAAATGAACCGATTTTCACGTTTGATGGCATTTTGATCATGATTTGTCCCATATATTAACTCCACATTCAAAATATATTCATTTTCGAAAATAAAATTTTTTTGAATTTTTTGGACAAAAAAGCATGTACTCCCCCCTTGTGAATTTTGGAAAAAAAATTTTTTCAAAATTTAGAATTCCGAGTTTATAGTTTTAATCGATTTTATTTGTCACAATTAGCATAAAAAACAACATTTGAGGTTATTCTGAGGGGGTCAAATTTTTGGTCAAAAATCATGCGAAAATCGACAAAAATTTTGACATGTAAAGTTGTCAGATTCCATAGCGTCCATACATCAAACCCCCATAACTTTGTCAAAAGTGAACCGATTTTCACGTTTGATGGCATTTTGATCATGATTTGTCCTATATTTTGACTCCATATTCAGAATATATTCATTTTCGAAAATAAAATTTTTCTGAATTTTTTGGTCAAAAAAGCATGTAGTCCCCCCTTGTGAATTTTGAAAAAAAAATTTTTTCAAAATTTAGAATTCCGAGTTTATAGTTTTAATCGATTTTATTTGTCACAATTAGCATAAAAAACAACATTTGAGGTGATTCTGAGGGGGTCAAATTTTTGGTCAAAAATCATCCGAAAATCGACAAAAATTTTGACATGTAAAGTTGTCAGATTCCATAGCGTCCATACATCAAACCCCCATAACTTTGTCAAAAGTGAACCGATTTTCACGTTTGATGGCATTTTGATCATGATTTGTCCTATATTTTGACTCCATATTCAGAATATATTCATTTTCGACAATAAAATTTTTTTGAATTTTTTGGTAAAAAAATCATGTACTCCCCCCTTGTGAATTTTGGAAAAAATTTTTTTTTCAATATTTAGAATTGCGAATTTATAGTTTTAATTGATTTTATTTGTCACAATTTGCATAAAAAACATCATTTGAGGTGATTCTGAGGGGGTCAAATTTTTGGTCAAAAATCATGCGAAAATCGACAAAAATTTTGACATGTAAAGTTGTCAGATTCCATAGCGTCCATACATCAAACCCCCATAACTTTGTCAAAAGTGAACCGATTTTCACGTTTGATGGCATTTTGATCATGATTTGTCCTATATATTAACTCCACATTCAAAATATATTCATTTTCGACAATAAATTTTTTTGAATTTTTTGGTAAATAAATCATGTACTCCCCCCTTGTGAATTTTGGAAAAAATTTTTTTTCAAAATTTAGAATTGCGAATTTATAGTTTTAATCGATTTTATTTGTCACAATTAGCATAAAAAACAACATTTGAGATGATTCTGAGGGGGTAAAATTTTTGGTCAAAAATCGTGCCAAAATCGACAAAAATTTTGACATGTAAAGTTGTCAGATTCCATAGCTCCCATATATCGAACACCCATAACTTTGTCCAAAGTGAACCGATTTTCACGTTTGAAGGCATTTTGATCATGATTTGTCCTATATTTTGACTCCACATTCAAAATATATTCATTTTCAAAAATAAAATTTTTTTGAATTTTATACATGTTTAGGCTTTTCATTATTTTAATTCACTTTTTGTCCACAGTTGCCTCTTCTGAGCTGGAACAGTATATCAGGAAAGGAGATGTGGTCATATCCACACGACACATAAGGTGAATTGACTCACCTTGAACAGTTTATCACATGATCATGTGGCACAATTTAATGGCATTCTCTTTGTGCGACAGACCCCGCCGCAAGTTGCATATATCCATTGAGGCGCTGTTCATGATCGACTTTCCCATGCTGAAGCATAAGATGTCCTTCTTCCTGGATCGCAAGCAGCAGAGCGTCACCCTGGACATCAGCGCCAATGGGGCGACAGAGTCACGCAACTTTGAGATACCCAACATCAATGAGACGAGCACCATACGATCTCTGGCCCTGCACTTCTCCAAGAATCGAATCACACTCTATGTCGACTGCAAGCCGAGCACTTTCCATGATATTGACATGAGTCTGTCCAAGCTGTACACCCAAATGGATGATCCAGTGATCAAGCTGGTACGTGTTTGATCAGCTTTAATTGCATTTCGAGCTAATAACTCTATATTCTTTTCTATATAGTTCAGGGAACGCAAATATCCGCTGCACTTTGATGCGGACATGGAGCACTCGCTGCAGCGCGCCAACTGCCAAAAGGGTTTGCATCGACGGGGCAATCGACGCATGCTGCGGAACAAGATCACAGAGCGTGGTAAGCTATCGGTCAGACAAGCTGTCTCCTCGTGGGCATGCTCCACAACCCACCGTTCTCTGCTTGACAATCTTTCAGAGAAGAACAAGAAGCGCGATGTGCGCAGCAATTGGTACCATGAGCCAACTCTGGCCCGGGACGGCGTCGATCAGCGTCAGCAGGAAATACCGACGGACATGCAGCGTGGTGATATACCCATGATACATGGCGATTGTGAAGGTAGGTAACAGCGCCCCATCTCTTTTCCAATCAGACAGCTATCGTTAAACAGTCGACGACACTCGTCGTTTGGGGCGTGGCTCGCCTTTTGACAAGTTTACAGTGGGCTTCCAACAACTTTTGGGTGGGACGGTGGCCTCAATGAGGCGTAGCCTTCAAATCAGTTTTGCATACGCGTTCTGCTTGATGAAATTATTAGCCCGAAACAGTTGGCGTTTATGTCAGTCAAGGTACATAATTCAATTAGGCTTAAATTGGCATGAATCTTTGTCAGACAGGTCTTGTAAAAAGCTGCTTTTAAGATATATAGTAGGATTTTCTGCAAAAATCATAAAATTATTAATACTTACTCAAGTTTATTTAAATTTTTAATATTAATTTAATATAGAGCAAAAAGGGAAATTTGTTGCACATTTTAATCATGCAAGAATTGTGTATAGTATAAATATAAAAGCACACATTCTATGAATTCTAATTTGATTTTTCAATATTCGAATAATAAGAAAAGTTTAACTTTAACAAATCTATAAAACTGATATTATTCGTTGGCAACCCAACTTAATTTATTTATAATTCTCCAGTGTGAACATATTCATCTACTCAATCCGGCTAAGCTTATTTATTATTCCATTTGTATGCTTCTCTGTTTACCCTTGCTTCCACTTGAAAGCTCCGTTTCCATATCCGCAGCAATAACTGTCTTGCTTAATGTGATAATACCCTACAAATCTGCAGCCAATTAATTACACGACATTGGTAGAGGCATTATGGATGTAAGTACCCACATTCGGATCTGCCAATAAGTCGCCGTTAAGTGCCACAGAAACCAGCGAGCAGCGCCCACAGAAAAGACAACGCTAATGAACCCAAAGATATGCCAGGCCCGATCCAAAGTCCGTGCATAAGTTGTGCACTCGTTTTGGGCTCGTTGAGTGCTGTTTGGCTCGATGTCGACCCGGCATAATTATTATTTATCTAGCTCAGTGCAAAACACCAAATTGGTAGCACGCTCTGTACCCACACAAACACACACAAACACACACACACACACATGCAAGCACGTTAGGCGGCATATAAATCGCAAAGGCAAACGTAATGAATGACGCCGACGAGATACAGAAACGAAGGTTGCACACCGAAAACCCAAAACGTAACCAAAACAAGATTGCAGATCATCGAGTGAGTGCATTCGCGGCCCGAACGGATGCGTTTGGGCGGCGGCGTTTTCAATGTTGACAAAACTCACTCACACAAACTGACAGACGGACGGACGGACGGAAAAACGCAGTTGAAACCGATGAAACATTGGACTAGTTTAGTCGTTGCCATGTGTCTAACATGGCGTCGGATAACATATGCGATCTAGAGATGAGCCGCAATTTTATTAGGGAATAAGATAAAAGATTGACTAATAACAGTGAATTGAATGAAATGCTTGTAATGCGAGGATTTCAGCTGATAATAAGAATTAATAGTTTTTCAAGATGAATTTCGATTTTATAGAATTATACTACTAATTATACTAGTAGATTATAATTTAATATACAAATTCAAATAAATTGTAGCAAATTCCTAAAATTTCTTTAAAAAATGTTTTAAAGTAAAATTTTTGAGAAATTTCTCTCTATGAATTAATATACTAAAGTATATTTAATTATAATTAGCTAATTTTTATATTTTTATATAAAATAACATAAATCATAATCAGTAACGTTCATGAATTTCATAACCGTGATCACCGTGACTTTTATGAGTGTATTTCAACGTTTTATTGGTCACCTCTGAAATTCGCGCAAATCGCATTGGGTGCTCAGCTCTGTTGTCGCATTGCATTAAACTGCGCTAAAACGCGGCGCATTAGCAGCTGGATATTGCGGCACAGTCGCTGGGTTCGGGCTTAGACCCGGCCAAGCGACAAAGCGGATTAGGTTGCAATCAGGAAAACGGTATGAAAATCGTATGGGGAGAGGCAGTGCGGGCAGTTCGCTCAAAATGAGTGCGATTTAAGCATTGGTTAGGCCTTAATCTTGTCAGATGCCTGAACGCTTCCCACACACACTCGCACACACTCACACACACACATACTGATGCGAATACACAGCGGCTCATGAATTATTGTTGCTTTATTTAAAGTCTTATTTTTATACGATTTTTTCGCTTTGTTCTCATTGTTCCCCAGACGCCCTCGCACGATCACTGAGCGATCTTTTGGCATTGGTTAAGCTGCTGCGCGAAGACGTCGCCCACCAGCGTCAGGAGATTGCCTACTTGCGCATGCTGCTGGAGAACTGTGCGGGC
The DNA here is from genome assembly GCA_035043915.1 of Drosophila paramelanica. Classification (NCBI taxonomy): domain Eukaryota; kingdom Metazoa; phylum Arthropoda; class Insecta; order Diptera; family Drosophilidae; genus Drosophila; species Drosophila paramelanica. The sequence continues at coordinate 4,789 of JAWNMO010000366.1, forward strand.
TGCAAGGAGCCCAGCGGAGATAATCACATACGGCTCGAGCCCAACTGCCGCACAGCGAATCCTTGTTATCCTGGTAAGTGCCGCGACTCCAGTCCATGGCAAGAGTTTTCAACTCCATCACAATTCTTGTTCTTACTGCCCACAGGCGTTGATTGCCATGACAGCGCCTCGGGACCAAGGTGCGGCCGTTGTCCTGCCGGCCTCATTGGCGATGGCAAACTCTGCAAACCGGGCGTCAGCTGCGCGGACAGGCCCTGTTTTCTGTAAGTGCATTGTGCGAAACAAAATTAACTCCAACTTATTTTTTTTTTGTGGCTTTTATGCCTTTTTATATGCCCATATCCGCACCTTTAATGGCGTCAGGGGCGTGGCCATCCGTGGGCAACCATGTTAATTGTATTTGTCATGCTGTTCTTTAACTGACACAGACGGACGCCCGACGCTTGAAAGACGCCGCCAGCGTCGCTGCCTCACGCAAAATGTCGCTCAGCGCATTCGCAAGGGTTTCTCTCACTGAGTCTGCAATTATTTGCATATGGCCTTAATGGCAATTTGATGTTGTTTATGGCTTAATGATGCAGTCAAGCGACCATCGCCTGCCACTTCAGACAGCCGAAGCTCTTCCTATCTATGATTGATAAGTTTTGCCCATTGAGATTTCAATGCTGCAAGCCATGCCCATTGAAGTGCCCCCATCAGTGATGGTGATTACTGAATGAAAAAGAGCGAAGATTTTGTCATTGGCAGCATCGATTCCTTTTATCAGAGTCATGCTGAGGCCATTGCTTGTGGGCACCCTTTTTGACAAGTGCTTAGATCTGAAACTCTTGATATGCCAATCCAAATGTGCAAAATGCATAATCCCTTGTCGGCTTAAGATTGAAATCTCGCTACTCCACTTAGCACTAAGCACATTCAAGTTGATCACTTTACCAATAAATCTTCTTTTCTGCAGAGTGGCGGAAAAAACTTTTATTGTGGCTTAGGTTGAGATTAAGTTTACTTCACATAAAGAAAGGTTATAGAAACCATTATAACATTTTTCTTAAAAGATCTTTTCCAAAAGTTTTACATAATGAAAAAGCGTCAGTTTTCAGTGAATTTTAGAAAATTTACATATTTAAGGTAATGAAAATCTTATGCTGATATAATTAGCGGCTTTAATGATTTCAACTGATATGGAATTAGTAATGATCAATTAAAATACACAATCTTAAAGCTCAAGATCTCTATTTCTATACAAATTTCTCCAAATGTTGCCAAAGGTGGTCTTTTTAGAAATATGATAGCACATCAATGAAAATGATGCACTTAAGTCACCTGCTGTTATCTTAGACACTTTAAGGCGCAGCTGGAACTAGCCCAGCACAAATTTAAGCTTTTTTTTTGCGGAACATAGACGTCTCTGTTAAGCCACCCACAGCCCATATAGAGACTTGTTTTTGAAGTCGGAAGAGAACGCCACAGGTGAAGGGAGATCAACTTTATTACTGTTTCCATTAGTGTCAGACCGTATCGGCTAATTATGCATAAGACCCACAGCAAAGTCGGAGAATATGGACTAATAAATACATAAATTCTAGAAGTTCAAAAATCATAAATATGTTAAACAAAACTGTAACCGAACATTGAATAGAATATGTTTTGTAGAAATTGTTGAACAAAATGCAACAAAACCTTTGCAATAATACAATGAAGAGAAATAACTGGTTAGGCTGTGAGGTCTGGACCACAAATGGCACTTGAAATTGCCGCATAAATTAGTTAAATGTGCGGGGAACCCGCACAGCACAACCAGAATTGAGAAAAAGAGAACTGAGAACTGACTGAATTCATTGTGTCAAAACACTTAAAATGATTTCGGTCTGTGTTGTTGGTTCTCGGTGAAATGTGAGATCTTTGGCCGCAGCACTCGACAAGAGAGGAAGCAACTGGGCCATAAATTTGTTTAAATTATTGAAAACGGCCCAGAACAGACAGAACAAACCAATGGACACAATGTGTGCACCGTGCATTGTAGGTGTCTAGGCGAGGGATCCACCTTCCAATGGAAGGTGCGCCCAGACTGACCGTATTTTAATTTGCATAAAATTGTTTTAAATGTTGTCAGCATCGTCGAACATCGCCGCCGACTCGTTACTGTCATCTTTCATTATCGATGAAATGTGGCCAATGCGTGTGGTAAACTCACACTCACACACACACAGACACACACACACACACTCTGGGCCATCATTTTAATTTAGAACCCACGAAATGTTTTTCGTGCCGGCGTCATAGTTTAACATGATCAGCGCTTTGTTTGTTTGACTTTCGAGCTGCGTTTTCGATTGTTAAGATCAATTCTATTAAATGGCCATAAAACCTGCGCTAATGATATGCACACCTGTTGATCCTTTGTTGTCCGCGGCTATCATGTCATGCCACAAAGGCTGGGCCATTCAAAAGATATACTTTGTGCCTAAATTGTTAATGGACTTTTGTTGCTGGTGTTTACTATAGCAAACAATATGTGTACAATATGTGCACAATATATTTGAATTTTACTACACTCAGCGAAGAATTTTGTACTCAGTTCCAGTTAAAGTGCAGTAAAAGTTAAGAAATAATCGCTTAATTCTAAAATATTTTTTTTAGAATTTCAATAAACGTATTATAACTAAAACAGATTTCAAGTAAGATAAACCCACTGAAACTGGATAAAAAATTAGTATAAAGTAATATATATAAAAGACTTAATTCAATTTTGACATATTATTATTTTTTTTCATATTTATTTAATATATTTCGAAATATTTCGGATTCATATTTGCAACAATCTTACTAGGACAAAAGTGATGCATGCTTTACATAAATCTAAATCTAAGTCTTTAGATATCGTTTTTCTTGGAGTGCATAAAGAACTAACTAGGTCAACAAAAAATAAGAACTGTTGGTTGAATAAAAAGTTGAGTTGGGTGGAAAGTGCTAACTATCTGTTATATAGGAAATAAAATTCAAATATTTATTTTCATAATTGCCTTAAAAGCTTAAGTGTGTTTTCGTTATTATATTTGTATTAGTTTATATTCTGGGCGGTAAAAGTGTTATCTTCCCATATTTGATATAAGGTTTTATGCTATATTTAAAGGATAAAGCTAAATTTAAAAAAACAAAAATAATTTTTTAACTTTTGAGTTGTTATTATAATGTAAAATGATCTATATTTATACATTAGAATATCAGTTGGAAAAAAATTTGTTACTCCAGTTCCGATATATATCTTCTGATTAGGAGTACACAGTTTTTGAACCAACTATATATTAATGTTCTTCCTCAATCCCAAATATTAGTTTTAGCTACATGATTAATGCTTTCCTCCAAAAATCGATTTCATGCACAGCAGTTTACACTTTCCATTTTTTTTTTAATACACTGTCCTACTCAATCTGCTTGTTGCCCTAAACCGAACAAGAAAACTTAATCATAGCTGTGCCTGCAGCTTAAATTGATCACAGTTTTTTCTGAGGCTGTTGTTCGATTTAAATTATGCGTGTGATGAAATAATCAGCAATGCAATCAGGCTGCAGTCAAAAAGAGAGAGAGAGATTATATTACCTAGCTTAGCCGGAGATTGAGATTTTGATAGAGATTTTGATTTCGATTCCGAATCCGATTCCGATTCCAGCTGCAGCGTGCATGTATACATGTGTGTATACACATGTTGTGTGAACAATTCGAAAACAGAATTCCATTTGATTATGGCAACTTTCCCACAGATTCTTGGGGCCAGGCCGAAAACAAAACGTTTACGGCAACATTGACTGGTAAAAGCAGCTACACAATCAGCAACAGCAACAGCAACATCAACAGCAATAGCAAGAGAGAGGCGAAAGAGAGGGAGGAGCGTTAGCTGGCTCAGAGCAACATCAAAGTTCGGTGGAACGCATATCTCAGCCGCGAATCGAGTTCGCCTACGCACCAAAAAAGCAACAGCCGCGCCGCAAAAGTGGAGCCATTGATTCCAAGTTGACGTTGCCGTTGTTGTTGTTATAGTTGTTGTTGCAGCTGTTGCTGTTGCTGTTGCTGCTGCTGTCGACTGTTGACTGTGTCGCCGTGGACTGTGAGGCAGCGTTTGACTGCTTGAATTCAAATTAATAGCCAACTGGCTTTTTGCTGCTCGCTTGGTTCGTTGCCCGTCCGTTGTGTGTGCAGGCGCAGCAATGAAAACAAAAACAAGCCAACTCAAGACCACGTCGAGACCAAGCCCGAGACCGATGCTGATGTTGTTGCTGTTGTTGTTGCCAGCAGCCAACCTACTGCCAACCTCACAGATAAGTGGCCTGTGGCAAAATAAACGCCGCTTTATGGCAGTTAGTTGTAGTTTGTCCAAAGCGTGCGCCACATGCAAGTTGTTGTTGTTGTTGCTGTTGTTGTTGGATGCATCGACTCCTTTAAGGGAGAGCCAAGTGTTTCTGTTGTTGGGAGTAAGTGGTATGCATTTGCATGGCATGCGCTACCATTAGAAGCCATTTGGGTGGGATAAATGCGGGCAGCGATCCCGGCTCCGGCCAATAATAGATAAGCTTCGCGTAGTTGGCAGTAATGATAGAGAGCTCTGGACCATGGCAAAGTGATTTGCCAAAGAAATGGGTTTATCGTGCTTACCAAGTGCCAACGAAATCTATCAGCGCATATGAAAAATCAGTTTGCAAAATATTTGAATAGATAGCGAAATAAGATGGTAAAGATGGTGTGAATTAAATATTAAGATTAATCACTGGATATGATAGGAAGATTATGCAAAGGAATATGTGTAAAATATTAATGTTATGTTTAGTTTTTCTATCTTTTAAAAACTAGAATTTATTAATACATATTAGAAATTTTCTTATTTATATCAAAGTTTACTTTATTTTTGACTAATTTGGAGAGTATCCAAAGCTACTTTTTAAATTAATAAAATATTGTATATAAATTGTAAAAATTTGAAAAGCCTACAATTTTAGATAATCTTAAATTAATAATGCACTAAGATTTAGATTTGATAGTTTTTTATGCTAAATTTTGGAGGTATCAAAGGATACTTTTAAATTAATAAAATATTGTATATAAATTGTAGAAATTCTAAAAACCTACAATTTTAGATAATCTTAAATTAAATTATGCAAAATTTTGGAGGTATCAAAAAATAATTTTTAAATGAATAAAAATATAAAAGTTGTAGAAATTTGAATTGCCTACAATTTGAGATAATCTTCAGTTAATAATGCATTAAGATTTAGATGTGATAGCTTTTTATTCAAAAAAATTTTTTTTATTTATTTATTTAAATTTTTCAGTAGCTTAACGCTTTCAGCTATCCTTCACTCCAAAAGGGCCTTAGTCAACTTTTATGTGAGGCATTTTGTAGCTGGTTTCGAGCTGCGTGCAAAGTTTAAAAGCATTTTGCATGCTTCAAATCCATGTTCACACATTACTCAGTCCGCTGCCGGAGGTTCACGTCCGTGTTTAAAGGTTGTGTGTCTTTTGGGTGGTGCCTGGCAAAGTGTTTGAACTGGACTTGAGCAAAGGCAGCAGCAGCAGCCGCAGCAGTCGCAGCAGCAGTATAATAAGAAGAAGAATCTAAAGATGAAGGCAGAATGGCAACTGGCTGGCAGCCTTTCGGCTTTGGGTCCAGGCAGCAAATTGGAATTATGAATTATGAATGCGTGGTTAATAAAAAGAATGGCCAACAACAACAACAATAAGAATAAGGCAAACGGGCAAAGTGGGTTCGTCATGCTAACTGCCAACTGCTAGCTGGATGCTATTTGCTGCTGGGATGCGGGGGCAGTGCCAGAAATGCTAATGCGTTCCTCGATGCGCTCGGCTGGCTATTTTCCCAGCACTCCAAAGATGCTGGCGTTGCCAAGGCAATATGGTCGACTGAACTGAAACAAAGCAGAAAAGCGCAAAGTGGCGAACGCTGCGAACATTGCCAGAAAGCGAAAACCCCTACGCAACATTTTGTTTTCCGTCTAACTGTCTCTTTCTCGCTCTCGCTCTCTCTCTTGGACAGCAACAGCGCCGCCTCAACTTGGGCCGCTTGCCACTTAAGTACTTAACACTTTTTGCTAATTGCGCGTTGCCGCCAAATGCTTCTACCAAAATATTGACGAACGCACACGTCTTTTTCATCAACTTCTTCTGCTTCTTCTTCTTGGACAAGTGTTGTTGCCCACCGCAGCTGCGGCTGTTGAATCCACCAAACTGACTGACAGCTCCAACTAAAAACAACAACACTCGAATACATTTTGCGCCTCAATTCCACACAGGTTGTCTTCTGACTCCACAACTACTACTACTACTAATACTACTACTACTATTTGTACATATATGTACTCGACTCAGGGCATCAAGAATTTGACGTGGGTTATGACAAGGTGGAATTTTTATAATTATCGGCCATATAGGGAGCAAACTGTAGTTGAAAACGCGCCCATTTGTCAGTTTTTAACGTTGTGGGCGGCTCTAATTGCAAATTTGAATTCTTGCTTTTAATGACATTGAACTGAAAAAAAAAATACTTTTTTAATTAGTTAATGCAACTGTGATTAAATTCGTAAATATGTTTAAAAAAATTTTTTTGAATATCTTTATTTAATTTTGATGTGTTAAACTTTAAAATTAATGAAAATTATTCAAAAAAAACTTCTAAAATATTTATATAAAAAAAAATAAATATTCTTTAACCATAGATACATTTATCTAGAAATATTAAACAATTATAATTATAACCAAAATTTAGCTGCTGCCAAAAAGGGTGCTCAATTGGCCAACCTGTTTAAAGTCAAACCTTGCACTTCTAACGATTTCCTACTTCTGAGTTAAATTTCAAACAGAATCAGGCTTGCCAAAGTTTTGACTTGAAGTTCAACTTACGTCCCAAAGCTTATTGCTCTGCCCACGTGTTTGGAGAGTTCTCCTTTGGTTTTTTCAAACTAACGCTAGTTGGTTGCAGCCATAAAATATGGAAACGAATGGCTTTTGGGTCAGTTGGGCACAGTAGTTGGATGTTGGAGTGATGGACTTACCTGGAAATGCGCGTAGAGAGCGATTGCAATGAGTTATGTCCTGGGAGAGTTTCGAACTCGGCGGCGGCGTTACGCAGCTGTTAACCGTAGCCTGGATAATAACTAATGTCCGTGTCATGATATGTAAATGTTGTTATATGGAAGCCGTAAGCAAATCCCACACTCGCCAAAGCATAAAGAGAAATTTACATGCCATCCAGCGTGTAACTGCACTTTTCTTCTTTTTTTTGGCCATGGGCCATTTGGACTTGGACATCATCCTACAGCCAACAGACATGCACAGGCAGTGCCTTCTTTTTTTATTTATTTTGCCTCAACGGCTTTTAATAACATTTTCTTGTAATTGTAATTTGTTTTCTTTTTGGATGCGGGTGCGGGTGCGGGGTAAGCGCAAACTTACGTCTTCTTCCTGTGCATATCCCAAAAACCCAAAACCCTGAACACCCCGCAACACTCCGCAGACACACACACACACACATGTGTGTGTGCACTGTTTGGTGACTGCGCTTTGTCGGTGCTTTTGTGTCCGAGTCGAGGGTCCGAGGAGGGTCGCCCAACTGTAACCTTTTCTTTGCCTTTTGTGTATCTGGCTTCATGCAGGGAACATCATTAATAAATTTGACTTTGTATGGTGTTTTCGGTTTTCCACAATCTTTTGTTGTATATTTGTTCCTGCCTGTCAGTATTAATAATAATAAACAAAAACTGTATGCTCAACTCTATCCCCCCCGTTTTGCAGAGGCGTTCAGTGTCACGATACGGTGAACGGTGCCCAGTGTGACTCCTGTCCGGTTGGCTATGAAGGTGATGGACGCACATGTTCGATACGAAATCCTTGCCTGGACACACCATGCCCCTCAGGTAAGTCAACAAACCAGACCAGGTAACAACACAAACAACAACAATCTGTTTATGGCCTGTGTTTCTCCTCTTTGCGGTCTGTTTGACTTTTTGATTAGTTTAGGTTTCAAGTGGAGTTTTGGGGCCACGTTTTGTTTTCAGCTCTTTTATGGCTAATTTCAGTTTGTCGTGCTCCGAGCTGCAGTCTTCTATGTGGGTTGTCTAGATAGCTTAGAATGTTACCTAGAAATGAGTCAACGCTACATATAAATATTTTCAATCCGAGCGCATTCCTCAGCAAACCATTGATAACTATTACTTAACAGTAAACCTAATCTACTTGATAACAAAATTTTACAATGGGATAGTTGGAATGGAATGAAAAAATGTATATTTAGAAACTAGGCAAAAGCTAAAAAACTTCTGATATGATCGAGTGTACGTTTTAGATCTGTTCGAGTATTAAAAAAAAATATTCACATTTAAATTTTTGATAAATATATACACAAAACAATAATAAAAAAGAAATATAAATAAAAAAATATTGTGAAAAATTAGTATCAAATAATTAACATAAATTTGATTTACAATAAAGATCAGAAGACTAAAGAAAATATCTTGTTAATATGCTGATACTATAAATAATTGAGGATTATTCTAAAAGTTGAAAATAGTTTTGAAATGATTTAAATGAAGAACGTCAGTTCTAGACTTTACGGGGAAGTCCACTAGATAATTTTAGAATTTTTAAAATGAATATTTTTCGAAATTCAGGAAACTTTTGTTAAATCGAAATACCCGATCAATTGCCTTGTAGCGTACACATTTCACACGACTGTTTGATTTATTAATGCGCAGCTCGGACACAATTTAGAGAGAGCACGAATGAACCCTTTTTTGATTGAAATCCAGAAATCCCCAGAAAATTATAGGGTACCCGAGCAATTTTCAAAGAATGTGTGAAACAAGGTTGCTAATTAGAGCGCAGACACAGTCGGTGTGTCAGTTCCGGCCGAAGGAGACTTGGCGGCCAGAGTCAACTTAGTCATCTGAAAGATTTAAGGCGGACCGGAATGTCGTGCCTTATACGTCAAGTTGGCTAATTGAATTCGGCAAAAGTACAAAGCGTTTGCAGTGGGTGGATTATACTAAATGACGAATGTTCGATTTTACCACGATATTAATGCATAAACAATTCTCATTATTAGGCAACATTTTAATACCCACGCATAATGTGCAGCACTATCAGAGGCAGAGCCAGTACACCGCGCGCAAATACTCGGTTGTAACGAACTGAAATCAGAGCACAGCACTAGATTTATTACGATTAAAATTATGAATGCAAATTACTTGTAGAGAGCACATAAATATCACTTAAAAATAGTCATAAGTTGTAAGCTCTATCAATGGCTATCGAAATAATTCAAAGTATTAGCAACGATTCGTCCTGTAACAATCTAAAGTAAAAAAAAACAACACTCTTAGTAAATGCTCTAATCAAAAAAGATACAAAAAATAAAAATAAACAACCAGAAAGTGGAGTGCAACGAAATTTGATTTTCCCCCTTTTCTGTAATGCCTAATTGAAATGTGAATAAAAATTATACAATATTTTTTTCAAAAACAAATCAAAATACAGTTGTTTTATTTGAGCAATAACCCAATTCAAAAGCTTCAAATATAGCTCACTGGTCTGCGATTTGGATACACTTTTTTGGTAAATAAAATTCAATTCCTCCTCCATTTATCTTAACGCTATCTATCAAAATCATCTTTCACATCTGCCTATATCTCTCTTTTAATAATCGAGTTTCATTGCGCTTCATGTTTATTCACTATCATTTTCTGGTCAAACGTGAATTAGGCAAACAATTTATTTTTGTGTCGCTTGCAAGCTGCTTTTAAACTAATCAACAAAATTAGAATTCCTTCGTGCTTTCACTTTTGCTTTCATGTTCATCCAATATTAGGTTAAAAAAAATATTAACCAATTTTTCTTTAACCAGGTGTCGAGTGCATTCAGTTGGGCTTTCCGCCTTACTTTCAGTGCATCTCCTGTCCGCGCGGCCACAAGGTCAACGGCACCACCTGCCACGATGTGGACGAGTGTGCGATCTATCAGCCCTGCGATCAAATGGCCATTTGCAGCAATCTCAGTCCGGGCTTTCGCTGCGGACCTTGTCCGCCCGGCTTCGATGGCATTCATGCACATGGTATTTCCATTCTACGGGAATTTCCTTTTCTATGATACTAAAACCAAAACATGTTCTCCTTTGCAGGTTATTCAGCGGATTATCTGGCCGTGGGCTTTCAAAAGCAAACCTGCTTGGACATAGACGAATGCAAAATGGGCTTCTTCAGGTGTCCGGATCATGCCACCTGTCTAAATACCATTGTATAAATAATTGTATTCAACTTTGATTCGCCTGCTAACATTTTCGTATCATTTTAGGGCTCCTACAGATGTCAATGCCAGGATGGCTATGTGGCTAACGGCACCTTTAGCTGTCTGTCCGCGGCCGATCTGTGTCCCGACGGCAGCATCTGCGCCAGAAACGCGGAATGCGTGCCCACAGATAAGTATCACTATCAATGCCGCTGCAGTGTCGGCTGGGCGGGCAACGGCCGCATCTGTGGCAGAGATCGGGACCTGGATGGTTGGCCAGATGAGTCGCTGAATTGCGCGGAGCCGCATTGTCGTCGCGACAACTGTCCCGAGTTGCCGAACTCTGGTCAGGAGGATGCCGATTTGGATGGCATCGGCGATGGCTGCGACGATGATGCGGACAGCGATCAGGTGCTCAACAGCAAGGACAACTGTCCGTTTGTCTATAACAGCGATCAGTTGGATACGGATCACGATGGCATCGGCGACGCCTGCGACAATTGTGTCTTTGTTGCCAATCGCAGGCAGCTGGACGCCGATGAGGATGGCCTGGGCAACGAGTGCGACGAGGATATCGACAACGATTCAGTGATCAATCAATATGACAATTGTCCGCTGCTGCGCAATCCAAATCAATCCGATGTGGACAACGACGGTGTGGGCGATGTGTGCGATAATTGTCCCACAATTCCGAATCCAACGCAGGAGGATCGCGACATGGATCTGGTGGGTGATGCCTGCGACAGCGACATAGATGGCGATGATGATGGCATACAGGATTCGGAGGATAATTGCCCGATGGTCAGCAACTCGGATCAGCTGGACACGGATGCCGATGGCAAGGGCGATGCCTGTGACGATGACATGGACGGCGACGGCGTTCCCAACTACAGAGACAACTGCCCATTGGCCCGAAATGCCGACCAACTGGATGCCAATCACAATGGCAAGGGTGATGTGTGCGAGGACGATGAGGACGAGGATGGCACGCCCAACATCATCGATAACTGTCCAAACAATTCCATGATCCATCGCACCGATTTCCGGACTATACGTTCGGTTATTCTGGACCCGGAGGGCGATGCTCAGCTGGATCCCAACTGGGAGGTGCATGCAAACGGTTCGGAGATCATCCAAACTCTGAACTCCGATCCAGGCCTGGTGGTTGGCACTGATTCCTTTGGCGGCGTCGATTTTGAGGGCACCTTCTATGTCAACGATGACACGGACGATGATTATGTGGGCTTCATCTTCAGCTACCAAAGCAACCGCAAGTTCTATGTGGTGCAGTGGAAGAAGGGCACGCAGACCTATTGGCAGTCATCGCCCTTCCGCGCCTCCGCCGAGCCGGGTGTCCAGATCAAGCTGATTGATAGCAACACGGGTCCCGGTTCCATGTTGCGCAACAGCTTGTGGCATGCCGGCGATACGCCCGGACAGGCTAGGCTGCTCTGGAAGGATCCAATGAACGCGGGCTGGAAGGAGAAGACCTCATATCGTTGGTCCTTGATACATCGACCAGCCATTGGCCTCATCCGATTGCGGTAATTTGGCAAAATACAACATTGGCCACAAATGCTGAATACATCTTCTAATTTTCATATTCAGCATATTCGAGGGCGAACGTTTGAGTCTCGACTCGCACAATGTTTACGATGCCACACTCACCCTCAAGGGCGGGCGACTGGGCGTGTTTTGTTTCTCTCAAGAAATGATTATATGGTCGGATCTGGTTTACAAATGCAACAGTGAGTAGACAGTAGACTTGTGCCCTTCGGCACTCCGCTCACCCAAGCTCATCATCAACTCTCCCTCGTTACAGCGCGCGTACCGCCCCTCGTCTACAACGAACTGCCCACACATCTGAAGCTCAAAGTGGAACTGGAGAACTGAGCAGTTGGTGCACCAGGTGATTTTTTCTCCAGCAATTTCTAACTGCCATAAATCTTAACCAAATAACTAAGTTTTCTTTATTATTTATTTGGGTGCTAAGGCACAGAACAAACAAATGAACAAATATTTTTTAAATTAAATTAACATACTCTATTTGATATATAATTGAGATTGCAATGGTTTTATTCCTACAAGATTTCAGTTATCACAAATATGGAGTCTGCATTTAGAGCTAGTTGTTGAAAGGTTCGAGCTAAGGTTCAGGAGAACAAATCGAACTTAGACGGGAGGCATTAGTTCGAACCAAAGACAATATAACAATATAATTTTGAATTTTTTAAACTTTTGAAATATGTATTATGACTTAGTAGGCACAGTATTAGCTGCTGAAAATAAATTTGTAATTTTATTGCGATGATCAAGATATTTAAATGTTATTCTATATATTCTAATTTATAATTTCACACTTTTTACTGACCAATAGGTCGGTAGACCAAAAATATTGTTATATTTAAAAATTTATTTAGGAGTTTTGTAGTTTTCAAATTTAGTAAATGCCTACAATTTATGTAATGTTTTATATATTGTAAGAAATTATTCTTTGTATATTGTCTTTGATTCGAATCGTCAATCGATGCTTTTTAACCGATGTTGTGCAACACTCGATAAAAGTAGGCATTGCAATTGGCCAATACACATTATGTCTGTCACTTTGATTTGTTCTCCCATTCAACATAGGAGTAGTGCAGGCCTAAATTTAAAACATTTTATGAACAGTACTTTTCGACAAAATAACAACAAAAAAATAGTCTTGCTATCCAAACAATCTGAAATTCTGTCAGTCTTGTAACAAATAGTCGAGGGTAAGTTCTCGAACGTTAACAGACTGATAATCAATTTTGTGATACAAATCGATATATCAGATAGCAATAATGTCCAGTTGCGATGTGCAAGCCAATCCATCAGATGAAAATTTGGATGAGGAGACAGCTAAAGTCGAAAAGGATAGCAGCATCGACAGCAACAAGGTCGAAACGCGTACTAGCAAGAATGGATTGGTGCCGCAACCTACCAAAATTCCGGGACCCGTTAGCAATAGCCATATCCACACCAGCACTCGCAAGTACACCAGCCTGATGAAGTCGCTGCAGACCAGGAGCGTTCAGAATGAGAGCTTCAGCAGCACCAGCACTTTGGTGAACACCACTGAAGATTCTGGCATCCAAATGGATTGCTCAGCTGTCGACGATGATAATGCCAGTACCTGTTCACCGATCCGACCCAGCAGTTCAACGCCGCGCCTGCAGGACAGCACCGAGACAGCTGCGACCAATGAAAGTCTCAAGGAATTCGAGGCGGCCGAACAGCAGACACTGAAGGTGTTGCAACTTGCTGTAGCCGAAATGGAGGCGGATGTGGCACTGCATGCCGAGATACTCGAGGAGCAGATAAAGCATGATCTCGAGTATCAAATGAAGCTGCAAATGGATCAGCAAGTCGAAGCGAACATTGAGAAGAATCGGTTGCTGGAGGCTGTCGAGCAACAGCGGCAGCTGCTGCAGGAGCCAAATGAGGAATCGTTGCAGAAACTGCAGCTAGAGCTAAAGCTAGAGCTAGAGCAACCACGATCGGATTCAAAGAAAATGCAACAACAACAACAACAAGAACACATAGTTCTTCAGACAACGAGTTTCCCCTATATGTATGAGCGCAAGCATGTGCGAGTGGAGAGCCTTCTTCATGCGGAGGACGACATACAGATGCTGCAGAAGCTGCTCCAGGCGGACCATGAACTGGCCAATGGCGAGACGGGTGTTCGGGCACAGTCCAACGATGAGTCCTTGCTGTTCGAACTGAACGTTGACAGCGATATGGCCATCCTGGAGAGACTTAACGACATTGATACCGAATACAGCCGAAAGCGAGTGAGTTTGCTGCACTCAGTTCTGCGCGTCATCTGCAGCAAGGGCATCCGCAAACTGAGCTTTCCCATACTATTCTGTGGCATGGCTGTCGGTTTGATTTACTACTTTCGCAAGGATTAGGGCAATGCAGGCGCAACATCTTTATAAAATTCATGAATTTCAATGGCATCGACGAATCCGACCAAATCGAATTCAATTTGAGTTCTCAAAATTACATTTATTTTATATATAAAATAAATCGCCTACACAAATACACACAGCGCCTACGGCTCTGCAAAGCTGACAAGGTAATTGTGATTGCTTTCGGAACTTGATATCGATCAAATGTACCACCTTACCAATTATAAAACATAGACACTTTAACGAATAAAATATTAATGCGTCATTTTAACTCTCGAATATATATCCTCCGGCGATATCTGTGGAAGATTATAAGGATTAAATGATTACGTATTTTTAAATCCAAAAACAAAAAATATTATTTTTGAATGTGATGGGAGGGACTATGCTATAGAGATACGATATATTTACAACTTTACTAAAAAGTAATGATTAATCTTCGAGACAAATTTCGTCTTATATTTTATACCATCTATTACAGAATTTATAAGTAGAAAATAGAGTAGTATAAAACTTAATCTAGAAATTAAATTTTACTCTCAACCGTTTTTTAAAAACAGTTTTGAATCAACATAGCAAAATTTGTCATCGTTTTGACAGAAGTTGACAAAATTAATACATTTTGAAAATTTTTAAAATTAGATACTGTTTTATAAAATAACGTCACAGCTATGGCCTCGATCGAATCTGTCATAATAGCTGCTTTGGTTCATGTCATTTTTCGGTTTGCCTTATATATACCCCCACAAACACAGCTGAGTACGCCGGGTCCCGCCATGCCAACGGTCATCGTCTGCTTTGCCATATTGGATATCATCTATGATAATCGTATAGTTCCACAGCGCTTTCAAAATACATCGCCGGGCTTTAAATGTGTTCTGGAAGCGTTTATGGCAATATTCCTATTGGAGGTGGGCATGCTGTTTTGGCTATCGATTGAGCACAGCATTTACTTGTTTGCCAAGGGATCGCTACTGGGCATGAACGTGGTCACACACGAAACCTACTATCGGCAGGAGGTCATCGTTATTGGAGCGTTCACCCTGCCGCTGTCGCTGGCGGTTTTGATCGTGACTGCGCAGGCAACCGAGCATTACCAAGTACTTCGCGGTCTGTCCACCCGATAAATCTAGTCCTGCGAATGGACACTGCGCTAAAATGAATGATTAACTAAAAACCAACTTAAATAAAAGAGAGGAGTTGTTTATATATATTTTGGACAATAGGGTCAGATCTTGCAATTACATCTTTTGATTAAAACCAATTTTTTCCAAAATCGGAAATATTTACATGAAAACATTTTTTTACTAATCGATTCTTTAGGTATATACGAGTCGAGAGAGTATCAGAATATATATGACCGGGAATGCGGCCTGCAAAAACTAGTGCAAACCAAAAGTGTTTTTTTTTTATCAGCACAAGAGTAGGCACTCATAAAAATGCTTCAGGTGTAATCATTGTAGCTTTCAAAAGTATGCAAAAGAATTAAAAATTTAAACTAAAAAAAAAGTTTAAAACCTTTCTGTTTTTAGGGTTATAAGAGTTGAATTAGGTGTATCTTTTCGAAAAAAATTGAAAATTTAATAATTAAAAATCTTTGAATGATATACTATTCTGAAATCATTAATTTTAAAATTGCCACTGAAGAATTATCTTCTACGAGTGATTAAATAATTTTGTTCACAAGATCAGACTTTACAACAAATGAACATATTCTTTTTAAAACATTTTTTTGAGTGATCATTGAGGGTAGTTAGTGAAATCAGTGTCATTTCGTTTATAAATGTGAATAAAAACAAAAAAAAATTTTTAAATATTGAAAATTTTTAGTGAATTTTACAGCAGAAATATTTGATCATCGACGTTGTTATGGCCTCGTTGGAATCTGTCCTTGTTGCCGGTTTGGTTCATCTCATATTTCGCTGTGCATTGTATATAACACCGCACATAAAGCGAAAGACGCCCGGCTCTCCACTGACATCCGTCATAGTCGGTGTGGCTATATTAGACCTTATCTATGATAGCCGCATAGTTCCATTGATCATGGATAGAAAGCCTAGAATCATAAAATATATATGTGAGTGTTTTGTGGCCATATTTATCATGGAGGTGGCCATGCTGATATTCTGGCAGACAATTGAGTATGCTGTTTTCATGACTGTCAACACATTTCTGCTGGGACTGGATATTGTATCCCCTGATACATATGATAGACGTGAGTCTCTCCTCATTGGAGCATTCACCTTGCCGCTCGCCTTGGCGATTTTCGTTGGAGTTGGGAAGACGACCAATCATCTGAATCAGCTCGAACGCCGTTATAGGTCTAAACCAACACAAGTGCACATGCAATTAGATAACACTATGAGATTTCTCAAGCGCAGCGATCGGTATAAGAAAATAAGGTTTAGAGAGGCGCTGGAAAAATATAATTCGGCAAAAAAGCTTCCCGAACGTAATTCCGTGTGGGTGAAATACTTTCAAAATAATTTTTAGCACCGTTGTAAATATTTTAAATTTAAACATAAACTTTTACTTTTATTACATGTTTTCGTTTTCCTTTTTTTTACACCTCTACGAAAGATTTTATAAAATTAAAAATTACATGTCATATGAATACATAATAATTAATTTGCTTTATTTAAATTACAAAATAACGACTATATTTGATTTGCTTTTTACAGAACTCGCGAATTTTTCAACAAGTTTGGAAAATATATTGCAATTTAACGCTTTCATTTTTCGTACCTTTTAAAGCAAGGTAGTTTACAGTATTAATTTTTTTTTGCGTATAGGTAAATAATACTTAAAGTTAAAACAATTTTTTTTATGCATAAGTTTGACTTAATTTCTGTTTAGTTTTCATATTTAAAGAGCACATATTGAAATTACTATTTTTTAAGATTTCCCTTTTTTATACCCTGAACCCAATAAAAATGGATAAAAACTGTTCTGTGTTCATGTGCACGCATACGCATTTTTAAGGCATTTTTCTGCAACACCTAAGTTGAATTTTAACACACGAATGCAAATTAAGAGAGTGGTGCAGTTGGTAGAGGGGGCGTGCTGCACTACGTTGAGGGTCGGGGTTCGAGCCCCAGCGGGGTTAAAATAAATGTTTAAATTCAGGCAAATGCAGAATTTCTTGAAGCATTTGTTTTTCTTGGATATTTGGCAATGGTTAACTTGATTTTTGAACACCAAAATATCAAATGGGAGTGTGGCTCAGCTGGTAAAGATGTTGTGCATTATTAGCTTAGCTGGTGTTCGGGGTTCGAGTTTTCGAGTTCGCGTTGGGGAAAACGAGGAATTATCGTTTCCTGTTTTTCGTCACTATAAAATTATTAACTACACTTAACGTTTTTTGACAAATACAGAATTTTGTCAAGAATTTTTGTTAGAATAATTTTCTGCAATATTTAAATTGAGTCTTAACACAATCAAAACTGATGGGGGGTGTGGCTCAGCTGGTAAGTGTTGTGCGGTGTGGGTTGGAGACACGAGTTCAAGCCCGCAATTGGGAATTGACAAATTTTATGTTTTCTTTATTCGTCACTGATAATAATAATTATTATAACAGTTTTACGTTTTTTGACAAATGCAGAATTTTGTCAAATGTTTTTCTAAGAATAACTTTTTTGCAATATTTAAATTGAATTTTAACTCATCAAACAAAAATGGAAGCGTGGCTCAGCTGGTAAGTGTTCTGCGTTATGAGTTGGAGTTCAGGGTTCGAACTCGCGCTGGGGAGTCAGAAATTTTATACTTTCTTTTGTTTTTTAGTATTTAAGTTGACCTTTAGCACAAGGAAAGTAAATGGAAGGGTGGCTTAGCTGATAAGAGTTGTGCAGCATAAACTTAATGAAAGTAGGCGGGTTCGAGTCTTCGTTAGGGACAGGTGTGTGGACTTATGTGTTATATGTATTTATATAAATAAAGGAAAATAGTAGAAATGAGGTGCAGTGGTTCCAGGTTCCAGGTAGGTAGGTTAAGAGGTTATGCTATGCAGCTTAAGCTGGGATTGTGTTGTGGTGGATGGTCGCGGTTCGAATCCCGGTGTGCGTTATTGGTAATAAATGTTAATTCAATATTTAAATTGAATTTAAGCACGAAGAAATTAAATGGGAGTGTGGCTCAGCTGTTAAAGAGTCGTGCAGAAGATTAAGCTTTGGAAGTAAAAGCGGTTCGAGTCCGCGCTTGGGACAGTTTGGTTTATCTTCTTTTTTTTTATCACCTTTTTTTTACGTCAAAAGCAGAATTTTGCTAGCGCTTCTTGAAATTTGTTTTTTATAATTGTTTAAATTGTGTTATATCATAAATAAAGGAAATAGTATGGTGCAGTCAGTAAGAGTTAGCTTAAGCTGGATGCTCGCGGTTTGATTCCCGGTGTGGATTATTCCCCGTTTTTCGTTGGTAATTAATATTGATTCAAATTTTTTTTTTAATTTTTAATCATCTCAATAAAAATCAAGTGCTAACAGTTTGTGTGTATGGGTTCAGGGTATCAGCTAGTCGAGCGGTCCCGACTAGAGCAATCTTAATTGTTTATAAAGCAGCTTTTCTCACATTTCAAGCTTTGCATTAAGCCGCGTAATTGCAGCTGATTTTAAAAGATTCAATAGGGTTCTAAAGTTATAAAGCCACCGATTACTGCGATTCAATGCAAAGCTTTTAACAACGCTTTCAATGAGTATTTTTTGGGGGCAGTGCTTGAACTTTGCCTCTTTACAGTGCTATACATTTTATGACATTAAAGCAGCTTTTAGAGTTCTTACATAAATTTTTAAGTTATTTGTTTATTTCGTTGATTGTTTTTTACTGTACTTCGCTATCACTGTCACTCTTTTCTGAAAGGAGAGCAGAAAATAATAGTTATCATTATGAGTATAAATATATTTAAATGTCAGAGCTCACCTTTCTTTCCCGTGTAAGCGTGACGTTTCAGTCGATCGTATAAGTCTTCTTTAGTTCCGTAGAGCGACGCATTGGACCGGGCCAATGTGCTCATCTTGCCCCCATGAAGGCCTGCAAAGAAGGAGGCAGAGGGTAAATTTTAAAAATTTATATTTAAAAAAATTTATAATTTAAAGAGTGTATAAAAAAAACATAAATAAAGAATTTATTTATTAAAATTAGATTTTACTATTTTATTTTTGAAAAACTCGATGTATTTATTGAAGTAAATTGAAAATTTAAGCCATCCAAAGTATTTCTGAGCAACCTCTTTTAAAAAATGTATTTTTTCAATTTACGATTGTAACGAATAATGAATTTCAATATAAAATTAAGAATATTCGATTTAAGACGTCTAATAAAGTTTTCATATTTTTTCTAATATATTTTCAGTCTGTGCTAAAAGCTATATTTCCTGAGATTTAATATAAGAATTGAAAATTGAGCAACTTCATTTAAAAACTAAATATAAAAAAAATAAGTAAAAAATAAAATAAATAAAACTAAAACTAATGAAATAAAACTTGGACTAATCGGGTTGCTTACCGTCTTTCATGTAAGTTTCGTTGTAGAAGTTGGGCATCTCCCAGCCGTCCTCCTCGTCGTCGTAGTAGTGCGCATAGGTGCTGTGGTGCGAGGGCGCAATGGACTCCGCATATGGGGTGTGGGCGCCGTAGTAGAAGTTCACCTGGGAGCCAGTCTGGTCGATGGCCGGGGTTAGCATCTTCTTTGGATCTCTGCGCTTCGTGGAGCGCACACAAATCATCCAGATGAGCAGCACAATGATGATGATGAAGATGACGGCGCCAGCAATGCCACCGGCGATATATGCGAACTCTGAGCGCTCGGCGCAATGGGGTCCGGTGAAGGAGCCGACACAGCGACAGGATGGTGTGCCCTTCAGATCCTTGACACAGGCGCCGGAGTTCTCGCAGAAACCATCGCAGACATCTGTGCAGGCCATGCCGGTGCCATTGAAGCCGGGCTTGCACTCGCACTTGAAGTCCGACATCTCCGGGACCATGATGCAATACGCATTCACATCACAGTGGGGCTTGCCCTCGGCAATGTGCTCGCAGGGATTGGTGCACTCGCTCTTGGAGGTGGCGCCGGTTATTTTGGTGCTGTGATTGGGTGGACATTGAATGCAGTTGGTTTGCTGCGATTCCGATTGATAGTAGCCCTTGCGGCATTCGATGCACATGTTCAGTGTCGCATTCAGATAGGTGCCGGGCGAGCACACGGGCAGTGTGCACTCCTCCACGGAACTGGCGCCCACCTTGGGCGTGGTGCGACCCAGCGGACAGGATGCGCACGACGGCTGCACGCCCTGCAGGCGATAGGTGCCACGCGGACAGGGTTCACAACGTCCGTCGGCGCCCAGCTGCTGGCCAGAGCTGCACTCATCGCGGCACTCCTTGCGGGAGGTCGCCTCCGTGGAGCGTGTGGTCTGACCCAGGCCGCACAGCTCGCAGGCGAAGGCGCCTTCGTTGGCCTGGTAGAAGCCATGGCCGCAGGAGCGGCACAGACCCGTCTCCGCATCGAAGTACTTGCCAGCCGGACAGCGCTCCTTGCAGTCGGCGGCGGAGCGTGCGCCAGGACCAGCCGTAACACCAGGACGTCCCGCAATGGTCGGACACTTGCTGCACTGCTGCTGGCCCGCCTCGGACTGATAGCTGCCCCGAGCGCACGGGATGCACGTCTTGTTGGCGTTGTCGTAGAAGGTGCCAATGGCGCAGGGCACGCAATCGGGTATCATGACTACCTGTCCGGCGGGGCAGGCATACTCGGAGCCCAACTCCAGCGAAGCCGGATCCGGCACGGTGTTGGGCAGAATTTCCTGCACGGCAAACTGATCATCCTCCAGTATTAGCTTCTCCAGCAGCTGCTTCACATTGGAACGCTCGCCCGTCGAAGTGTGCACCACAGGATCGCTACAGTTGAAGATAATGGTATAAGGTTTAATCTGGTTGATCGGGGTTCATTTCATAATAATCAATTGGGTTAGCACGCAAATAAAACAAAAATAAAACACATGTAACATATGGGATTAGCTTGAAGCATTAGATTATTTTGCATTGTGATTGGTTGTGGTTGAATGTTTGGATTAGTCTGAGGCTGAGTTGATAGTACTGGGTGCAGAATGCTGGAGATCGGGGTGCA
Source organism: Drosophila paramelanica (assembly GCA_035043915.1). NCBI lineage: Eukaryota > Metazoa > Arthropoda > Insecta > Diptera > Drosophilidae > Drosophila > Drosophila paramelanica. The sequence goes on from JAWNMO010000366.1 coordinate 26,121, forward strand.
ATTGTTTTTGATCGTTATATTGAACGAATTAACGAATGGTTGACATACTTAACAGCCGGGAAGGCTATTTCCAGCGTGTATGTATCACCGCCAGTTTGTTGGCGTCCCTGGCGGCCTGTCAACGCCAGATCGTCATCCTCGCTAGAAATTGGGGTTAACAAACACACATACATATACATATAACACAGAGTACACACATATAGATTAAGACAAAAACATGCCAGGCCTAGATTCAAGATAAAAACAACACTTTGGGAATACTTACTTGACCACAGGCAGCTCCGCTTCCATCACATAAACACCGCCATCCTTCACCTGGCGACGCACACGATTGTTTTGGGCGGCGCGATAATGATCGCACTTGACATCGATTTGGATATCCTTGCACTCTCTGCACGGACAAAGCATTTGGGTAAAGAGCGAATTCAAATCACATATTGCGGCATATTTACCTGGTGCCTTCAATCGCGTAGGAGCAGAAGTTCCAGTCTCGGTTCAAAGCGTTCACCGAATTGGTCACCTTCTGGCGGAGCACAGCCTGGCCGGCCTTGTTGCAGAGCACATCCGATGGGAAGAGCATTTTGATGCGGAACACGCGCTGGGCGGGCTTCGCCGGCGAGCAGGATGGGTAGACCAGTGGCATCGAGGGTTCGCGAGTCGGACGCCAGAAGCCCTCAGCTCCACAAGTGTAGAACTCGGGCACTTGCTCAGAGAAGCGTAACCCGGTATTACAGGCAATCTCGCAGACCTTGAATTGACCGCCTGCGCCCCAGTCCTTGCACACCTGTGAGCCGCCGACAGGATCAGCCAAAGGCGGACAGAATTCAGCTAAAATGAAAAATGATTAGAAGTGATCAAAGGTAATTATCTTATTTCTGAACTCACTCAGTAGCGAAACCTTAAAGCTGCATGAAGCTGTGTTGCCAGCCACGTCGGATGCGATATAGGTGATGTCGTAGGTGCCCCAGAGGAGCGTTGTGCCGGAGCGGTGTCCGTTGCGTTCGTAGATTTTGGTGACGCCAATGTTGTCGCTAAAGTGCGGCTCATCCCAGGTAACTACGGCTGAGCCGTTCTTGGCAATTACCCACAAATCGCCCGGACAGTGCTCCACCACTGGCGGCTCCTTGTCGACAACCAGCTGCTGACAATTGGCGCCAGTGTAGCCCACTTGGCACTTGCGCTGGCCGCACAACGAGGGCACATTGCGTTCGACGCCGCCCGAGGTCAGCTCATAGCCCGCCCAGTTCAGTATGAGGCCGGGGTAGAGCACCGGCTCGGAGCGGCAGTCGCGCACCTGTTTCTGTATTTCGGAGGTGATATCGAGAGCACGGGCCCACACCTGCGACTTGGTGATGGTGCCCTGGAAACCGGCATCGGTGTAGGCCAGCTCATGCTTGGTACTGTCCGGCTGTGGGCGACCCAGCACCGACCAGAGATAGGCGGGCAGAGCACCGCCAGCGCCGTACTCCACTTTGCTAGCTATCAGACCCTCGGTGATCAGCTGGAGCTGACCGCTAATGCCATCCCAGACAACAGCGACATGATGCCACTGGCCGTCGTTGACGGAAGTGTATTCACCGAAGCTAAGGAACACATCGGGCAGATCCTCAAACAATGAGACCTGCACACCGCTGGAGTGAGCCTGCAGGAGCAGACGACGACGTTGCGTCATCCGGGCAGAGTCAACGCCGTAGAGTGTAAAGAAGATGCCGGTATCGTCCTTCTGTGCGAACTGCACCCACATTGCCACGGTCAGGCTGTTCGCCTCGCCGGTGGGGAAGGGCACCACCTGGGCGGCTGTCGAGCGCGTGGGATCGCTGAAGTAGAGATCGTAGTCCACCTGGATGGCCTTGCGGCAATCGTCGCCGGTCATATTGAAGGGGCACTGGCAATAGAAGCCGTTGGTCAGATCCACACAGCTGGCGCCCGGTGGACACGAGTTGTCCTTGCAATCGACAATGTCCTGTTCGCAGTTCTTGCCGGTGAAGCCGGGCGGACACTGGCAGCTGTAGCCGGCGCCATTGTCGAGGCAGGTGGCACCATTCTGGCACACATGCTCCTCGCAGGCATCGTACTCGTACTGGCAACCGATGCCGGCATAATCAGCCGGACAGCTGCAATTGAGGCCGGAGCCAAAGTCCTGGCACTTGCCGCCATGCATGCACGGATTGCCGATGCAGCGTTCGGGCGCCGTTTCGCAGTTCTTGCCATCGGTGCCGCTGGGACACACACAGAAATAGTCCTGGAACAGGTCAATGCACTTGGCATCGTTCTGGCACGGCGCCTGCACATTGCAGCTGGTCACCTGCTGCTCGCAACGCATTCCGCTCCAGCCAGGCGCACAGCCGCACTCGAAGCCGCCGACCCGATCGCGACAGATGCCATTGTTGAGGCAGGGCTGCGGCTCGCAGTCATCGATGTCGGTCTCGCAGAGGGCACCCTTGAAGCCATCGCGGCACACGCACTCGTACTTGTTGTCCAGATCCAGGCAGCGTTCGGTGCCAACGGGATGGCAGGGATCGCTTAGGCATTCATCAATTTCCGCCTCACAGCTGAGGCCCACAAAGCCCGGACGACACTTGCAGCTGAAGCCGTCCAATTGATCCACACAGGTGGCGCCGTGCTGGCAGGGATTCGAGGCGCAATCGTCGATCGTGTGCTGGCAGTTCTTGCCCGTGTAACCCGGCTCGCAGTTGCAGCTGTAGCCATCAACCAGATCGACGCAGACGCCGTCATTGGCGCAGGGTCGCGTCTCGCAGTTGTCGATGTTGACATCGCAGGCGGGTCCCGTCCAGCCGGACTGGCAGACGCACTCGTGATCGAACAGGCGATCCACGCAGGCGCCGTGCTTGCACGGCTCGGAGAGGCACAGGTCGATCTTCTGCTCGCACCGCTTGCCGGTGAAACCGGGCGGGCAGGTGCACTGGAAATCGTTGACCAGATCGGTGCAGGCAGCGCCGAGCAGGCAGGGATTCTCCTCGCAATCGTTGATGTTCTGCTCGCAGTGCATACCCTCCCACCCGGGCAGGCACTCGCACTTGTAGCGGCCCTGCTGCAGGGCCAGGCAGCTGGCGCCATTGGTGCACGGATTACCATTGGCCGTGCACGGATCGATGGTCACATCGCACTGGTCGCCGGTGTAGCCGCTGCGACAGAGACAGGTGACGTTCTTGTAGCCCGGCTCGTTCTTGCACATGGCCCGGGCGGGGCAGGTGTCGTTGCCGCAATCGGACGCCTCCTCCTGGCAGTTGATGCCCGTGTAGCCCGTGGGGCACTCGCAGCGATAGCCCTGCGGCAGATCCTTGCACTGGCCGCCGTTGTAGCACGGCTGCGAGGCGCACTCATCAATATCCTGTTCACAGCGACGTCCCGAAAAACCGGCCGGACAGAAGCATTGCACATCGTGACCCATGGGCACGCAGAGGCCGCCATGCTGGCAGGCACCCTCGCCGCAAACCACCGGCTTGCACTGCTCCCGTCCCTTGGCGCCGGCGCTCTCCGTGCGCATATTGCTGGGGCACTCATTGCAGCTCTGTGCGCCGGATGCGCTCTGGTAGTGATGCAGCGGACAGGGTGAGCAGGGGGCGAGACCCGTGGCGGAGTAGGTGCCCGGCGCGCATTTGGCACGGCACAGCGCCTTGTTGGAAGCCGCGGGCTGGTAGGTAAACGTCTGGGCGGGACAGGCCTGGCAATCCTTGAAGCCACCGGTTGGCGGCTCCGCGCTGAACGAGTTGCGTGGACACTCCAAACAGGGCACCAGGCCAGTGGGCGAATAGGTGCCGTAGCCGCAAACGGGAATACAGTCGCTGAGGGACTTGGAGCCCTCCTCCTTGGTGTAGGTGCCGGCGGGACAGCGCAGACAGGTGCCCTGGCGATCGCGGTTCTGATAGTAGCCGCGCGGGCAGTAGGTGCAGCTGTTCTGGCCCTCGGAGACATAGGTGCCGGCGGGACAGTGCAGGCAGCGGGGCACATCGCTGGTATCCATGTTCAGCACTTCGCCCACATTGCAGTTGAATCCGCGCGAGATCTGTGACTTGAGGGCGCGCAGCGGCGGACACTGATTGCCAATGTTTGAGATATTCAACAGGGAATCGATGACGGCACTCGCATAGGGCACGCTCAGATCAAAGATCAGATTCAGTGTGGAGCCGCAGAGATCGTAAAGCTGTGGCTGACGCACGGCTGGCAGAATGGATAGTATAAAGTCCATTTTGACCACATTCTCCTCCAGCAGCGATGGCACCGACTTGACAAAGGTCACGTTCATGTTCACGTTGACCGCAGAGCAGCGCTGCGACAGCAGCTGATTGAGACCCGCATAGTGCTGGGAGAGCACCTCCTGGTACTGGCCCAGACAGGATTGAGCGACGGCACCGTTGGCGCGATAGGTAATGGTGGCCGTCACGTGATAGGCAGCCTGTTCGGTATTCTCCGAGACACAGTCCGGCACCACAGACGTGGGACGCCACAGGCGCGAAGTCTCGCAGGAGAAGGTCTTCAGTGGTTCGCCATCGGTAAAGCGGAAGCCGGACTTGCAGGTGGCAATGCACTCAATGCCACGATCTCCGGGCAGGCAGTTGATGGCACCGTTTGCCGGCGGCTGCAGCTCCCAGTCCACGCAGGGCGATGCCTGGACGGAGACCTGGAAGTGGCAGCTGGCCCGATTGTTGTACTTATCGGTGGCGGTGACCGTCACGTTCTCGAAATTGCCAATTTTAATGGTGGCACGATCCGGCGTAAACTGCAGTCGCACCTCACCCGTCTCATCCGAGGTCTTGATGCGCTTGCGCGTATCGTTGAAGTTGACGTTGTAGCTGTCCTGGCGGTCGACCAGCTCAATCACATAGCTCTGCGGGCACTGCAGCAGTGGTGCGGTGACATCCGGCACAGTTATGTTGATCTCGCAGATGGCCACATTGCCGTCGTAATCGAAGGCCACATACTTAACCACCGTATCCTTGAAGATGTGGCTGGGCGTGCGGAAGTTCTGCGGCTTGATTTCCAGCCTTGCAATCGAACCGGAGTTGTCCACGGCGGTGGGTTCGGTGAAATTAACGGGCAGCACACCACCATTCTCATCGCGACGCACCACAATCGGTTGTTGCGGGCAATTCTGGAAGATTGGCGGCTCGTTGTCGACACAGGGCGAATAGCCGTAATCGTAGCCCAACAGAGGCTCCTGTTTTGGCTCCTCGCAGCCCATTAGCTCAAACTTGAGACAGGCATTGTCCATATAGCTGACGATGCCCAAAATCACGAAACGGGCCTGAACGTATTTGGGCAGCGTGATCATGGCCAGTTCACCGTAGTTGCCCGGATCGCGCATGGTTAGATTGAAGTTGGGGAAGTACACCACATAGTTCTCGCTCTCCGCCTGCTTATAGAAGAAGCGTATCTCGGTGGGACGACCAACGATATCGTTCGTCACAACACCCTTGACTAGGATGGCCTTGACGCGATAGATCTGGCCCAGATCCACGCTGACATAGGTGAAGGCTTCCTGCTTGCCGCACCAACCCGTGGCCGAGTTCAGGCGTATGTTCTTCGCTTCATAGTTGGGTCGCTCCGAGGTGGCGTTGATCGCCGAGTCCGGTATTCTGCCCGAGCTCAGGCCCAGTGGCTTGATGACCTTGCATTCCGGTTCGCGTATGCACGTGATGGGTCGGGGATTGATCAGAATGTAGCCAGGACGATTGCAGCCAAAGTAAACCTCCGAGCTTTGCTCGTAGCTGCGCGCCAACTGGCGACCATCTGCCGGCCTGCCCGGATCCTCGCAGACGGGTCCCTCGCACCGCAAATCACCAAAGTCCCAAATGCCATCGGCACCACAGCGCACCACATTGTCGTGTCGCTGGGTTTGTCCAGCCAGCTTAAACGTATTCTGGCAGCCAAAGAAGAAGCTGCTCTGGAAGCGCGTGTCCACGAACTGTCCATACTCGGCACCCGGCGTTGGCATTGGCGCATAGCAGTCGACCCGGGGACACGAGGGCTGAACGCCCGATAGCCAGTAGTCGGGCAGACCCGGCTTCGGATCGTAGACGCACTGCCTAAAGCCGGCGGATGCCGTCGAACGCAGTTGACGGCCAGACGAGCCGCAGCTGATGGTAACATTGTCGCGGAAGGGCACCAGCACCGATTCGGGATCGGGCCGGGCAACCGTCAAACCCTCCAGCTTGTCATCGGGCAGGGAAACGCATTTGGCATCTGTGCGAAAAAGAGGACAAATTTAGTCAAGGGTTTCAATTTACCCAATTTGGGATTCAGGCACTTACAATTGCACTCCGGTACGCTGGCATTCCACTGACCGCTGGACAGGCACAAGGCCACCGAGCTGCCGCTCATGATGTAGCCGAAATGGCACTGGAAGCGGACCACGTCGCCAAAATGATAATCGCTGCGCTCGCTGAGCAGCTGTCCGTTTTCGGGCGCCTGCAGTTCGGGGCACATTACCGGGACACAGGTCTTGTTGCGCTGATAGGTATCCCCGTCGCGTTCACCGGACTCGGAGCGTTCGATGTGATAGCCGGCGGTGCCATTGGAGGTGTACAGCTGGTAGCCGGTATTACAGGCGCAGGCATAGCCGCCGGGCGAGTTGATGCACTTCTGGTCGCAGCCGCCGTTGTTCTTGCTGCACTCGTTGATGTCCACGCAATCCAATCGGGTGCAGCCCATCAGCTCCATGCGCAGGCAAGGAGCGCCCACATAGTCCTGTATACGGAAGCGTACATAACGCGCCTCAATTGGCAGCGGCAGGTTCAGTATGGACAGCGTCGGTTCCAGTATCCTGAATTCGACAGCGGTACCGTCGGGATTCGCATAATCCTTGAACACATCGGTCAAATCGTTGGTATACTGCAGACGGACAGCGGAGCTGAAGGCCACATTGCCATCGGGACGCTGGACGGACATGGTGCGGAAACCGCGCAGAATTGTGGGCGCCTTCAGGTCAATCAGAATCCAGTTGGCGCCGGGCTCCAATGAGGCGCCGCACCAGCCGTTCGTGTTGAGGCGCAACAGACTCTTGCTGTAGCCAATCTCGCTGGCCGAGGTGCTGATGCTGTCATCCGGAATACCACCGTTGCCCAGTCCCAAATCGCCAACAGGACGACACTCTGTGGTGGCGGTGAAACCCGACCGACACTGGCAGTGGAAGGAGCCGTTGGTGTTCATGCACTCGGTGGTGGTCAAATCGCACTGCGAGGAGCTGCACTCGTTGATGTCCTCGCAGGTGGGCGGCTGCTCGAATCGCTGAGCCTCGCTACAGCGCATTATATTGCTGCCAATCAGCTTGTAGCCCTTGAAGCACTGCACCCTGGCCTCATCGCCAAAGTTATACGGACGCGCCGCATCCACAACGAAGCCGTTCTCGATTTCGGGAAACTCAAAGCAACGCTTTCGCGTGCAGCGCGGCACATCGCCGCTCCAGGTGCCGTTCGACATGCAGGTGAGCACGGGATGTCCGTTCCGCTCGTAGCCGGGCTCGCATTCGTATTGGACAATGGTGCCGTAGCTGCGTCCGCCGCCATTCAGCAGGGTCATATTGGCGTGCGGCACCTCCGGCAAGGCGGCACACTGTGAGGCCATACAATGGGGCTGACGCTCCCAGCGGCCGTCGGGCAGGCAGGAGATCTTCTCGATGGGCTCGTTGGAGGCAAACGCAAAGCCAGCATAGCACTGGTACATGGCGATGCCGCGATAGGTGACGTTCGAGGAGCCAATGGAGAAGCCGTTATCGATTTGTGGCACAGGACCGCAGTAGACCTCTGTGAATGAATGGAAGGATCATTGATCATAACGAAATAAGAGTGAATCTATTGTTGCTTACCCTGACACTTTGGTATGTAGGAGACACTCCAGTTGCCACCGGGCAAACATTCCGTAACCAGACGCGTCTTGCCGGTGGCAAACTCCTGTCCAATCGGACATGTAAAGCTGACCAGCGTGCCGAAGGCTGTGTCGCGACTGGAGGCCAAGGCTCCAATGCCAGGCTGTAGCTCCGGGCAGTCCGCCGAGAATGTTGCCGACCAGCTGCACCAAAAAAAGAAACATGTTCAGATAAGTTTCACAGAATGAAGTTGAGCGAACTTACCCCGCAGCATTGTGTAGCGCATCCGATGTAAACTTGATCAGCATCTCACCCGAGGAGGCAGTCAAGGTTAGCTTGGGCGCTGCAGTGCCCGTAAAACCATTGCCCGAATGCAGACGCAGTCCGGAAGTTGAGGAGCCATCGAACACCTGCACATTGTCGCTCTTGTGCACGGTGAACTTATCGAACTTGAGGGAGAGCGGAGCACGGGCGCCGTTTCGTATGGTGAAGAAGCATTCCTGATTCTTTGGATAGTCGGCCAGGCCAAAGGCTGGCGAGGTAACGGTGCCATTGCGGGCGGTGATCGTCGCCTTGCAGCCTTGAATGTAGCGCAGGCTGAAACCCTTGCCCGCCTCACCCAGGCTAGACTTGAAGTAGAGATAGAGCGCATTTCCGGTGGAGATGATCACCCGTTCGTTCTGCGTCGTTTTTCCAGTCAGCTTGGCAATGGTGCGGCTTATGGGTGACTCGCCGTCGCGAATCAGCAACTGATCGCGACCCTCGGCAATATCGAGATCGTCAACTTCAATGGAGATGATGCGACCCGGCTGCGCCTTGATCACATACAGGCACTCCAGACCGCCCGGATATTGCTTCGGATAGTTGGGGCTGGTCAGAATCTGGCGTTGCAGCGTTGCCTTCAGGATGCCGCCACAATTTTTGGCCTCCGTTTTCCATGTGGCCCTGAAACCCTTGCGCTCCACGCTGCCGTCAGTTGTGAATTTGACGATCATAAAATTGGAGGCCGACACAAACGGCTGTGTGGTCAGATCCTGTTTGCCACTGAGCGTGGCCAGCGACACGGACTTGTCCTCGGTGCGTCCACCAACCAGCACCTGGACGGTGTCAAACGTTTTCTCCGTCTCAAAGTCCTGGAACTGCAGTATGATGTTGCTGCCCAGCGGACCCTCCAGCGTCCATTTGCATTTGCTAAGCGCTCCATATTTGTGCGGATAGTTGGGCGTCTCGATGACATCGCCGCCGGACTGCATGTGAAAATGACACTGGGCGGGGCAGTCGAGCTCATCGGTGCCATCGCCGCAATCGTCGCTGCCGTCGCACTTGAACGCCTGATTGATGCACTGTCCGTTGGCGCAGTGCAGGGCGCCCTGGGGACAGGCCGGGGCGCGACACATGAACGGCAGGAGAGACTCACAGGTGCCCAGATCCCAGCTCTGCGACTTGCTCGCAAAACTGGCCGCGACACACTCACCAGACTCGGCATTGGGCTGCTGCAGAGACCAGAAGCCCGAGTACTGGGAGATCAATGCGCCCGAGGCAGACTCCAGCGTGTTCGTCCGCAGATCGTCCAGGGACGCCAGGCCCAGCCAGTATTTGTCCGAGCCGCGCTGATTGGGATCACTGGCGCGTGCGATTGCCAGGGTCTCATTGTTCTCCGCATAGCTATCGATGGCCACCAGCTCGGCGCCGTATCTGCAAATAGATAATTCAAAACGGGTTAGAGAATGTCTGTGATTTGTGGTCTTTAATTAGCTGCTGCGCGCTTCCGTTGCAGCACTTAACGCAATTTCAATAATGCCGCTGCATTTTTCTAATGCGCTGCACTTTCTATTTTTTTTATGCTGCTGCCTTAATTATGCTGCTACCCAAAAAATTAAACAGCAACAAAACTTAAAACGAAAACTTTCGTTTCCAATCGCAAAACTCTTTCGGGTTCTACGACAGAAGAAGAAGAGTGAACACAAATGAACAAAACTTGTTTTTAGACAAAAGCTATGCATATTACATTGGATTCATGGGCTAAGCTCTGCATTCAAATCCCGCATATTACACATACGCAGTGTAGGCCCCGTCGAATTGACAGCTCTGAGCTCAACAACGCCTCTGTCATTTGCTGCAGCTGTTGCATGCCAAAAATTATGCATGTTGCAGCCCGCCCGCGCCACATAACAGTCAATTGTATGCTGCGTGCCTAAAACCAAGTGAAAACTTTTGGACCTGGCCATAATTGAATGTATGTGTGTATATGTATTTGTGCACCGCTAGGGAATGTGTTGCTTGGCATGTTTGGTTGTTCATTTAACGAATTGATTGTCTGTTGTGCACTTGGCTATTTTCACCGCAATACCAAAACAGCATTTTACCAGTTTTAAACACAAAACATGAAAAAAACTAATTTGTTAATTATTTAATTCAATTTCATATTAACTAATTCTGTTTATAATCGATTAAATTTGATTTTTTTTTTTAGAACTCTTTAAAAATATGGTGGCTTCAGCAACCTGTTGCTGCCCGTTTTCGCACCTATTTCCAAAAGCTAACCAAATTGCTTGACCAAAATTTCATTCAAAAAGTTTTCAAAGCGTTGCGTTGGCTACGCCCAAAAAACTTAAACCAACAAATCCCAAAAATTCATGAGTGCTGTTTTTGTTTTTTGGTCACAGCTCCGTTAACTTGAAATGTTAACGCCTTATCGGCAGTTTCCTTCATTCTACGTATTTCGCATGCTGCACACGCAAAATCGTTAAGCAACAAAGAAAAAGGCAAAAGAAAATTTCACCCAAACAAATATTTCACATTTGAGTGTTGAGTTCCGCCAAGACGACACCTGACAACGCACCGATTTTTAACTATATATATATATATATATATATATTTGTTTTTGTTTTTGGCAAATCTATCGCTTTAACAATTTCGAGCACTCAACAGTTGTTTGTCGTTTGTTGAACTTGCCGAGGCAAAAAAAAAATAATAATAAAACGCAAGCAGCATTTTAATTGGCTTTCGGACTGGGCCGAGGTCTTTGGCATGTAAATGACGAGTAGGATTGGATTAGTGGCCACTGTAACCACGGCTATTGTCAACTGGTGTAGCCTGTGCCGGGCATATGTAATTGCCATTTAACACTTGTCTGCGCGGAGAAATTGCGTTGGCCATTGACATTAGAGGTAGCCAAGTCTATGGCCAGCCAATGGCTTTATTAATGTTTTGGGTATGCGGCACCGAAATATTCATACCGAATAACTTTCTCCCCACGTGCCCCGCGGTCAATCCAAAGCCAGCGATTCACACGCTCATTAAAAGCGGGCAGAAACTATAATCGATAATAAACTACGACTTCAATCAAATCAAAACACTCTCAATTTCCAAGCCAAACCCACAAAAACTCGAAACAAAACGAAGGTTTTTCGCTGCAACTCTCGAACAGGTGCAGGCGGCACCTGGACGGACCGCTCGCAAGTATTTGGGTCAACATCGGGTTAACACCCAAAAACCGAATCAGGAATGTTTCGGGGCCGAACGCCGGAAGCTTATTGACTGCTTTGACGGCGACGACTTTCTTTTCGTTCGCATGAAGTGGCTGAGGGGAAAAGAAAGAAAAATATTATGAATCATCGGCCATCGAATTGGCTTATCGATGGCCTGACCAGTGGGGCCTGAAAAGCAATTTCAAACTTGGTCAACAGCGCTGCCTGCCATTTTGGCCTGGTACACAGCCCACTTTGGCATTGACAGCTAACTGTCAGCGGCAGCGGAAATGCAATGCGCTGCTGTAACGGCAACTGCTGCACACACACACACACACACACAGTAAATCTAGCCAGTCAGGTGACTAGAGAGTATCTAGCCAAGTTAGTATCTATATATCTTAGTATCTGTCTATCAAGAAGAACAGGTAGCTGTGCTTATTGAAGCGTAGCTGTTTCGAGCCACCTCAGTGCTTGGCTGTCTAAAACAGAAGTCGGACAGAAGCCCACAACTTCCTCTATTTATGTCGACGGATATATATATTCAAATTAACATCTGATTATGGCTATGCTATGGTTTTACTCACCTTCGACACAGTTCGGCGCTTTTCTCCCACGAATGTTTGATATTAAAATATTTATAACAATTTAAGCCGCGCAGTTCCCAGCCTGTAAATATATATAAAAAAAACAATAATTAATTCGTTTTAGGCAAGGTCACAATTAATTTGAGAAACTGCATTGAAAGTTGCAGTGCACAAATTATTTAAATACTTGAGAAATCTTAAAAAATTAAACAATATGAGAGATTCTTTTTTAATTAGAAATTTTAAGTTTTATTAATTATTTAGTCGAAATGTATTTTTCTGATGCGTAATATTGCTTGAATATTTTATTATAATTAATTATATTAAACTTTTTTAATAATTTGATGTACTTGTTTTTTTAAACAACAATTTTATTTCCTTGAGCAGCATTTATCAGCAAGACAATCTTTTAAGCATTTTCTATTGAAAACCCTCAACTTCCCCCCTCTGCTTGCATATAGGTGAAATTACTTCCCATAACCGAACTCCTCGCTGCCCGCATCATTTAAAATTCTACAACAACTTCTTCGAGCAGGTCTTGACATTTAATTCAGTTGCAGTTGGTTTCCCGCCGAGATCTCTAGCGTGACCCCAATCTTAGCGACTTGTTTTGCATAATTTAATTTCTACAGCTCCGACTTTGGCTTTCTATGTCATTGAGTGACATATGAGCTCTGTAGATTTAATTGCCTGTTCTTTAAAGACAAGTATTTAATTGAGTTATTTGATTAACTCTTGGATAAATATGAAGATAGTCGCCAACGCTTAAGTGTGTTGTTTTAGGTAATTACAATTAATTATTTGGCTCGTGTCGCTTTCGTTTTCCTCGATCTAAATGCGTTGCGTTTTCCTGGTAAAATGGGAAAGTTGCTTGCGACTTGTTGTTGGCCACCTTCTCTGTCGGCCTGATTGACAGCTTTCATTTAAAATCAAATCGACTAAAATATGCTGCAAGGCGCGCGCAATGTTTATTATACGTTTCAAAAATAACAACAAAAAAAGCAAAAGTATTTAAACAATTTAGCTGTGTTTAAAAACAGTCAACAAAAGTTGTCCCCATCGACCAAGCAGACTTTGCTTTTGGTGCTTTGGTGGCTTTGGCGGGCTCCGAAAGTTGTTACAGTTTTTTTTTTGGCCTGGCTTGGCTCAGTATGTTAGATAGTTGGTATTTGGCATGGACTTTCACGATTTCCGTGTACCTCAAGTTGAGAGACAACAAAATAACAAACATTATTCTTGGAGATGTTGAAAAAGTTGATTTGAAGAAGGTAAATCACAAATATATATTCTTTTCTTAAAATTTGAAACAGTTTGCTCTTAAATGAATTTAAAGAAAATAAGTCAAATTGCAACTTATTGCTTAGTTTTTACGATTTCAAATCACAGACACATTGCCACCTTGCTCTAACACCTGAGCCTGCACTTTGGCAGGCCTTTAATTTGAACTTTTTAAGCACTTAACTTTTTTTGGTGCTCAAACTTTTACGTCTTTGGCCGACTGACCTAACATGATCGAGTCAAGTGTGAATGCTATGCCACTAATAAATATATTTAACATATACTCAAACATTTATTTTTATTTTCCATTGCATAATTACCGCAATTATTTGAAAGCACTACAAATTTGTAATAATTTTTGTTTCACCGTTATCAATCCGAATCTTATTATGGTAATCTCTGCTGTCATGCCATTAAATTACTTTTATTTCGTGGCCAATTGTACAACTTTTGTGTTTATTGCTCTCGTCTTTAACAACTGCCCAAACAGCTGAATTTGTTGGCCACTTACCGTTTATGGCAACGTAAATTCTTTTGCTTCTCTATTTTGATTATCTTTCAGTGTATTTGCTTATTTTAACTGTAAACCGCTATTTGCCACAATTCCAATTTATTTATTTGCTGCCGATTTACCGCAGCAATTTTTATTTAATTTTACCAACAAATCTCCCAATATAACCGTACGCTGTTCCACTTAACGAAAAAAAAAGAGTGAGTAAAAAAACTAGAATTGAAGAGCCGCAGACATTTGGATTCTTTGGTTCTTAACACGCTTCAATTGAAATCAGTCAAACAGCAAGAAAAAAAAAACAACAACTTCAAAACGGTCAGCATAACAAACCCCATGTAATTGTTTTTAATGACCAGCTATTTGTCTGTCTCAAGTTCTCTCTCCTTCTCTCTCTCTCGGAGTCTCTACTCCCACTGATCGTGTGTGTGAGTATGTCACCCTGGCCGTCAAACCGTTAACGTTTCTCTATAAGCAATTTAAGCCACGTAACTAGCAATGGCTTCTAAAAAATTCCTTTGCTCTTGGACTGGGTGCAGCAACAGCTGGACAAGGTTAGCCGGTTTGTTAGTTCTTTTAAACTCAATTCTTTGTGTGTCTTTTTTTTTGTTGCATCAAGTTGACTGCAAGTTGACTGCTTTATTGAATTGTGCCACATATTTGAAATGCTTGCCAGGAAGTTTTGTAAGCCATTCGCTATGCAAATTTGCTGCGTGACTTGTTGCTGTATTTTGGCCCACATAAAGGCGGCTTTTAAGTCCCATATATGCGCTAGTATGCAACTGCATTTATTAGCCGTGCTCTAATTGCCAAAGCAGCAGCTGCTGAAAGCGCCCGGACCCAAACATCTCTGCGCCTGCTGATCATTGTCTATAATTTCAGGCTCAACACTCAGCGAACCAGCGCGAAAACAGCGCTCTCTGACGAAATCTTATGAACACAATACAAATTAATAATGTGAGAATTTCTTACGTAAAGTTATATATATATATATATCTATATCTATACATATATGGGAGCGCCATATACTCTTGAGACATGCATATTTAACAAGAAATTACAAGTTTTTGCACAAAATCTGCACTTTATCAAACTAAATTTGCAAAGAGCTCTTAAAAGCTACAGCCGAGACACTTGCACTAGATTCTGAAATGCTTAGGCTGTGAGAAAATTGCTAAAATTGGCTTTGCCATTAAGCTAGTTATCAAAACAATCGAATGGCCTTGCAAAGCTAGCTTAAGTTACTGAGAAAATTGCTTTTAAAACCCTTCAAATATATACGAAACTCGGTTTTTAACGAAAACAACCTTTCAAGTACTATAAAGTAAATACCACTAACTAATTATTAAGTTTTAATCCATAAAAATTGTTTTGTTCAGATTGAAAATTTATACGAATTAGCTATAAACTGAAAGTAAAAATAGAAATATAATTTTTATCGAAATTCTGCACAATAATCAATCTTGCAATCAGAATCATTTATTCCAATTTAAAAGTTTTAACTGCTGTAGTAATAATTATTTTAATATTTCATTCAATTAATTCATTAATTTTAGGATACAAAAAAGTTTAGTTAAAAATCTTGCATTTAAATAAATATTCATTCTAATTTTAGACGTATTTGAAAGTATAAATAATAACGCAACAACCACGTACTTGAACTTTATACCACTGACCAACAGTCGGTTACAAAAATCACTCGCATTTAGCCCAAATATTTTATTCTGTGCTGTTAACCCATATATTTTTTAGTGTCCATGCCATCTGTCCTATTTAGGTTATTTGGAAATTCACTTTAGCAATTTAATTACCAGCATAGTTTTTCATGTTTCCATTTGTTTTTTTGTTGCTTGCTTGTTCTTTTGTGTTGTGTGTTGCCGAAACAAGAAAGTGAAAATCGAGTTGCGGGCACGCATAAGTTTCACAAGTGCAATAAATCTTCTTGTGCCCCTTTCATTAGCCTCATTTTTTGTGCATTTCTTCAGCAGCGGCAACGCGAATTTTATCTTTACCATATAATCTTGAGGAAATATCTTCAATGCGTAGAAAGCGGAATTCAAGAACATATCGTGTAATTCTAGCTGTTTTATTCGCTATTTGCTGCGGATTACCTGTTAATGCAAATGCCGTATACTTGAATTTACTGCCAGCCAATGGCTGTTGCCCAAGCGTTCATTAAACCTGGGTCTAACGTAAAGTTCATTTAACTTTTCACACTCATCTTTATTTAGCTCTCTTTCTGCCGCTCATTCTCTGCTTAAATTGCTTCACCACTCGCACAGTTCACACAGAAGTCAGTCAACTAGAAAAGTGTTGACTTCCATAAGCCACCAACAAATTTGCTTAAGCACACGCGCATTTTACGCTCCGTGATTCGCTAAATGCTGAAATTTGAAAATCATAAATAATATCACCCCAACGCGCATATGTGTTATAAGACCGTCGCTTATCACAGTGTCATATATCACTTGGATTGTGCGTGCTGACCCAGAAACACGTTCAAAATGTTGCATTTATCAAGAAGCAGCACACGGAAAAGAACTTGATTTAATTAGCTTTGAGAGCTCCGATTCTCTTGGCATTTGCGCAAGCGTGTCCAAAAATTGTGGCTGTAAGAAGTCGTCTCGTAGTTGGCATTTTTTTCTTCTATTTATTTATTTATTATTTTTTCTTCTTGCTGTTGCCTTACTTATGCGTTGTTTGCTTAGCCCGGCTGTCTATTTATCAATTTGAGACATTTACAGTTAGACGTGATGCTTGAGTGACGGATAATGAAGGCAAACTTTGGTGTGGCCTCAAAATTGCCCATGATTTAAAGCGAAACAGCTGCGTTTAGTTTACTTAGAATTTAATGGGGTCGATTTGTGATACTCTTTTAAAGGGCACTTTAAATTCATTAAATGATGGTATATAAAAAAAATTTAAGTTCTATTTCAAAGCAATAAATATTTTGTAATTTTAATTATCATAAAAATCGTTTAATTTTCGTATTATTTTGAAACTTTGAAAACTAATTATATAAAAAAAATAATAAAAATGTTTAACCATATTATTATTTTAAAAAAAAACAGTTAAAAAAGTTTCATTAATTTCGCTGACAGCAATTGAATACTGGCATCTAATGTAACGCCCATGTCTTGGTTCATATTATAGCCCGCACCAAAAGGCATCAATAAAAGCAATGCTTAAGCTGAATAACAGCGTAACAACAAATGCATTTACCGCCAACAGTGTGGCCTATTTTTTGCACAACTGCACCTAAAACTAGTCACACACAGACTTGAGCACACGCATACACCTGCACAACCTGCCTTGCATATGAATCAAAAACACAACCAACGTAACATAAAAAATATCAAAAGACTTAGGCAACGAACTTGTTTTTGGTCGCTGTGCAGTTGGCTGCTCCGTTGGCAGGTGTTTGTTCGTGTGTATGTGCATATAAAAGTGTTAATAAGCACAGCAACTGCAGCTAGTTAAGACGAAGCAGCTACTACAGCTATTCCAACAACAACTAAATAAAAAAAACAGTGGCATGCTACGCAGACTGCGACTGGGAGCAGAAAACAGGAGACGGAGGAGTAGCTGCTGGCGAACCGATCGCCAAGTTAGTCAGTCAGTCAGGCAAACTTGGCTTGGCATTAAACAACCGTTAAGAAATCTTGTTTCGAAGCGCGTTAACGTTGTTGTTGTTTTTTTTTCTACGCTCGAAACTTGTCTCGCCTCATATATGAAGCCCAGAGACTTTCTTGGTCTTGTCGATGGCGCACGATGGAGTACTCATTGCTAGTTACGAGCGTATACACAAATACGTATATAGTTTCTTTGTCAGAGTTCTTGCGCAGTAACTTTGTGCTGTCATAGGCATTCTTGGCATTATCGCCCAGTGGGGCACACAACAACAACAACAACCAGTTTGGCATATGTAATAACCGTTATCGTTGCCGCTGCCTGTTGTAGGTGGCCCAACGAGTGAAAGGCCCCAGAGCCAAGTGTTGACTACATTACTGGCCATTAAATGATTGATTAGCTACTCTAGCATTTCCGTCAGCTCGACTTCTTTCAATTTTTCGTTTGTTCTGGCGAACAAATATGGCAGATTTCGACCAAACAACCCGGTTTGGCTGGTTTGCAACTTTTCTGTAGATTTGTCATTAACGATAAAGCCGCACTGCCATTTGAATGGCTAAAGTGTGCGTTATATTTATGAAAGCCGCTTAGTATTGTGGCTTAATGATAGCCAAACAAGCAGTTAAAGAATCACGTTTACAGCAAATGAAAAAATTTTGTATCCTAGGGCGTACAGCTTAATAGCTGAGGAATTCAAGGCTTGTGGTCACTGTGCACAAAGAATGATCAACAATTTGTTTGTAGTTTTTAGTCGAAAGCATAAAAAAACGGAATATCATTATTTCATTCACTCATTTTCCATGCAACACAATACAAAAACTTAATTTGCTTGTAAACAGAAGAAAACATTTGTTTATGTGAGTAATCATTAAAGAAAAGCATGTTAAAGTTTTCTAATAACACAAATTAATTAATCAATGATGATTTTGTATAAATGTGGAGTGCTTCAAAGGAATGTTTCTAAAAAGATTCGGAGGCAAGCTGCTTAAAGAAATTTGAAGTAGTTTCGTAAAATACGAAAATTTCCTACAATTATATTAATAAAAAAAAATTCCAATTCCAATTTGAGCAAGATTTCATTTCAATTCTATAAGCGTTGTACCTTAATAAATTTTAATGTAGCTACCCAAGTTAACAGGAAATGCAAACTTAAAAAAGTTTTTAAAAATAAATGCTTGATTTCAATAAACGTTTTAAGAACATTAAAACACGCACACAATTAAATATATAATTAGAAGTTGGTTGAAAACTCAAAGTATTGCCAATTTAATTACAGTTTAACACATAATTTAGCTTTGGCTAAATGCTTGGCGTACACACACACACACACACACACACACAAAAGCCAATTAGGGCGACGGAAATCAAAGGCAATTTGCCCGGCCCATTGGCAAAAGTCAAATCAACATCCGTTTTGCCCATACTTGTTCTCTATACAATATATAAACAATATATATATATATATATATATATATATATATATATTATATGTACATCCATATAATTACAATTATCTTCGGTTTGATTTATGCGCAAGTTTTTGGCCACACCTGCAGCGGCCACGCACGTGTCTTTTGGAATTGTTTAAGTGCAGCTGAAATTGGTATTTCAAGTTGAATGCGAACTTACCATTTGGGCACGAAAACGCCTCGTCCGCCGTGGTTGTGTGGATCAGCAGCACCACCAGCGGCAACGACAGCAAAGCGGCCAGCCAATGCGAATTGGCTGCCGTCGGTTTGGTCATGTTGCCGATTTAATGCCAATTAAAGTTGAATGAGGCAGCCTGCAAACAAAATAACAAAAAAAAATTGGTTCAATTTTACGATTTTTACTAAGACACAAAATAGAAATAAATTTGAATTAAATGTACAAGAGAACAACAAAGACTATAAATACAAATAATAATGAATAGCAAATAAACAAATTTGGCAAAACTGACTGGTTTATTCACAACTCCGAAAAATAATCGCATTTGCCAGCGTCCGGGTTTTTAACATGTTTTTTTTTATAAATACCCGATTTTCCATTTTATTCACATCAACTGCTTTGAGCGCAGCACGTGTTTTGTGGCTTGAAGACTTGGTGAATGCGGTTTAGAAAGTTTCTTGCTATAAACAGCACCATTCAACCCAGTCAAGATTTGCATAGATTCCAATAACTGACTAATGTCGAGGTCACCGTCATGCAATAAATTCAACTAATGTGGGGTTAATTTGTTTGGTCGCGTGAAAAATGGACAACAAAACAAATATGTCAAATAAGTTTAAACAACCAATGAAAGCAAAGTATACAAACATATCTATCTAAAAACAAGATATATAGGGAATGAAAATATATGTCAGTTCTCTTTAAGTGTTAGGTAATTCATTAAATTATTCTAAGAATATTGATTCGCTTAAGATAATATAATTTCAAAAACTAATTAAATACTCTTTAATATGTAAAGCTCTATTTTAATTTAATTTTTTCCGTTAATAATTTTATCTTCCAAAAACAACTGTGGCGAAACTACACCCTTAAGTATTTTAGACGTAAATTACCATTACCTTTTCTTATATTGTTGTGAACTCAAAAAAACTTAACCGCATTTGACTTTATACCTTTTACAATCATTTTTGTATATCTGCCTCTTCTACACTTCGCATATAAAGTTTAAGGCTCTTTGCATTGTTGTCATAAGTCTGAAGTGCTTGCCTGTCTGAACTTTGTAGTTCATTTTTGTCTCATTGTTTAATGGACAGACAGAGAGTGTGTATGTCTGTTTGTGTGTGCCTTTTCATTCATTTGCCATGCAAAATAAGTCATACAGTCTGGCGTTTGTGTTGCTCTGAAACCCGAGATCGGGGCGCAAGGTTGCCGTTATTGTCAAGTAATTATAACTAACACATTATGCATATTTGTTGCTTCTTATTAACACTCGCAAAGCTGAGCTTGTTTTTGGATGAAAAGTGTTACCAAATTAGGTAGAAAAACTCACGTAGTTAATTACTGGGTGTGTATAATTTCTTTGCGGAAAAAGTATCAAAATATTTTTAAAATTATTTTTAAATTATCACTTTTTAATGTTATTAAAACATTTTTTTATATTTATAAAATACACTGGTTACTTTTCACATTCATTTCTATGACGGACAAATCAAGTTTGTTGCCTAAGTCTTTCGTTATGCTGTTTGCTTTTGTTTGTTTACAATGATTTTTTTGTTGCAGTTGTAAAACCTGACGTATCTGATACTCCCTAGACCAGCCCATTAACAACTTCCGCAAACAAAATCTACACACACAAACACACACACACAAACAGCCGCTGGCGAATCTCAAATCTCAGCTTAAAATTTAGTCAAACGCGAAGGTTGTACAGCTTGGCACCTTGCACATGTTTCACTTGCGGATAGAGCGAGACATATTTATACTCATTACACACACACACACATAGCCACAACAATACTTATTAGATAACTTTGATTAATGCATGCGAAAGAGTGAAACATAAGCCAAGAGCCATACAAAGCGGCTTACGGTGTCGGCGGCGTCGGCGGATTTTTATTGAAAGGCAAATTAATTTGCAAGTAAGCCCAGCAAAGTCCACACGCATCACACGACACCAACCAACGATCCAACAGCTTTCAACGTTAATTAACAAAAATAAAAAAAATAGTATGTTTTTCCCGTACTTGTAGCTTAAATAATATAAGCAAAAGGGCGGCGGCCGTTTCTGAATTGGCTGAATTATGCAATGCGCATAATTTGTGTTTTTTATGCATTTTTTCGAGCGCATTTTTTTTAAATAATTGAATATATTATTTAATTAAACTGCACGGCATACATGTACTTAAAATTTCAAGTAAAGTTAAGCTACGCAAAAATATTAAAGCTGATGAACCGTAAATTAAAAAAATAACTTGTTAAGCTTAAATTTATAAAAATTCACTAATATATAAAATAATATGATGATTATCAAAAGACATAAAATAACTACGTAAAGAACGACTGTTATCAGTTAAATTATGAAATATGTACACTATAATATTTATATATATAATTTTGAAATTGCACATATATTGAATCCCATAAGGTATAGAAATAATTGAAAATCATTTTTCGCCATACTGCAGCTGTGTAGCCACCCAAACCACATTTTTGTGTGCCGCCAGCCGGCAGCTGTTGTCGTTGTTGTTGCAATTAGCTGGCTATGCGGTTTGGCCCACAAAGCAACTTGCTGCCAAACAGCTAACTGGCTACGTATGCTGCATAGCTGTACAAAGTAGTTGTTGTTTCTGTCATTTATGTTGTATGTTATATATTTAGCTGAGCACAACACAAATATGTGTGTGTGTGTGTGAGTGTGTGTGGGTGATGACTGCCATTGTTTGGTCTGCGGTAAGGCGCCAAAAATCGTAGACCACGCCACATGTTTGTATTTACTTTGTGGCTTAATGAACCATAGACAGCGTCAATTTGGGGGCGTGGGCCGTTTGGGCATGGCCAAAAACAGCACAGTCATTAGCTAAGCTGAGCATTTGTGACTTAAACAGAGATTTTTCAACATTGACATTAATTTGTAGTGAGTCAAAGTCAAAGTGTGAGCTTGCGTTTTATTAATAGATAGATTGAATTTTGATAAAAACAGAAGTTATTAAATGATTATGCTTAATTATCAATAACTAAAAGTTCTGAATGATCTTTTCATTTCTAATAATTTTGTGTTATTATATTGTCAACGGCCAAAACGAGCTGTAAACGTTGCTAACTGTGCTTAACGGTAATTTCCGTTCATTTAATTCAATTTCTATGACTAATTGAATTACTTTATTTTGTGCCCTCCCCCCTTTGGCCATACAATTAGCAATCAGTTAGAAGTCAACACCCCGGCAAATCTGTTGCTTATATAATCACAGCTAATGAACGAATCCCGCAAGCACGAACCGAACCACAGCACGATCTAAGCCAAAAGGCAATTTGAAAAAAACCCAAAATATTGTCTGTCAAACTTTAGTTAGACGATCGCATCATCCAAACTCTGACTCAAAGCGCTTACCAAACTGCAAAATGCAATATGCAAATGTCCGCTGTCGTTTGCATACAAATAAATCACAAATAACTAAATGCGTATTTAGCATGCTAATAAAGTGGCTGGCGCGAGTGAAAGGCGCAAAATGTATGCTTCGGTTTATGGCCTTATTAGCTATGTATGATTATGTATCTATATGGCTGTTATGCGCCAATGTATAAATTCATTTTGCAATGTTCGGCAAAATAACATGAAAATGGGCGCCACGGAAAATTGAAGACAAATTATTCAATGTTTGTTGTTGTGGGTTTTCGTAATCAGCGTGCATGACACCTTTTCGGAGCTTTTATTAATGGCTTTTTGTTCAATAAGCGAAAGAAAGAGATAATATTACTATGAATTGCGACAGGTGATTCGATAAGGGCCGATAAGAGGTCATATTTAGAGCGATGGTTTAAAAACTGTACTTTTTCACTCTTTTAAACAAAAGACTGAGGCAACGAACTTGACAGCCATAAATCAAAAACTCAAACTACACACATGCATCGGCTGACTGCTGCAGAACACACAACAACAACAACAACAACAAAACCAATCAACAGCCCTCAGCATAAAGACAGAACACAAACAACCGACTTGATAGAGGCAACGGAACACAAAAAACCTTTTTACCCACCTGCAAAGTTGTTTCGCAATTGCAAAAGAAGCGGAAAACGCCAAAACTCATCAAAAACTTAAATTTTCAAGCATATGCAAAGCGATCGAAATGAAAACCAAACACAAAGAAAACGAAAACCATACGAAAGATCAACATCAGCATCAGCCATAGCCCTGTGGCCAAACCGGTCGTAGTTTTTACAGGGGCCTCCGCTATTGATGACACCTTCGACATTTAAGCGCTGCACACAAAATGTTGACGATGACTAAATGCGACTGGCTGGCAAACATACAGTAGGCAGTAGACAAATGGTAAAAGTCAACTGGTAAATAATTTGTGAACTTTTTGCTGCAGCAACTGCAGCAGCGCCATCTGCCGGCCCGCCATTTATGGGCCCGTGTTTGGTTTTCCATTTCACATTGGCAATCGCCGCGTGTATTTACCAGTTTTTCATTCAAACTGCAAACTGAACTTTCACTCGAAGCACTTGGCGCTTGGTCAGCCAATATTGGCCACACAGTTCGAAATTTGTGCGGACTGGGCCAAACTCGTTTCGGCCAGCGTATGCTGTTGCCCGCCCAACTAATGACCAAAGCTTTATTAGTTTCAGTTTTTTATGATCTTACAACAACTGTGTAAATCAAATCGCTTGAAGGTCAATTGGTTTTATGGCAGCGATCGTTTCAAAATTGGGTTTGTCGGGCTTGCCAGATTGCAAAAGGAGCAGGTGAGCGAGAGCAATTTGAAAAGCGATCAGCGATCGATGATCATGATTAAACGATTTTAGGATTCATATTAAAATTATTGTTTTGAAATTAACAATTTAATAAAAACGTTGGAAACATAAAAATTTTAGCTTACAGAAAAATAGAAAAAAATGATTTTTCGTTTTCTGAATTCAGTCAAAAAAAGTATTAAGTATGTTAATAAATTTTAATTAATAATAATAAATTACAATTTCTAAAATTATTGTATGTTTTTTACCCAAAAATATTCCTTTTGTTAAAACATAAATTCGATATTTTTTAAAAAATCTGAAATCAGACTCACTCTCATTTGCCATCAAATCAAAATATTTAATATCCGTTATGAACTTATCGCAGACTGAATGAGTGCTGGGCAGAAAATCGAACTGTTTCCAGAAAATGTTCTACAATCGAAACCAGATTTTTATGTAAATTTCTTCTTCTTGTTTTTGTTGTTATTGCTGCTGATCACAGCATGATTTCATTTCTGTTAGCGAGTTCAGCTGTTGTGTCTCTTTATCTGTGTGTGTGTGTGTGTGTTATTGATCTTTTGCCTTAGCACAAATTTGTGTGTTTAATTTCGGCCGCAGGTAGCCGCAGCATCGCTTGGAGCAACATGGCCGGCTGCCTACCGGGGCCACGGTCCAACTTGCCACCAGTCACAGCTTGAGAAAACCAGCTGGGCAGCCCCATTGAACTAGTTTCGGTTTTGTGGCATGTAGCATTTTGAATGTTTGGTATTTGGGTTGCCATAAATAATGTAGAAAAAGCCACAGACTCCACTATATTGAAGCTGTTGTCGCATTTGAAGTTGTTGTTTCGAAGCTGCGGCTTTGGTAAGAGAGCACAGCTAAAAGGGTCTAATGAGCTGTGAAGGTTGCGGTGTGCGCATACAATTTGTGGTCAGTGTGGGCTGGTAATTGCAGCTACAGTTCAACCAGAGGTTAATTGCGCCGATATAAATTGTCTTCATGATTATGTTTGGCTTTCCCCAAAATTGTTGATCATTGATCAATTTTATCATTTTCTGGATAGCCAAATAGAGCTAAAATAAAATATTTATCAGCCCATTCAATTTTCACTCCGTGTTTATCTTAGCAGCCAAAGCAGCAGCAACTAACTACAAATATGTTTAGTTCAGAAAACAAGCACAACAATATTTGTTTTTCATGTGCAAGCTGACGAAAGCTGATCAGAGCACACACACACACACACATGGTCAAATGATTTCTACTGTCCGAACGCTTTCACAATGCAATGGCAGCAAGGAGACAACGACGGGCATTACGGGACGGGGCGTAGTCTGGGTGTGCAATTAATGTTTAAGTTGTAAATAGACAAGAAAAAGTTTGCTTTGCAATCTGTTTGCATTACATTACATGAAAAAGTGAAGTGAAAAACTTGCCCATAACCAAAAAAATAAAAAATAAAAACAAAGCCGTAAGAAGCAAATGAAAACAACAAGCACAGTTGGCAAAAGCGATTCAAGAAATGCTAAATATGCAATGGGCCGCACCTATACAGGCACACACGCACGCATGGAGGCGTACGCACACACCCGCATATGGTGAAGTCAGTGTGGCAAACGCAGCTGTGATATCATGCAGATACATATTTTAATGCATATACATGTGTGAGGTGGCTATCATGATCAGGCAATGCGAAGGCTTCGGCATCGGCATCAGTAACAATTTTTTAGTGACTTTTTGAAATTCAAGACGCAGCGCCGCACTCCAAACTGAAAGATGGCCACAGAATGCAGCGAAAAGACACACAACGCAAAACAGGTTAAAGCCAAGTTGAAAATAAATATGCAAGCAGACAAGTCAAGAGTCAAGCTAAGAGCTGAGGGAGTGTGTCTCTAAGTGTGTGTGCGTGTTTTGTGTGTTGTGTTGTTTGTGGTGTGAAGCAGTCATGTGAATTTTATAGCTTTTTTTTTTGCCAAAGCATTTGCTTGAAATTTCGGCTGCGTTCGCTGAAAGTGAGCGTTGTCTGAGGAATGCACAAGTTGCTCGCCTAAGTCTTTTGTATGTTGGTTAGGTTTAAAGAGAGGGCGAAAGGGAAACTTGAGGTGCAACCAAAAAAGGATTTGAAAATCTGCAAAAGCGAATGTGTTAATAAAAACTTTAAAATGATCTTCAAACTTAAATAGATATAAACATTTTTTTTCGATTTTTTTTACTTTCTGTAAACTATATTTTAACAAAAACTAAAATTGCATAACTCTTTAAAAAATATTTTTAAAAAATACAAAAAATTATATATTAAGTATTATATATAATTTTTACATTTTTTGATCAAAAAGAAAATAGAAATACTTTTACTATAGTTGCAAGTATCGTATTACAGCGTGCCGCAGTATGCTTAATCACTTTTTAACAATTGTCGGCAATGACAGCGCCAAATCGTTTTGACGGACGCTCCACAGATCCACTTTCTTGTGGCATTATGTGCACGTACCGCACAATTCTCACAATTAAAAATAAAAATTTATGAAAACAACGAAAGAAAGAGAAAAACTTTTCGTGTCAATTGTAACTAATCGACGGCGGCGGCGCCGTGAAAGCGGCCACCAGCACAGATGCGCTAAAGTCTGCGGCGCGGAAAACTTATGAAACCTACTCGTGTAGAGTATTGTCAACTGTTTTTCAAGATGATTAAGCGCCTTTTTTATTTCACTCGCACAAAAGACACTAAAGGGCGCCATTAATTCGGTTTTAGAATAGGCCTCAAATTGTAAACACTTTCACTGTCATAAAACGGAAGCGGACGCTGGGAATTCGAATTATTGTTGGAAAGAGTAGTCGATTAGAAAATGACGCTGATTGAAATCCAAATTATTGGCAAGCAACGTATAATTATTTAATGATTGCTGCAGACATGGAATTCTGCTAAAGCATAACATATAACTCGCATGTCTGCTTTAAACAAAAGACTTAAGACACGAACCTGAACATTTTTAGATTTGAGCAGATATCCTCCTTAATCATTTCCCCTAATCAGTTTAATAGATCTTCGTGTGTGAGTCAGTCAGCCACGCCCCCTTTTGCGTAGCTAACTGACACTTGATCTATTGTGAGCAGTTTGTCAAATTTTGAGCAACCAGGCGGCTGATTTAAGGGCCAAAGGTTTTCATCTTCAATAGCAATCAAAATGTGTCTAGTTTCGTCCACCTTTCAACTGACTTCTTGCACCTTAACGCAGGTAAACAGATCCCAGAGGTATTTTCCATTGTGTGTGCTACTATTTTATTACCTGCAGATGACTTGGGATTTGTGAATTGATTTCGATTTCCTTCGGGGTTCTTACGGGTCTGTATGCCGTCGTCTCGGCGTCAGCTGCTATTTATAGAGGGTACAAAATAATAGCTGGCTTATATCGAGGCACTCAAATGGTGACTGTTTTGTGTTTTTGTTTTCATTAAGATTAGATTTGAATTCTAGGAAAATTTTTAAATTGAAAGAATGTGCATTAGATCATTCAATAATGGAGTTTGTGACACGCAATCAATGGATGAATTCAAGCGAAAAACGAGTTGAAATTAAATTTGAGTAAATTTTAGATTAGGTCACTGATCAAATCGAAAGGGAAAGTAGTGCTGCTGATATAAAATTATATGAGTTACACTTGCCTTTGGGCAGCTCCCAAACTTCCGTTTCATTCGCATGTCAATATACAAATTATGACTAATCATTGAAACCTAGCCTGTAAAACACGCGCTAAAACAGGTAACACAGGTTTTTTTTCATGTATCTAAATGATTAAGCAGAACTCATCTTAATAAAAATTCATAAGCCACTGTACTAAAGAAATCATGGCACACAAATTTTTTAGCGAACAAAACAAGTTTATTTCGTAGCTGTGAATTTGAATTCCTATGAACTAAGCAAATAAAAATGCTTGCCAAAAAGTGTTTTCTGTTTACAGAGCTCGAAGTGGAAGAGGAAGCGCGGGAGTTGTGAGGCCAGCTAACACGTCATTTGTTCTGCATTTCACTTCAAGTTAGTGAAATTTTCTACAAAGCTACCAGACAAAAAAACACATAAAAAAAGAACAACAACAACAACAACAAAATAACAAGACTACACAGTATTTTGTTATTATTTTCTGTTGGTGTTAAGCAACAAAACGCGGGGAGTGCGTCTCGAAAAATTGAGGTTAACTCTTTGTGCCGCGGCGCTCTCGCTTTTTGACTCTCCACTTGGAAGTTGACTTGGCCTTTATTGAATAAATGTGACAAACGAATGCGAGACCGACGATCTGACAAACTGACGCACTTAAAAGCCGGCTGCGGCAGACAGTCGGCGCTTTTGTTTTGCTTTATAGAAAGTAAAAGAAATTGTTCTTTCATGTTGATTGCTGTTGTGCTACTTATACGGTCATCCCCTGGCATCTCGTGTGCGCCACAACTGCTGCCTAGTTGGTCATCTAGTCTTCTCTTTCTGGCTCAATCGCAGCGATCAATCAATCAATTACCTAAACACAATCAAACTGGCACTAAGTGAACAATCAATTTGATTGCAAAGAAAGCGTGCCATTTGTGCAAAGCCATTGTTTATCGATAATCGATTAATAATCGCATTTTTGCGCAATGAGTACACACCAGTCAACAAAGCCAAAGGCGTGACAGAAATTGTGATCTTTGATACCAGCTGGGCCAATAAATTGTGCTCGAGCTGGCTGCATGATGTCAGCGTTGAGTTGAACTACCCAAAGAAAAGACAACAAAAGCTGGTTTGTACCAATAATGATAAACATCGCAGCTTGATCAGCTTTAACTAAGAATTTATGTATCAATCAAAAATATATTTTTCAAAAAATTTAATGAGAATTTACTGTAAATGTATTTAAAAATTTCTGAGTAAGTATTTTGGGATTTCAAATGTATTTTAGAAGTAATTTCAGTCTTTAAGCTTGTCTCAAGGTTCTAAATATAAAGAATCCAGCCCAATTTGGCTTTTAGCTATTTAAATAAATAGACAAATAAAAAATTGAAAAATGGCTCGAAAAAAACGTTAACAAATGGCGAACAATTTTGTTCACCGCAAGCCGGATTGGCAACTCATTTATCGCAATATTTCCTTCCACTTATTCCCTTAAAAAAATATATATTTTAGTATGCAACTCACCTCGTTTATATACAGTTTATATACACGATATGTATAAATTCGTTTATGTATTGCAATCTGCCTTTTAATAATCCAATTTATGTGGCATGTCAGCTGGTTATCCTTGAAGTTTCCCGTTTCGTATGCAACACAGTCAACAGCAACTGTGGTCTCTTTATAGCTGACTATTTGTTGTTGTTTCCTCTTACGATTTGTATGGCAACTTTTTACTTTTTATTTATTATAAAATTAACTTTTGTGTATGCTCGTAGAGTTTAATGCACAAGGCCAATACCGTTGCACTATAGAAAGATAGTTGAGTTGAGTTGATTTGAGTTAAGATGGATATAACAAAAAAACATTTCAAACGCGACACAAAATTATAATTTATTAAACGAACATGTTTATGCAGTGTTCTCTAATATTTTTATGTGTTAAGCTGGAGGCTTATTAATTATGCATGCAGAACAACCGGCGAAGAATTCTCTGCCACTCCAAAGACGCTTGGCGAGGCTAAGCACGTATTTAAATGCGTTAAGACGTTAAGGCAATGGGAACAATTTTGTAAAAGAAATCTAAGAAAAATATTTATGTTAATTAAGAGAAATATTGGTCGGAGCCGAAAAGAAATTCTACAAGCAATTTTTTACTTTGCCCAAACAAAAGACTTAAGCCACAAACTTGCGCACACCCTTACGGGTACTTTTTGCCATTTTTTTAGAGTTTATTTGAGTAAATAACCCTTGTGCCGACTATGCAACAGCTGTAACCGCAAACTGCAATTTTTGCAGCGTTTTTGGTTATTTTTTTAGTCGAACTACTGTTTTTAGTCTGTTTTTTTCTCTCAATTTCTTTGGTCATTGCGCAAAGCACTTGCTGCCCAGTTGTTGCTCTTGTTGTTGTTATTTGCCCGTTTCCCTTATGTGTGTGTATGTGTACAATTTCTACCTGGTTAATGGGAGCGTAAATGTGCAGCTGGCATGCGAAGTTGGTATGAATACGAATTGTGCCCGCACGAATTCTAATGTCAGTTAAAGTAAAGTGCAAAAGGCACAGGCGCAGACAAGTTAATGGAGTGGCACAAAAAAAGAACTAAGCAGCGGTTAGCTGTCTACCTTAAGTTCAGCTGACTTGCATGGATAAGCTTGGACAAAAACAACGACCAATGGCTATGAACAGCTAGTTGGCTGTGATTGCATACTATATTTTTTTATTTAGTCAGCATAGTGCACTAAAGTTTTTTTTTTTGTAAATTTAAAAATTTTTTTTTTATTTATTTCTTTTCTATTTTTTTCTTAGTTTCCAAAACCAAGTTCAATATTTTTCAGCATGCATAAATTTTTAAAAATCTAAAGAGTTATCATTGATTTAAGATATAAATTTCGCCATTCATTTTTACACTTTATAAATCAATTTATTGGCTTTAATTTTTATAAACAGTTTGGCTGTATTGCAAAATTTCACTTTAAATCCATTGTTTGCATTAAGGGCCAGTTTTTCGCATAGGCGCACGCGCGTTAAAGCTTCACACAAAAATCCTTTAGCACACACACACACACACACACACACACACAACTGCATGTAATGCACAAACAATTGTAAAAAATCCAGTTTGAGTTGCTCTACACACACACACACACAAGCACTGGCATTTATTATTTTAGAGTCTGATCGAAAACTCTGCGACGGAGCCAATCCGTTTACTGTACCATGCCACACGAAGGCCAAACTCTGACTAAAACTTGTTCAAGAAATTCAATGCGGCTGCACCTGAAGTTTCTGTCCACACCGCAACACACGCACAACAACTTACACACACACACATTCAGACAGACCACAAGACACGCCAGCAGAAAACGCAAAACGCAGGCCGAAAGAAGGTAGAGAGCCGCAGAGCGGCCAATACATAGAAAAACATAGGTAGAAAAGTACGACGAAGAGATGAAAATAAAATAGCGCGACGTGCCCGTTTTTCAGATTTTTTTTTCTTCTGTTTCAGTCTTGTCTCTGGCGGCTTTTGTTGCCTGTTCGTTCGTTGGCTTACTCAGTGCTAGACTTCTTAACGGCTTTCACACACACACATACACACACCCTGACAGACAAGTACATACACTGAATAACTTCTCGTGACAGCCTCAACGTCCACAACGCGACACAGTCGAAAACATACTGAAAGCTTTGCGGGCTATCAGTTGCCGGCAAGACGAAAAGTTTCTACGCCGTCGACTTGTTTATAAATGACGGCTTCGTTAGCCCGGCAAACTTGCGGCGAATTCAACGATCGTTACCTGATCGTTTTATGGCTCTGGCTACTGCGTGAGCTTAGCCAAGGCATCGAGATTAGCTGCTAGTTCCTTGGAAAATCTTGGAAAAACCCACTAATTACACACTGCAATACGGACATGTGCCTTTTATGTTGGGTTTTTTTTTCGTAAGGCTGTTGTCAAATATTTACCAGTCTGGGCCTGGATTTGAGCCAGCACCATAAAACTGTGTGAGAATCCTGTACGTGCGAAATGGCAAACGGAAGCGGAATCTACTAATACGTTGTTGTTGTTGCATCTTTTATAATGGCGACTTGGCACAACAAAAGACTTAGGCAACGAACTTGCCCAAAGAGCTATGCTAAAAGCGCAAGCAAAGAGAAGAACAAATAGGTTTAAAGTGGTTGTTCAACAAAACAAGAATTTTCATAAGGGTAGCAAGCAAAATTATAGAGTAAAGGGAGCCTCCTCAAGGACTCTTAATTGCTGTTGTAATGGTTTGTTTTTATTTTCTGATAATGGACGTGAATCATCAACGAAACAAGAAAATTGCGCAACCCAAACGCATTAACCCATTAGAGTTTTTGGGCTAAATTCTAGATTGTATACATCATGTTTGATTTATGAAGAATATAACATATCATTTTATAATGATTTCGATCCATCATCAGTTGTTCTTACATTTTTTAAGAATATCAAAATAACAAACAGGAAACAGTTTTTAGAATAAGGGTTCAATGGTCAAAATCCGTATATAACATTTAAAAATACATTTTACAAATAATTACACAAATTCCAATTACCAGAAATATTTGAGAATGTTATAGATATCATGTTAGATAGTCTTAAATTACTGTTAATTATACTAGTACACATCTTTGACCACACGGAAGGGCAAGTGACAAACCCTTTTACGCTTCGCTAAACAGCCACACACGCAAACTGTGGCAAGTGCAGGTCAAATGGGTTTTGTCGTTGCTGCAATTGTCAGAAATACTGTCAAAATGCATTAGGCTCAAGCACTGGTTTGGAGAGAGAGTTGCTTTATAGACAGACTTGAGTGGCACTCAGACAATTGGCCCGCTGAGGCGACAGTCGGCAAATATTGCAGAACAGAACGGAAGTGCCGTTTAGGGCAGGTTCGATGGTCGAAACCGTTACGGCAACCAACGCATGCCCAATGAGTTCTTGGCTTGAAATAATTATTTGTGTAGAGAAAGTTTTGACATTTACGCATAAACTTGTCAAAACAGTATTGAACCGAAAATTTTCAACTACTCAAATCACAATGAAACTAAAAAAAAAAATTATTATAATTGATAAATGGAAATTCTAGCAACGGGCCAATAACCGAACATACCAATGAAATCACACAAGAGATATAAATCTGGTTTAATTAAAAAACCAATTCGTAAAAAGTACTTTTTCTTGCACATTGGAATGATCGTTGCTCCAGGGATTTTATTAGGCATGTTAATAGGAAAGTATATCGCAATTTTTTGCGACTATGCCCTGGCTGGTGCCGAACAAATGGACGACAGTAAACAAAAGGACTATAAAGCAGCTAAATGAACGTATTCCAAGTTAAATTTGTTACTTTATATTTAAACGTGTAATTTTCAAAAGCGGGTCACTTTTGCCAATCCAGAATATCTGGCAAATATATTCTGAATTGGCAAAATGAACGAACGAACGTTTGTTTAAAATTAAATTAAATAAATGTAAGCTACAAATTAAAAATATATATTCCATGTTGTAGATCAATTTATTGCTCAACGGCTAAGCTAGTATATTGGGTCTGTCCGTCCGGACGAACGCAACTTTTTTCGGTGCTATTGAAGATAGAGACTTGAAACCTTGGATATATACTAATAGTTGACCTCTACAGACAAAGTGTTAAGATTTTTGTGCCACTGGGAGGCTGGCAATACGATAACATGTTGATACACCCCAAATCGCAAATCGATAAAAATATTTTCCACACTTTTGAAGCTATAGTCACCAAATTTGGAAGGTAGATAACTGGTCAGCTCTTTTGAAGATCGGTAAAAAAAAATCGATTAAGTACATGAGTACATGCTTTTTTGACCAAAAAATTCAAAAAAATTTTATTTTCGAAAGTGAATATTTTGAAGTAGTCAATATAGGCAATCATGATTAAATGCCATCAAACGTGAAAATCGGTTCACTTTTGACAAAGTTATGGGGTTTGATATATGGGAGCTATGGAATCTGACAACTTAATGCAAATTTGTCGATTTTGGGATGATTTTGACCAAAATTTGACCCCCAGAATCACCTCAAATGTTGTTTTATGCTAATTATGACAAATAAAATCGATTAAATCGCAAATCTTTGAAAAATTTTTTTCCAAAATTAACAAGGGGGACCCTGCTTTGACCAAAAATTCAAAAAATTTTATTTTGAAATGAATATTTTGAATGTAGAATCAATATATAGGACAAATCAGTCAAAATGCCACAAACGGAAATCGGTTCACTTTTGACAAAGTTATGGGGGTTTGATATATGGGAGCTGGAATTGACAACTTTACATGTCAAAATTTTTGTCGATTTTGGGATGATTTTTGACCAAAAATTTGACCCCCTCAGAATCACCTCAAATGTTGTTTTTTATGCTAATTATGACAAATAAAATCGATTAAAACTTTAAATTCGCAAATCTAAATTTTGAAAAAAATTTTTTTTCCAAAATTAACAAGGGGGGACCCTTGCTTTTTTGACCAAAAAATTCAAAAAAATTTTATTTTCGAAAATGAATATATTTTGAATGTGGAGTCAATATATAGGACAAATCATGATCAAAATGCCATCAAACGTGAAAATCGGTTCACTTTTGACAAAGTTATGGGGGTTTGATATATGGGAGCTATGGAATCTGACAACTTTACATGTCAAAATTTTTGTCGATTTTGGGATGATTTTTGACCAAAAATTTGACCCCCTCAGAATCACCTCAAATGTTGTTTTTTATGCTAATTGTGACAAATAAAATCGATTAAAACTATAAATTCGCAATTCTAAATTTTATAAAAAAAAATTTTTCCAAAATTCACAAGGGGGAGTACATGCTTTTTTGACCAAAAAATTCAAAAAAAAATATTTTCGAAAATGAATATATTTTGAATGTAGAATCAATATATAGGACAAATCATGATCAAAATACCATCAAACGTGAAAATCGGTTCACTTTTGACCATTTTATAGGGGTTTGATATATGGGAGCTATGGAACATTTATAGAAAATTTTGACTTTTACGTAGTTCTCTTGCTTAGTTTGTAACTTATATATAACTGTTGAGATGAGATGTTGACAGTGAAGTAAATATATTTGACTATATTGAAGTAAATATATTTGCTTATAAAAATTATAATCATAATGCTTGCCTATATAGCTTTACCCACAGACAATTTTGGGATATATTTAAATAGTTAAGCGGTCTCTAAAAAGTGTTGCCCCATTGCTACAAATAATATACGCCAAGCAGTTGTGTAGTGTTGTAAAGCGTCGTTAGAGCTGCTTGAGTTAAGCGCGCGCAGCTTTTTCATTTTGAAAAGTTGAAAGCTTTCGGTGAAACAAGCAATATTTTGTATGATTTTACACAGACCAACTTTAAAGCGTATTTGATTAGTAATCTTCACGGAATTGCTAATAATTTTTAAAATTATTTTTAATGTTTTTACTGCTTTTGCTATACAAATTTTAAAAACATATTGTTTTAAATGAATAAACAAATAATATAAATAAATTAGATTTGTCATATTACAATGATTATTCTAATCAAACAAACACAAAGAGCAATCTGTCCATTTGAAGCAGTTAATCTTAAAAACCAGTTATATTGGTTTGCACGTCATTAATATCGTTGAAGCCTACCGCAAAATTATAGGTTTCATAGTGTTTTCCTATGGCAATAATTGATTAATTGATTGGCCAAAAATAGCCGAACATGGCAGCCAATGTGGAGTCGAGTTTTTTTTTTGCGAATTTTGTATGGGTTTTTATTTGTGAGACGTGCTTAAAGGCTGTCATGATTAAAACGGTTTTCAAATAAACGCCCGATGCGTGACTGCCTTAGCCGCTGGCCAGGTCAATAGATTAGGGCTTTAAAGTAGGCTAAGTAAATGCGTGTTTTGGTTGATTTGATTTTGTTTTAAGTGAAACATGCCATCCGAATTGCATGTATTAAACATTTACCAATATGCATTGATTGGCGCTACCATAAATACAAGCAAATTAATCAGGTTTTGTCGGCCGCCCGAAGGTCGCCTTGGCAACAATACCTGTGTGCTGTCCTAAAACCAGACACTAAAGAAAAGCAAAAGCTGTTGTGTCCAAAAATAAAACTAAAAAAATAAGAAGAAAAAATGCCAACTAATGCCAACGATTGGGTAAAAGTGGCCGCCTGAAATATTCGCGAAAATCAAAAGTTATTACACAAATAAAATAAGATGTCAATTAAAATACCAAAAAGAGCTGGCAACACAAATGAATGTCTTTATGGCAACCGACATACAAACATACATATATATATGTACATATATCATATATATCATAATTAATTTAATAATAAACGGCCTGTCTGCAGATTATGTGAGTTGGAAACAGCATAGATTATCCTTGAGCGTGGATAGCAGCGCATCCATTAGCACCGTGGCTAATAAAACAAATTAGCGTCCAATAAAAATGTAGTCATAGTTAATGCATATGCATGAAATGCTTGACATTTGCCCTTAAATTTGGCCCCCGATGTTAGCCCTGCGTTTGTCTTTTGATTAATTTCGTGAGTGTGTGCATATGCAAATGCGTTGGCGTGTCCGCCTGGCGCAGTTACAAGCGCCCTATTGACATTGCAAAACCTTCAGCTGGCCACGCATCTGACAACCCCAGCAGCAGCTGAGACAGAGAGAAAGAGCGAGAGCGAGCGCGAGATCGGCCAAGAGAGATCTTAATCAGCGACCGCTCACTTGGGCAACAACTCAGTTAACCGTATTAAAACCTTATATTTTTTTTTTGTTGAGTGTGTCTTGAGTGTGTGGTATGTTTTAATTTTTGGTATATAAACGCTGGCGCATCTGCTGCTGGCCATCATTCGTCAGCGTCTGCCTTTTGGTCAAAAGCGTCCGCTTCCCAAACCAAATCCAACGAACTTTACAAGCGTTGCAACAACAATATCAACAACAATGGTGAGCACAAGTACATCGAGTCGAACCCTCCACGCATCCATCAAGATAGCAAGTGGAATTGACCTTAAATCCAATTTTTGCCTTTAACATTGGCCTGTCAATTTAATCGCACGCGCATCGTCAGCTCCATGGATTTTTGTTGACCGTTTTGTTGTTTGTGCTTTTCAGAAATTCTTCGTTTTGGCTGTGTGCGCCATCGCCGTCGTTTCGGCCGATGTCTCCCATCTGAATCTGGGCGGAGGCAATGGCTACTCGTACGATAGACCAGCGCAGTCGTTCGACATTGACATCCGTTCGGCCGGAGGCGCATCCTACTCAGCGCCGATTTCAGCTCCAGGTCCAGTCTACTCGGCACCTGCTCCAGCTTATTCGGCACCCGCCCCAGCACCGGAGTATCTGCCACCTGTGCAGGACATTCCCGCTCCGGCACCAGCTCCAGTCTACTCTGCTCCAGCGCCAGCGCCAGCTCCGGTCTACTCCGCTCCCGCTCCAGCTCCAATCTACTCCGCACCTGCACCCGAATACAGTGCTCCTGCTCCCTCTCGCCCTGCCCCTGAGTACCTGCCACCTGTGCAGGACATTCCCGCTCCAGCGCCCGCTCCAGTCTACTCTGCTCCAGCGCCCGCTCCCGTCTACTCTGCCCCTGCCCCAGCTCCCGTCTACTCAGCTCCCGCTCCCGAGTACAGCGCTCCCGCTCCAATTCAGCCTGCTCCCGAGTACCTGCCCCCTGTGCAGGACATTCCCGCTCCAGCTCCCGCTCCAGTCTACTCTGCTCCAGCGCCAGCTCCAGTCTACTCTGCCCCTGCCCCAGCTCCAGTCTACTCAGCTCCCGCTCCCGAATACAGCGCTCCTGCTCCAATTCAGCCTGCTCCTGAGTATCTGCCCCCTGTGCAGGAATATTCCGCTCCAGCTCCTGCTCCAGTCTACTCGGCGCCCGCCCCAGCACCTGGACCAGTCTACTCCGCCCCCGCTCATGGTCCATCCTACTCCGCCCCAGCTGGCGATGCCAACGGATACGAGTACAATGTGCCAGCCAAACGCTTCCGTTTCTAAGCGGAGATCATCATCCTCATATCGGGAGCACCGCTTGTTAAATTAATAAGCGGCCTCCGCCTCTTTGTTGTTGATCATTTGTTGTTATTATGCAAAGTTTCTGTTGCGATTTTTAGCTAATAAATGTATATAAAAATTAAATTACCAAATACACAACTCTTTCAATTTGCGAGACCTGGGGGCGCCCTTTATTATGGCATTGCGTGATCTTCGACGATCATAAAAATCGAGTGCCCAAAAGAAAACCCCACAAAATTATGTAAATCAGTCGCTCTCACTTTGCGAATAATCACAATCAAAAGGCATACAAATAACAACAACAATAATAATAAAAATAATAACAATGAAACTTGTTTAAAGTGTTGCCGAAAATCAGTATCAACGAATCAAGAGGCAGATATTCATACAAAAAGATTCGCACGTCTATTAATTCAAATCTTTTGAAGATATTCGTTAAATATCCACTTACCACATTTTGTTTACGCGATTGCCAAGTAATTGTAATCATTTTTTTTAGTGATCAGTAAAAATATCTGAAAGTAATAAAATTGATTTAGTATGTGAAATTAATTGAAAAGTAATTTAGTTAACCGAAGTGATAAAAAAAATAATAATAAAAGTTTAAATAGTTAATGAAATGTTTTGAAAATATTAAAATTAATCAAAATTATTATAAAAATTATATAACATATACCTTATCGTAGCATATTATCCTATTGCTTTTATGAAACCCATTCAACATTTTCTATCGTAACACAAAAATAAACAACAGATCTTGAAAATGGAGATTAATTAAAAAAAAAAATGTTAGACAACGCAGCAAAAAGAATGAATACACTCTTTAAAAAAACAATTAAATTAGCATATTTTTTGGATTCAATAACGGAACCCTAATTATGCACTGCGATAACAATTTTGTTTAGACACCAAAATATTTGTAAATCTCATCAAAGACAAGCGAATTTGGGTGATCAATTCAATTCGTTACGCTAATCAAGAATATATTTTTTATGGGTTCACTTTAAAAAGGAATAATTATGAATTTTTACATTAAAAATGTATACTTTGATTAAACGGATTTTCCTTTCAATCAATCATAAAAAACCCTTTTCTCTAAGCGTTAAACTGTTATTTCAAGGATATTTTTCAATATTGTTTTTAATTTTCTGTAGGAGTAAAACCTTTTATATCAACGATATTTAAACATATTATTGATTTCAGCTCCCCATTTAAAAACTGGTTAATGCAAGTCGTTAACATACGTTAACCCGTGCATTCAACAGATCACAAAAACTAGGCTAACCTGCATGAATACATTTGATCAAATTTGAATGCTGAAATTAAGCAAATGTTTTACACTCGATTCCATTGTTCAAATGTTGTGCACAGTTATTCAGCCGCAACACGCTTTGTCGACATTGCCTTATATATGCATATATGCATTAGATAAGCTTGAATACAAAGTTGAACTTCTTTAAGCTAAAATGTTTTATAATCTCATTACAAACAAAACACAACTTTCCAGTTAACGTTTTTCAAATCGATTAAATTAGAAAAAAATATTTGCAAACTAATGTTTATTTAACAGACGCAACGGAAAGAAAACAAAATGAACTGATCCAAAATACATTTTGATCAATGTATAATAAAAAAGTTGGCAAATGTGTTTTTATTCAACTAATATTAAATAGTTTTATTTGATGATTTGCTTCTCTTTAATTTCATTTGTAGTATACGTCATTTAATCAATAGCTGTCCGATTAGTTGCTATAGTTAATTAAATTTGTATAATATGCACTGTTATTTGTTTGTTTAGTTTAGTTTAATTTAGTTTACTTTATATGTATATGTCATATTGGGTAGAGTGTAGGTATATAAACTATTATCATTATTTTTGCAATGCTTCTAAAATTGATATCGCTCGACGATAATGCTCGGGCATATATACGCAGCTAACAATAACAAATCGAACTTGCATACATCATACTATACAATTAAACTAAAATACTTAAGTTGTCATTGTCATTGTTGTTGTTGTTATTGTTGTTGTGAAAAAAATGAAAGCCTAACTTAAAATAAATATATAATTAATTTAGAAAACAATCGAGTTGACAAATTTCCCCATAGTTGTTTGCTGTAAAATGACTTTACACTACATTATATATATATGCACTTTTCAATTGCGTTTGTGTGTGAATCTTTCAATAAGTGGCCCAAAACAAGTCCTGGCCACGCCCCCTCTCCCCCGTTTAGCATTGGATATCCGCATACACTACACATACACACACATCTCCCCATATAGATAGATCAACTACAACATTATATACAAGCTTGGGCGGCCGGCGGCGTTTGTTATGTGTCATAATCATCCTGCTGCGAACTGAAGTAGCTCACCAGGCCACTGAACTCGCCGACACCACCACCGGCACTGTTCGCCGCTGTAGCGGTGCTGCTGTTGCCGTGCGCAGAGCTCGAATCCTCCTCGGCAACGGCTGCTGGCGAATCGTTTGTCGATTCGCCCACCACAGCCAGCGGGGATTTTGCATTGGAGTAGGCCTCCAGTGTGATCAGCTTTTTGCTGGTTATCACCGATTGTGATTTGTGCACCTCCGTTGTGACGGCGGCTGGCGGTGCTGGCGGTGGTGCTCCGGCCGGTGCCGGTGATTTGCCGCGCGTCAGTGCCGACACTGAATGATTTGTGGGCGTGGCAGGCGGCGGCGGTGGCGGCGCACTGACAATCACTGAACTGGGTGCAGCCGCATGCGCCGGCGGCGTGGTAAGCGGTGGTGGATAATACCCATAGGGTGGATAGCCGCCTAAATGAGAGTTGCGTTTGGGTTAATTAGTTCAGCTTCTACATCCAGCTAGGAAATTTCACTTACGCGCACCCGCTGCATAATCAACGGGACCGGGTCGCATATTGCCGCTGCCGGGCGGTGCCACACGGGGCGGATAGTTGGGATTGCCGTAAATGGGCGGTGCTCTAAAAACAAAGCAACCAAATGTTCACATTCATTAAATCAATTCGAATCTAATCTGGGCCAGTGGCACCCACCTGTAGGGATTGAGATGCGGCGAGGCGTGTCGCGCTGGTGGCGGCCCGGCGCCATAGACGCTGGCCAGTGCGCCTGGAGGCGGCGGCGGGCCGCCATGGTGCTCCGGGCCGTGCAGATAGGGCGGCGGACGTGCGTTCGGCGTGCTGCCGGGCGGTGCCGAGGCCGTGGACGTGGGTGGTGTGCCGCGCAGTGGCGGCGGTGCACCGTAGGTGGGTCGCAGCGCTGAGCTCGGCGGCAGCGGCTGGCCATAAAACCGGGCCAGCTCCGCGCCGCTGTACATGCCGGCGCCGGGCGGCGGCGGCGGCGGTCCGCGTGCGTGCGCCGGCGGCAGCAGCGAGGGCATCGGCATCCGCGTGATGACGGAAGCCTGTGCGACTGCGACCGGCGCCTCCTCGTGCGGCTTGAAGAGCTGTGGGGGCGGCGCCTTGCCAGGCGGCGTCGGTTTCAGCTCGGTGGACACTGACGATGTGGCGGCGGTGACGGCAGCGGCGGCTTGCTGCTTCTGCAGCTGATCCCGCAGGGGCGTCACCTTTTTCCGGC
The DNA here is from genome assembly GCA_035043915.1 of Drosophila paramelanica. NCBI lineage: Eukaryota > Metazoa > Arthropoda > Insecta > Diptera > Drosophilidae > Drosophila > Drosophila paramelanica. Next base: position 67,059 of record JAWNMO010000366.1, read on the forward strand.
GACCGCGCGGCTTCGCATCGGGCGCGGATGCAGGCGTGGGCGCTGTTGCGGGCGCTGGCGCCGGTGGACGCGCTGTCGCCGCGGCGGCGGCTGCCTGCATTAGGTGCGCCGCTGCCGCCGGCATGGACATGCCCAGGGGCAGACGCTGCATGGCCGGCAACTGTTGCTGCTGTGGAGGCGGATAGTTGCCGCGACTCAGGGGCTGGCCCAGCGGCGCGGACAGCGCATTCTGCAGCAGCTGCATGGCCTGCGGTGGCGGCGCCAAGTGGCGCTGCAGCATGGGATGCATGCCCGGCGGCGGCTGCTGACCGGGCGGCGGGGGCAGCAGCGAGGCTGGCAGCCCGCCAGCTGGACCGTGCGGCGGGAACTGGTGACGCAGGAGCGGCGGATGCATGGTGGGCATGGGCAAACGTTTGCGCAGCGGCTCCTGGAGTCCGGAGGCGCTGGGCAAATGATCCGGCGTGGTTGGCAGCTGTTTGATCACCTTGGTTTTGGCTGGCGTGGTGCGCAACACCTCATCCGGTGCGGGCAGCTCACGGGCAGCGGCCTCGGCGGTGCACCGTTCCTCCTCCTCGACCATGCGCGCAATGGCATCCTCCATGTCCTCCTCATCGGGCAGCTCGGCATCGTCCAGCTCCGATTCGTCCACATCGTCCAGATCGTCAATGGCCTCGCCCTTGCGCTGCAGATAATCGATGTCCAGCACCTTCGCCTGGCGTATCACGGACAGCGGCACCGTTGACAGCGAATCACCTGCACCGGATGTGGCGCCCGCCTTGCTGGGCGTGTGCTTCTCCTGGGCGCCGCCAGCTGCCGGTGCTGATCCCTTGATCGGTGTCAGACGGGGCGTGGCCGCCAGCTTGGCGCCCTCGGCATTCTTTTCGGCCAGCATGCGCTTGATCTCCTCCTGCTTCTGTATGAACTTCTGGCGCTCCTCGGGCGGTGTGTCGGGCCGTTGAACGCCCGGCTTGATGCCGCCATCGGAGCTGTCGTCGTCAAAGTCTTCGATGTAGGCATAGCGACGGCCGCGTGTCCGTGTGCGCTCATCGGAACCGCCGCCGCCACCGCCGTCGTCCGATGAGGCCGGTTTCTTCTTCTTCTTGGTGGTGCTTCCGCCACTGCTGTTGCCGCCCTTGCCTTTGCCCTTGCCCTTGCCCTTGCCCAACGACTGCGCCTGCGCCGACGTCTTCGTTGCCGTCGTTGTTGTCGTCTTCTTCAGCGGCTGCGAGCGCGGCTGCTTGCCGGAACCTTTGCCGGACATGGGCGCCCCATTGGCGCCGATCTGCACCTCATCGTCGTCCTCCTCATCCTCCTCCTCTTCGCTCTCGCTGATGTCATCGTCCGAATACTCCAGCCGTTTGGGCTTCTTGGTGGCAGGTTTCTTCAGCTTGGGCGATTTGCGTGCGATGGCCATCGAGGATTTCTTGGCGGCCGCCTTCTTGCGCTTCGACGGATGCCAGGCGCCGTCCTCGCTCTCGCTGGTCGTGTCGTCGCACAGATCGGCGCTGTCCATGTTCTCCGACAGCTCGGAGCCGTTGTCGTCGTCGTCTTCGGTTTCCGTTTCCGTATAGTCGGAATCCTCTTTCTTCTTCTTTTTCGATTTGTTGGCCTTGTTGCGCTTCTGCTGCACCTCATCGTCACTTTCGTCGCTCTCCTCGACGACAAATTTGCGATCCTTGCGACGTTCACGCGCCGCTCGCCGAGCTGCCTTGCGCTGTTTTTTGCCGCGTCCGGGACGTCGGTAAACTTCCAGACTGGAATCGGAATCGTCCGAGGCTGACTGTGAGCTGTCCTCGTCGGAGAAACTGGATGTCTTGAAGTCCTCGTCGCTGCCATGATCCTCCTCGGAGCTGACATCCAGTGTGGTCAGCTTGCGGGACTTCTTTTTGACGGGCGGCGCTGTTTTCGTCCTAAATTTTTCGACCGCTTTCAGCGGCTGTTCGTCCTCGTCCTCGTTACTGTCCTCCTCGTTGCTTGATTTATCCTGTGCCGCGGTTGCGACCTTGGCCGCCTTTTCCTGTGTCTGCTCCTCATCGGGCTGATCGCCCTTCTCGTCACGACGCGTCTTCTCCTTGTCTGCCTCGATGATGGTGCTTATGTCCTTGCCCCTGCCCAGATTGCCAGCACCCGCCACTTCGTCCATTTCCTTCTTGAGCGCCGAATTGATCAGATCATCGTATTCGTTGAGACGATAGCTCACATTGATCTGCCGCCGCTTGCGCAGCTTATAGATCGGCTCATCGTCCGAGTCCGAGTAGCTGCTGCTGCTGTTGCTGCCGCTGCTGCTGGAGCTACCCGATCGTGCGCCACCTCCGCCCGACTGTTTGCCGCTCTTCGCCTCGCTGCTGCCGCTGTCCGATGCGTCGTCCTTGCCACCGCGACGTCGCCGCGTGCCGCGCTTGGCCGCTCGTCGATTGCTGCGTCCGTCGCCGCGTCGTCTCTTCGTTTTGTCTGCCTTTGTGCGTTTGTTAGCCTTGCTGGAGGCATCATCATCATCATCGTCATCATCGCCTTCATCGTCGTCCTCATCGTCCTCGTCGTCGCTCTTCTTGCGCGCATTCGAGTTGGAGCGCTCCTCCAGTTCGCTGGCAATGCGCGCAGCTGCTGCAACCACCGCTTGGCGCTGTAAGTCCCAAAGAAGAAACATTCTTGAATTTGAATTTCACTTCAAAGCATTTCCTGGAGCTAAACTCGTTTCACAGAATGCAATTAAAGCTTTTTAGGCTTTATATTTGCGATAGTAATTTACCACGATTAAAAGAGCGAGTTATATGAAAGAAAGTTCAACAAGAGAATGCTTTCCAAGTATTCAGAAATCAGTTCCTGGACCTGAAGGCCTTACTTGACGGCTTGAGAATCGCATAGGAAGGCAATTTTAGAGAGTAAGAGACCGCGACTCAGACGGCGAAACATATAATAACAAACATATATAACAAATAACAGGAATGCTTTTCTCAAGAGTACACGGCTAGAACATATCCTTCGTATCCTTCCTATGCAACATTCGAATAATGAAGTTCCTATGGTTTCAAAGGCAGATATAGTTAAATCGACTCAGCTATTTTGTGTTCAGAAATTACTCCTTCACTTAATTTTGGACAAATCCTTCGTACCATATTCTTCAATTTCCAATAGAATAATATTATCTTATCAGACACTACAGAATTTAATCCCTGCTTAGGCGAAAAATATCTTAACCTGAGATTTCCTTACAGAAATACAGAAAATGTAAGAGTATTTGCTTACCTCTGCCTCCTCGGCCAAAAGTTTCTCCTGGTGTTTGCGAGCAACCAGATCATCGAACTGCTGCAGCTGCTCCTCCAGGGCAGCGATGAGCTGCTCCTGCTGACAGGGCGGACAGTGCCAGTCGCCCTCGGGTATGTAGAAGAGCACGGGACTGAGGCAGGAGCAGTGATAGCCTTTATTGCAGTCGGGCGTGTCGCACAGCAGAATCCACTCGGGATGATCCGACTTGCCACACTTCTGGCACGCCTCGTCTGCATCCGCAGCGGCTGCGTATTCCTCGTTGTCATCGGCGTTCTCCTTGCGCAGGGTGCGAGCGCGCTTCATGGGCACCACCTGGGAGTCGTCCTCCACTTCCGATTCGGGCGAGAATTCGTGATCGGACTTAAAGAGCGGCGAGCCGGGATCTGTTTCGTAGTGGGGTGGCTCTTCCTCTTCCTCCTCGCTTTCGGCCTGCTCCTCGGAGTCCGAGGACCAACCGTCCTTGCCGGGACATTTCTTCTTCACCTTCTTCTTGGCCTCTTCGGCTTCGCTGGCCGATTCAAAGGACTCGGACTCGGCCGAGGGTTCCGGCACTGTGGGATCAGCTTCCTTTTCGGCTTTCTTCTTCTTCTTCAGCTGCTGCTTCATCGTGCGCAGCGCCACCTCCTCCAATTTGCGTCGCTCCGCCTCCTCCTTGATTTTCTGCTGCGCTATGCGACGCGATTGACGCACCGGCGTCTCCGAATCATTGGTATCGATGATGTTGGTCGTGTCCACCTCACGCTTCTTGCGCGGACCACGCCCACGTCCCACCCCAGTCGGCTTTGGAATTTCCGGTTTTGGCTCAACGCCCTTTGCTTTTTCCGTTGGCTCTTTCGATTCCTCCTTGGTTGCTGACTCGCTTTTGACCTCCTGTTTGGCGACTGATTCGCTCTTGGCTTTCTCCTTGATCGCTGGCTCGCTCTTGGGCTCCTCCTTGAAGGGCGACTTGGTTTTTGCTGCTGACTTGACTGCCTTGACTGGCTGCTGCTGCTCGACTTCTTCCTCCTCTTCCTCTTCGGTTTTCAGTGGATCTTCTTCTTCCTTGATTTGCTGCTTGCTTTCAGCGGGGAGCTTCTCTTTGGGTCCACCTCTGGTCCGCTTCGGCTGCGGCAGCTCCGAGTAGACTACAGCGGCGCCTCCGCGACGTCCAGAGCGTCGCCCCAACGCCTCAGCTGGCGGCGGCGGCGGCGAGTCCTCCTTGGCAGCTGGTGGCGTTGCCTGCTTGACTAGCTGTGGCTCCTTCTTAACCGGAGGCGGCGTGGCTTGCTTCACCGGTGCTACATCTTTGACTGGTTGGGTTTGCTGCTTAACTGGAGCGGAAGTTGCTGGCTTCACCGGAGGAGGAGTAGCCTGCTTAGCCGGAGAAGGAGTAGCCTGCTTAGTCGGAGGAGGTGTGACCTGTTTGACCTGAGGAGGAGTAGCCTGCTTAGCCGGAGTGGGTGTTACCTGCCTAACCGGAGGCGGAGAGGCCTGTTTCACTGGAGGAAGAGTTGTCTCTTTAACTGGAGCAGTTGTGACATGCTTGACCGGAGGAGGAGGAGTAGCCTGCTTAGCCGGAGGTGGTGTTAATTGTTTTATGGGCAACGTTTCCGGCTTAGCTGTCGCCTTCTCCTTAACCGCTTGCCGTGACTCCTGATCTGTCGGCATGGGTTCTTCCTCCAGAAATTGCTGATCATTGTTGCGCTTGTGTTTCTCGCTAACTGCGGGCGACTCCTCGCTGGCGCTTGCCTCCTTCGACTCCTTGGTTTCTTCGCTGCTGCGCCGCTTGCGCTGCAGCGACGACTCCAAGCCTCCAACCGAAGCTGGAACTGAAACTGGTGGCGTCACAACTGTTTCGCTGTTGGTACGCTTTCTGGGTATCGCCTCCTCGTCGCTTTCCTCCTGGCGAATTTGTGTGAGCAGATTCTTCTTCAGTGGCTTCGTGATGGGCGACTTCTTAGGCGGAGTAAAGGGTACAGGTTCCACTTTTTCCGCCGTGGGTGGCGTGGCTTCTTCTTGGACAGACTGCGACGTCGGTGGTGGCGGCAGTGGTGGTGGCTGCTCCGGCAGCTGTTCCTTTGGTTTCTCTGGGGTCTTTTTTAGTTTCTTTTCAATGATTTCGGCCAGCGTCGGCTTCTGCTTGACCGGATTGGGCTTTTCCAGATGGCGTTTGGGCGCAATGATCTTGCGGCGACTGCGCGCATCCTCCTCGCCGCTCGAGGAGGTTGTCTCCTCAATTTGCGTTTTCTGCGCCTCCACCTTGCGACGCACCTCAACGTTGGTCATCTTCGGACGCATCTTGATGCGTTTTCCCCCCACATCCAAGTCGTCATCGTCCGCAGCCAGCAGTTGCTCCTCCTCCGGCTGCAGCTCGGCGTGCAAATCGATTTCGCTTTCGGATGTGGAATGCCGCGCAGCGGGCGCTGGAAACTCGGCCAGACGACGTTTGCGATTGGGCAGCAGCAGAATTGCCTTTTTGTGTTCGCTTTGTGCTGCGCCAGTTGCCACCACAGCCTCTGATTTACATTCCTGGGATTCCTTGGCTATATCGATCTTCTCCTCGGCTTTGTTTTCTTGAAGCGTTTCAGGCTTTGCGTTTTGATTATCTGTCAGGTTGAGGACCTTTGAGGTGCTGGGCACATCCTTTTGTACTGTGTCTGTTAACTGTGATTTGTCGCTATTTTCCGCCTGTTCCAAAGATACTTCCTTAACTGCAGCTGCAACTGTTTTCTCAGCTTTATCATCGTTAACCAATTCGCTGGCAACAGCAATTGTTGGCTGTTTCTCTACTTTGGCTGTTACGTTTGCCTCTATATTTATATCTTTTTCCATCGTTTCTTTAACTGGTTCAGGTTCAAGTTCAGGTTCAGGTTCAGGTTTAGGTTCATGTTTAGGTGATACGCTTTTTTCATTGGTTATCGTTGATTTACTGCTTGTTGCTGTTTCTTCTTTAATGCTTTTAGGCGCCTCCTCTTTACTTGTTTCGTTTTCAGTGTGATTTTTATTTAACTCTTTTACATCTTCTGTTTTTTCAGTTTTTGTTTCACTTTTCGTTTCCACTTCGGCTGTTTCTTTTGTTGTTTCAGCCTTCACTATTTGCACTGTTTCGTTGCTCGTTTCTATCACCCTCACCTTGTACACTTGTTCTACGCTTTCTTCGGCATTCGCCGGCATTTCCTGCTTTTGTTCGTTTGAGATTTCTTTTGTTTCGCTCGACTTTTCACACAGTTTTTCTTGTGTTTCTTCATTTGCATTTGCTTCTGCAATCTTCGCATTAGCTTCAGCTACAATTTTCTCACCCTCACCGCTTGGCAGAGATTCAGTTTCCTCCTCTTCCGTTTGCTCTTTCTCTGGCGACTCATTGCCATTCAGCACTGGTTCTTCTTTCTTCTCGTTGTTCGCCGCTGTCTCCGCCGGCTTTACGCTCTCGCCATTGGTTTTCTCCGGCTCGGACTCGGGCTCGGTATCTGGTGTGCTTAGGCTATCGAATATGCTGCGTTTAGCTTCCTGCTTTGGCGTTTGTTTGATAGGACTCAGTTTTAGGCAGCCCGGCTCACCGAAAAAGAATGTTGCCTTCGGCTCTGGCTTTGATGTGGCCTCCGCCTCGGCGTCGGCGTTCGCTTCATTCTTTCCATTTCCAACCAGGCAGTCGGCGCCACTGCCAGAGCCGAATACATATTGGATACTTTCAACGACAGCCTCACCCACGGGCCCTTCCGATTCTTCATCGTCTGCAAAGGCGTTTAGAAATGCTGCATCGTCTGGCGCTCCCTGGCAGTCACGTCCTGATCCCTGACCACGGACTATTATTGTGGGCTCTTCGATGGCGGCGCCAACTTCATCATCATCCTCACCATCGTCATCATCATCATCTTCTTCATCTGCTTCGTTGAATTTTCGTTCGTTCTCATCCTCTTCAGCGGCAGCACTATCGAGCGATTCTTCTTCGCCGTCAAGCGATTCTTCCTCTTCCTCATCCTCCTCCTCCTCTTCGCCCTCGTCCAACTCCGAATCTTCCGAGTCGACCTCGTTGTCATCTTCGGATTTGGTGCTCTCATAACGACTGGGCTTCTTAATACGTTTTGTGTCCAGCAGCGTTGGTCGCTGCTTTTTTTGCTGCTCCACCGACGACTGCCCAGTGGGACTGCTGTCCACATCTTCCAGCGGCCGTTTCTTTGCCGGCGCCGGCGAGCCTCCTAATTTGGCTTGTGTAATTAGCAGCGGCTGCAATGGAAATGTGATAATTCGAGTATTTTAATGATGTCTAGCTGGTATACTGACCTTGACCTTCTTGAGCTTTGCCTCCGGTTCCGGGTGCTCGTGCTGCTGCTCGGGTGTGCGCAGCTTAATCTTTAAGTTGGGCACCTTCGTTTCGTGCGAATCCTCATCAGGTTCGACTTGTTGCTGCTGCTGCTCTTCAGCTGGTGCAGCATTTTGACTGTTGCTGCTGCTGCTGCTCGTGGTATCCTCGTCGGCTTCACCGATATCCTTCGAGGGCAGCACCACCTCATTTCCGCGCAGGCGTGCAATTAGATTCACAAACTCATCCCGATTGGTGGCCACCACCTGCCATATCTCCTCATCCAAGTGCTCCTGATAGATGCGCAAATTGCAGTCGCCATCCTGTGTCAACCAATATGCGTGTCCCAGACGATCGCGTCCAATGGGCTGGGCACGCAACGAGCTCGCATTGAGCGTCAAAATATTAGCACGAAATTTTGCATTGCGCTCGAACTGGCTCTCGAGTAATTCCTAAAAGATAATCCAAATGAAATTGTTTTCTACGTTCGCTCGTTCTTGAATTTTATACTTACGCGTAGAATGCGCAGCTTCACTTTTAGACTGGAGTTGCGATAGCCAAAGCGCTCAATCTCCCAGGCATCCTGCACGGAGTAGCCGAAACAGAATTTGCTGAGCGCTGATTCCCAGCTCTTCTCGTGCACCGTTTTCCGTGTCTTGCGCAACAGTTTAATGTGAAGATCGCGCAGCTCGGCCACTGTGAAAAATAAATGCAAACGCAATGTTAATTGATTATTTTTGATCACGATTGAGAGCCAAATTTTTGTACCATTTTATATGATATATCATTAGCAATAATCGGATAAAACTAAAACTTTTGTGTGTTTGCAAGATGTTTTGATCTAAGTACGAATTTGTGATATTTTTGTATATATCTGGAAATTTATTACCAAACGTGGTTGGGCCCTTAATTATCGCTTTATTAAGCCATGGAATCAAAAAACGATCAACTATAACTATATAGTTATAGGGATGTGCTTTAATCACAATTTGTTGGCGTTTCTAAATGTGAGCCATAAGCAAACACATGAATTCTTTATTGCATCAAGTATTTCTCAATTTTTTTCTACTAATTTTCATTTATTAAATTGCCATATGCAACGCAATATAAAAAAAGCATAAGCCGATGCTTTTGTGACGTCACATCACTTAAATGGGACTCTGTTTCATTCCTGCAGCTGTGCTTTACGCAACCTTTAGATCGCTCAATCGTCGTTTTTGTTTTTGTTGTCTGCGTCTTTCTACTCATTTTTTTACGGTCCGCTTTACGCTATACCAAACAATAATACAAACTCTTTTGCTCTCTCTCTTTATCAATCGTGCACATGCATACACACGCACAGTTGCATATACACACACATACACATGTACATACATACACACGTACCTTCATCGTTGTTTGTCAACCACTCCTGCAAATGCTTAAAATTTGGCAACGCCAAGCCCAAATCTTTAGCGAACTTTTGCATGAATGCACATATTACCGCGAAATCTGGATCATTGGCACACGAATGTAGTGTTGTGGTTAATGCATCGTCATCTTTATCTTTACATTCTTCTTTGCATTCAGCCGTAGCTGAAGACGCCGCCATTTTTCATGCGTCTGCTGAAAAAAATGTGTGAGGGCCGCAAACAACTTGTACACTACACTTGCGAAACAGCAGAAAGAACACAAAGAAAGCACGGCATTTGTTTATACTTCAATTACACCGCATGCACAGAGCTAAATTGCACGAAATGGGCATAATTTTAATCACTTTTTTAGCACTATTACTTTATTTTTCGACGCATGAGAACCGATAGGAGACCGATAAATTGTGGTGGTCGGCAAGTACTAGTGATGAGCCATATTTCTGTAGTTCAACGAAATTGACTCACTTAACGAAAGTACTCGTTTGGTGCTGGACTCAGCTTAATTGAGTATTGGCCTTAACATTTGTTTGCAAACGTAACAGAAGCAAATAAGAAGAGCGTAGAAAAACAACAAAGACGGACAAAAACAACGTCAAAAATCGAATTTTATATCTCAACATTTTAAAACGATTCCCAAATTGTCATCTCTTTGTGTGTTTTTTGCGTCTTAAAAGTGTTAAATACTTGTTTTAAAGTCGAAATAAAGCAAACGAAAACGAAGTGAAAGTGTGTGGAATAAAGAAGAGTATATACATATATATATATAAAAAGAATAGATACAACAGCTGTAACAGATTGCTAAAATGGCAGCATTTCAAATGAATTTCAACCAGGACTTTACGTAAGTTGCAACAAATTGGCCACCTACCCCTCACCTACAAACACACATACACACACATTTAAAGACTTGCTTCAAAATAAAGAAGGTCATTGTGGCAAAAAAAAAAATAGCAAATAATAATGAGATACAACCAGCGACAAACGAGACAAGTAAACAAGCGAAACAGCTGCTGGGCAAGGGTGCTGAGGGGTGCGACAATCATGGCTGCTAATAACTGAACGGTAACAGTGCCTATCAGTATGTGTGTGTGTGAGTGTGTGTAAGCGTGCTTTGGTGCCGTTTACTTATTAGAACATGCAAACAAACGTTGTTCTAATAAGAATGACATGCATACATTTATTATGAAATATAGTTTATAGACAATGAGGGGAGACACACTGTTTCAATGGGAAATAGTAATAAAAAAAACCTGCACTAGCCAGCAAAATTAGGCGCGATCATAATAACATACTATGTAAATAGTGGTGTGACCAGGTCAATAACATAAAACTGTACACAAAATTTAAAAAAAATGTAGGCATAAAAAAAAACTATTGACATCATTTTAACATTTAAAAAACTTGTTGTTTTGCTTGACAGTGTAGCAAACTTACACACACACATGTGTAGTAAACTTGCACACACACAAAGACACATCCACAAGCTGGAAATGCGCAACAGCTGATGCTGTTTGTATAAATTCAATTTTTTGTTGTTGCTGCCTTGTGACTTGCAAACTGAATAAACTCGTTGAATTTGTTTAAAATTTGTTGCTGTATTTAATGATTGTTTATTTTTGCTCAGCTGATGTCATATTGAGGCTAGCTCAGTGGCAAAACCACCGTTACTTGCTGCTGGGAAGCTTACTGGGCTGCTCTTCCCCACGCTCGCTCTCCCTCTCACTCACACTCGGCCAAAGGGCATGTGACGCACAAAGTAGGCAATAACAACAACATTAACGACAACAATCAATAAATTGCTGCTTGTGGCGAAAATGCTAAAAAGAAAACACTTAAGGCTCATATTTGTGTATGAAGCTTACACACACACTCAAACGTGTGCATATACATTACGAACGCAATTATAAGAGTCACAACAACAACAACAACAACAACTGATAGTCGCGCGTCATAAAGCACGAACAAAGAGCTCAAGCAACAACAAAACGAAAAGAGATAGCATGCAAACGCTTTCTAATCAGAACAAATCAATTACCTTTTAAAGCGCGGCGCGGGTGAATGCACCGAGCAATGAATTCAATTATATATTTTACCTGCATTCGATTGAGCGTCAAGTTCAAGGGCAAGGGTGCAGGTGCGGATCGGCAACACTTAAAAAAAAGTATAAATGACAATAAACACGTGTTGCGCAGCTGCCGCGAAAAGTGCAGTTCAGGATTTCGCAAAAACTGTTTACATGTTTTTTTTTTGTTTACACTCGCTGTTTGCGCCATTCCGTTAGTCATCGTTCACGCTTTCTTTGATTTTTGTTGTTGTTTATTTAGCCTTATTTTTTTTACCCTGTTTTTACACTATCTTGAGGATGTTCAGCTTGAGAAAATATTTGTTGAGTACCTATTAGAAATTATTTTCATATTTTTATTAAAAAAAATAATGAAGTAAATTAAATATTTAAATATATATTAAATAGTATAATATATACATTCTCAGATTTGCAAATAATGAAGCTTTTTGTGCATTTTTTATTGTGTGGCATTTGTAAATGTTGTACAACATATTATTAAAAATTACCAGAATCAAAATATTAATGATATAAAGATCAAAAATCCAATTTATTTATAAATATTTTACTTTGATTTTGCCCTTTAAAGCGAATGAACTACAAAAGCCAAATTAAGCTGCGGCAAGTCTGAAATATTATTTTCGTGTTCTTTTTAATGGCAACAAAATTCGTTGCACTTTTGACTGAGTTTAAAATTTATGCGTTAAAGCGGTTTTGATCATGTTTTTTACGGCTGTGATTCGCATGCTCAACGCAAGCACACAAATATTATTGTAAAATGCGTGTAATAATGAGTTGTAGTTGGTTGTTTATAAACAACAGCAAAGCGACGCGCGCAAAAATAAATAAAAACAAATAAAAACAAACCGCAAACAAGGCCGTCGTCTTATCGGTTTTCAAAAGGGGTCTGCGGCTAATACAATTCAGCGCAACCTTGGGCCCGATTTTGCAGCGACGCCTTTGCGAGGAAACTAGTTCCAAAGCAAAAAACAAAAAAACAAACACACACATTCAGAACAACACAAAAACAACAACAAATCGCCTGAGTTGACACGTGTTGCGCTCAGCTTTGTGTTTTGTTGCTCTCGCTTATCGTTTTTGGGGGGATGTACAGAGAAACGTGCCTGAAATTGAATATGGCACAAATGACAAGCACAAACTTTTCCATGGTCAAAACTGTTGTGCATAATTTCAAGTGCGAAATGCGTTAAAGCAACCATAAAAAGCAAAAGCTTTTTGCTGTATCTAAATAGGAATTTTAAATGAGCGCGCTTCTAAACGTTATGCAACACTACCAAACAAATACTTAAATACCAAATTGAAGTAAATCCACGCAAAATATAAACAAAAACAAAAGTGCATTTTACATAACATAGGTGAATTCTATCTGAAACTTAATATTTCACAAATAACAAAATTATTTTTTCCTGGTCAAATGCGATAACCATAAAAAGCGAAAAGCTGTTTTGCATAGGTATTCAAAATGAGCGCGCTTATCAACGTTTTGCAGCACTGCCAACAACTGCCTTTGTCTGGCAGCGCCACACAAAATTAAAAAAACCACGAAAGAAAAAATACTAAAAATACCAAATGGCAGCAAGCGCACGCAAAATATAAACAACAACAAAGAACTGCATTTGACATTGAGAACGCGAAAATTTGAAAATAATTGGGGCAGCACTCGACGGTGTGAAAAATCAATCAATTACACGCACAATGGAGCAGCGCGCCAACTTTCTGGCGCTAACGCTGCTCGACGCGCTGGAGGACGAAAACGAATCCGACATATTCGCCATGCTCGATCGGAACACCATCAACGCTGGCGTCGTGCCCTGCGAGCGCGGATTATCGCCGCTGCATTACGTGTGCGGCATGCCCAACGAGCGACTGGCCCAGCGAATACTGCAGCGCTTCCTGGCCAGCGATCAGTTGGACGTGAACGTGCGCTGCGACGGCAACATGACGGCGCTGCATGTAGCCGCCATCTATGGCCGGACGGAGCTGGTGCGTCTGCTGCTGGAGCACGGCGCCCGGCCGGATATCGCCGATGATGAGAACAAGCTGGCCGTGCACTATGCCATCGAGGAGTGCCATTTCGAGGTGCTGCAACTGATGCGCGATCACATTTTCAGGGAGAAGCAGCTGCAGAAGGAGTCATCCAAGGTGATGACGCCCAAGTCGGGCATTAAGTATAACCACGATGTCACCTCGCCCTACTACATCAATATAACACACAGGCGCGGCAAGCCGCAGCCGAGCTATCCAGCTGATTTGGAGCCGGCCGAGGAGCAGTCGGTGAATCTGTTTGCGCTCACCCGCGATCATCTCGAGGAGCTGACCAGCAGCCACAACAGTCGGGAGGCGATGTGCGGGCGACGCACACTGATCGAGAGCTGGCGCGATAAAGTGGAACGTTCACGCGCACGCAAATCCCTGCTCAGGGAGGTGCACGCCGAGACGCTGGTGGAGCAGGCGATGGCCCAGGATGACTTCAGCTACGATCAGCATGTGCAGCAGACACTGCGCCAGCAGCTGGAGCAGGAACTACAAGATCAGCAGCAGCGGGAGAAGGAGGAGGAGGAACAGTCCGCCGAGGCGGAAACGAACCGAGCGGCCTTTGGCCAGCTGGTGGAGCAAGTGGCGCAGGCGTGCGTGCTGGAGCAGAGTTTTCACACGGCCCAGGAGGAGGATAACGCATTCTATCTGCAAATGACCGAGGCCTACGTGCACACCGACGACGAGAACGGACTCGTCTTCTACGAGACCAAGTTGCTCCAGAACGATGCCGGAAAACAGCCCGCCCAGCGGCGCAAGCCGGACAGATTGGCGCCGCCGCCGCCGCCACCGCTCGACAGCAGCCTCAGCAGCAATCTGACACTGCCGCTGGACTACGAGACGGACGCACTGCGCGCCGAACTGACACAGCTGGGCGCCCCAGTGGGTCCCATCACGCGCACCACCAAGCGGCTCTACATCAAGCGGCTCCTCAAATACAAGCGCAACACGGCGGCTCTCGAGGCGGCGCAGCGGCACGCCCAGGCGGCCCAGATGAAGTATTCCGTGGAGCTGCATCATACGCTGCGCTCCCAGGCGGATTACGAGCACATCGAACGGTTTATGGCGCATGAGATCGCCTCGGCGGCGCATTTTGCGGCAGCGGGCGGCGGGGCTGGGCGTCAGCTGCGCGAGGGTCACCTGAAGCAGAGTTTCATCTATATGCTGATTGATCCGCGCATCTCCAGGAATTTGCCGGGCGAACGCGCCTTTCTGGACCCGCTGAGCATCTGGTCGCGTTTCCTGGATGCCATTTTCTATGTGGGCAAGGGCAAATCCTCCAGGCCGTATGCCCATCTCTACGATGCAATGCGTCAGCACACGCGCGCTCACCTGCAACAGCAGCAGCAGCCAGGCGGGAAGCGTCGACCGGCTGGACGTTGCCTGCTGATGCCGGAGCTGTTCAAGTCGCCGCCGCCGCCGGGCAATGCGCCTGCGGGCAGCAAGAAGCTGCAGCGCATCCTCGACATATGGCAGGATGGCAGCGGCGTCGTCTGTCTGCATGTCTTCCACAACATCCTGCCGACCGATGCGTACACGCGCGAGGCCGCCATCATTGACGCGGTCGGCCTGACGCACCTGACCAACTTGAAACGGGGCGATTACTACGGTCCCGCCCAGATCTGGGCGATGAAACGGAAGAAGCAGCTGGGCATCGCGCTGCTATACAAGGCCATGCACATCTACTTGGCCGAGGGCGAGTCTCAGTTGTCGCCCAGTGATTTAATTTAAGTTAATTCTTATTTCATTTCTGCTTGCAATTAGTACCAAGTACAAAGTTTAAACGCGCGCCAAAAGTATTTAGAACTAGATCTCATTAAGAAAAAAGTGTGTAATAGTAATAAATAGTAAAAATAACCTTAATTTGCACGGGTCTAGTATTTAAAGTTATGGCCTTTGCAATAATACACAGTAATACAAAGCACTGCACAAGAATAAAATAAATATTTTGGTAAAATTATATAAAATAATGAAAAGCTGGTCTGCTATTTATTCCATTTTGGTATTTGGTATTTTTGCCAAACACAATGTTTGTATAGTTGTCACGTTCTCGCACACGCAGCACAGCGCTGAGCTACTAAATAAAACTTGTTGCAGCCGCTTTTCGTTATTTATTTTGTATTTTTATTCCTGCAAATGCGAGTTCGAATGCCAACGCAGGGGTATTATTAAAAATTAATTATTTAAACATTATCTCATTATAAAATAGCTATAACACATTTTTAAAATTGTTTTTGTTTGGCATACGCACTTTCAACCCTTATTTACGTTGCACTGCATTTTATGCAGCTGCCACAACTTACCCCTCCCCCTCTCAAACAAACACTCGCACATTGATAAAAACAAGAAAAGGGGATGCAATTTTCGAATGCTGTCCAAAGTATACACGCACACAGCAACAAAAATGCAGCCCGAAAGCATGCTATAGAGTTTACAAAAACCAAACGTTTAGATTTGTGTGTAGGTCACTTAAAATTCCCAACTGGTTTTAGTTGTGCGCACATGGAGTAATCGTTGTTGTGCCTTGGTAAAGTTATCTTTGCGCAGAGGCGATATCGTAACCAATGAAGTTCTACTGAGGTGCGATTATTGCTAGTTGAAAACTTTAACCAATACCCCGCCATGGGGACGTGAAATACCGTCCACTACGGCAATTTTTGGAAGCCCGAGAGGGCTAATTAAAAAATCAATTACAGTATGAAAGGTGCAATATGTTTGTTGAATTGAAAGCATAACTAGACATCCTGTTAGGCAAGGTTGAGCGTGATGAGAAGGCTTTTGAGCTGTGACGTCACTACAACAGCTTGCCTAGCGGCTTGTGTGAAAATTGCTTTGATTCAAGTCCGAATTTTTGCCACATTGCTTTTATAAGATTTATAATATTTGCATTCATATAATTTAACATTTATATAAACGCTGCATCGATAATTATCGATCTGCTGGGATAAGTTAAATAAAGAAATCTGGAGTAATATTTACCTTTGCATTTCTTATCACTTTTATCCGCAGCTCCCTCTCTGTGCTGAGCAGCACTGGGCTGCGCCTGTACTCGATTGGTGGCACGGATAAGGTCGAGGAGATCTTTGCCAAGGATAATACGGAGCAGATACGCATTGTGGAGCGCCTGTTTAACAGTTCGCTGGTGGTGCTGGTCACCTCACAGAAGCCCAACTGCCTGAAGATGCTGCATTTCAAGAAGAAACAGGACATCTGCAACTGTTTCTATCCCTCGGAGATTCTGTGCGTGCGCATGAACCGGCAGCGTCTGATTGTCTGCCTCGCGGAGAGCATACACATACACGATATACGCGACATGAAGATCCTGCACTCCATTGAGAACATTGCGCCCAATGAGCTGGGTCTCTGTGCGCTCTCCCTCAACTCGCATCTGGCATTTCCCGTCTGCCAGTCCAGCGGCGAGCTGCGCATCTTCAATGCCCACAAGCTGCGAACGGGCATGACAATCAAGGCGCACGACACGCCCCTTTCAGCGCTGACCTTCTCGCCCAGCGGCTCGTTGCTGGCCACCGCCTCCGAGCGCGGCACCGTGATACGCGTCTTCTGCGTCAAAAACGGCCAGCGGGTGCAGGAGTTCCGGCGCGGCGTTAAACGTTGCGTGCGGATCGCTTCATTGGTGTTCGCCGCCGCCGGCGATTATCTGTGCGCCTCCTCCAACACGGAAACGGTGCACGTGTTCAAGATCGATGCGCGCGCCGTGGAGGCTGCGGAGCTGAAGGCCATCGGTGAGTCCGAGTTGCTCAAAACTGATCCGAATTTTTGTTAATTCGCACAATCTTTCAGCCGAAGTCGCAGCAAAGGCGGACAGAGAGGAAGCGAAGGAAGCGGCGACGAAAACAGAAGCAGCGACAGTCGAGGAAGCTAATGAAGCGTCACCCGTTCCCACGGCAGCCAGCTGGGGCGGCATGTTCACCAAGGCGGTGTCCTCGCTGCTGCTGCCCGCCCAGGTGAGCGATGTTCTGGCCCAGGATCGGGCCTTTGCCACGGTGGTGCTGCCGCAGCCGGGACTGAAGAACATTTGCGCACTGACGCGCGTGCAAAAGGAGCTGCGGCTGCTGATCGCCTGCGAGGATGGCTTCCTCTACATGCACGACTTCAATGCGGAGCGCGGTGGCGCCTGCAAGCTGCTGGCGGTGCACGATCTGCGCGGCGCCCTCGATGATCTCATCGAGCTGCAGCTGAGCGAGAGCGTCCTGAAAGCGCAGTCGAAGCCGCTGACGACGGCGCTGCCGCAGCAATCGCTGACCATGCTGAAGAGCTGTGCGGCCAGTGTGCTCATCGAGAATCCGGAACCGGTGGCGGACAACAGCTATGCGGGAATTCTGCGCGGCGACCAGGCGGATGCGATGTCAGGTGAGAGCACCAGAATTTCCCGAGTTCACTGTTCCCATTGTGATCGTTCTCTCTCTCTCTCTCTGCAGATTCTGCCAAGTTTCGTAAGCTGTGCGATGCCATTGACACGCCCACAAAACTGTACGATGAACGCCAGTTTCCGCCCGTGGCCATAACGGCCAAAGATTGACAACGCGGCAGGGACAAATCCTGGTGGGATTAAAAGCACTCTCTGCATTTCCAAAAACAAAAAAAAATATATATATATACAAAAGATTCTTTAAAAACGCACCCAAAAAAATTTAGCAACTAATTTAAAGCAATTTAAATTAAGTTAGATTAAAAAAAAACCACAAAAAACAAAAATACTCGAAAGAGAAAAATGAAAAAAAGTATTTTAGTTTTTAGTTTGTATTTAATTTGTATGCTGAGCAATCTATTTGTTTTCTAACCCATTGTATATAACTGTAACTAAATTTTCTGCATTCTGTTCATAATTAATAAGCTATCTCATTCCAATAATTATGCTCTCTCTCTCTCTCTCTCTTCTCAGAGTCTACATTTTGCAATTACGAAAACTTGTATAAAATATGTATTTATTGATAGGCAAAGAGCAATGTAATATTAATGAATAGGCTATTATTCGAAAGAAGCTCAAAAATTCAAAAAAAAAGAAAATTTAATCCAGTTGTTGGAAAGTAAGATAATCAATTGAATGTACCTTAAAAAATGAGCAACAACAAACGTATTCAATTAGCTTTGCAAGTAAATATTCTATGTTGTAAAGATAAATATTAAATATTTCAAATATTTAATTAAACAAAAAACAAACAAAAAAAAAAGTATTAAAAAATGTGAGTTTACGAAACCGAAACTTAAACAATATTGAAATAATTAGATTTATTAAATATGAATAACATGAATATACAATCTGAGATTCGCAATCAATTAACTTGAAATAAAAAATTAAATTAAATACAAAATTATCATGTTTAAAACTATACAAAAAAATTTAAAAAAAATATGAAGTCAATATGCGCATAAAAAAAAACAAGTTAAAATAAAAAAATAATAAAAAAAATGAAAAAACCGAAATATATAAAAGTTGTTTTGATGTGGGAAATTAATATTGTTAAGAATTTATAATACCTTTAAATTCCAATTTAAGTGAAAGTTTTAAGCCCAATTTCTATTAAAGCGATTTTGACGTAATTCAAATCGATTTGTAAATGCATTTTTGTAATTTGTAATATTTGATATTAGGTGAGTTTAGCGGGTAATTCAAATATTTAGATATTAAACAGTGTAGGTAAAAAACTCTTTTCCTGGAAAACTTTCGTTTGTTTTAAATTCCATTGCTTAATTTGCTGGCTCGCTGATTTAAAGTTTGCTCCTGTTCTGGCGGCTGTTGTTGACGATGCCGATGATGATGATGATGGTGATGATGATGCTGGTGTTCTCGCTGCGTTGGGTGTTCCTCCTCTTCCGCCTCCTTTTCGGCCTGCTCGCGTTCAATACTCATTTGTGTACTTTTATCCAATTTCCAGCCAATTTCAATGGGTGGCGTCGCCGCCTTTTGGGACTTCAACGAGAACATGGAACCGATCTTTTTCAGTTTGTTGTGCACCGAAGATTCCACATCATGGTCGCCGGAGCTCTTCCGACTTTTGCTGGATATGCCCGCCGACTTGGACGAATGCTTGGAGCGCGTCGAATGCGACTTGGATGCCTTCGATTTGGATGACGAGCTGGACGATGATGAGGACGAGGACGAGGATGAGCCGCTGGAGCCGACACTGGCGTGCACCGGCTTGGTGGTTATCCAAATGCGTAATGCAAACATAACCTCCGCCTTTAACGCTTCCTTAAGCGAGATCTATGAGAGAATTTGAGTATAGTTTCGAATCACCAAGTTCTTCTGATGCTCACCTTCTCCTCGATGGCCACCGTTTTGACGTTCCAGAGGAACTCCGTGCAGCCGAGCACCATTGCGGACATCAGGCCCAGGCCCAACACCAGAAACACACCGCCGACATTCTCCAATCCCAGCTCCGGCGTATCGGAGTCGTCCTGCTTGGCGCCCTCACATCTACCCCCGCCGTGCATCTCCTTCCACCACTTCCGCTTCAGCTCCGAGAGCACTCCCAGCTCACCCAGCTTCAACACAGCGCCACTAATCTGCTTCCGATACGGCGAATCTGATCAAAAGAGTTTGTTAGCATACAAAAACAAAAATATGTTTTTATTGTTCAGATCAACTTACTGAACGGCATCGCAATGCCATAACTCTTGTAGTCCAGCCAGCCGCCAATTTGCATTAGATCGCATTTACGCTCCACATTGTACTCCAGTGTGGTGGACTCCATCAGGAAAGCATACAGATTTTTTCCTTTCTAAAACGAATATTTAACTTAAATAGAATTTTTTGTAAACAAAATTTGAGAGGGAAGTTATACTTATACTAAAAAATAACTCAAGAAATTAATTTATTGCTCTTAGATCCAAAACTCCCATATTTCAAACTTCCATCATTTTGCCAAATCTGAACCGATTTTCACGTTTGATGGCATTTTGATCATGATTTGTCCTTTATATTGATTCTACATTCAAAATATATTCATTTTCGATGATAAATTTTTTTGAATTTTTTGGTCAAAAAAGCATGTACTCCCCCTTGTGAATTTTGGAAAAAAATTTTTTTCAAAATTTAGAATTGCGAATTTATACTTTTAACCGATTTTATTTATCACAATTAGCATAAATAACAACATTTGAGGTGATTCTGAGGGGGTCAAATTTTTGGTCAAAAATCATCCCAAAATCGACAAAAATGTTGACATGTAAAGTTGTCAGATTCCATAGCTCCCATATATCAAACCCCCATAACTTCGTCAAAAGTGAACCGATTTTCACGTTTGATGGCATTTTGGTCATGATTTGTCCTATATATTGATTCTACATTCAAAATATATTCATTTTCGAAAATTAAAAAAAAAATTTTTTTTTGAATTTTTTGGTCAAAAAATCATGTACTCCCCCTTGTGAATTTTGTAAAAAAAATTTTTTCAAAATTTAGAATTGCGAATTTATAGTTTTAATCGATTTTATTTGTCATAATTAGCATAAAAAACAACATTTGAGGTGATTCTGAGGGGGTCAAATTTTTGGTCAAAAATCATCCCAAAATCGACAAAAATGTTGACATGTAAAGTTGTCAGATTCCATAGCTCCCATATATCAAACCCCCATAACTTCGTCAAAAGTGAACCGATTTTCACGTTTGAAGGCATTTTGATCATGATTTTTCCTATATATTGATTCTACATTCAAAATATATTCATTTTCGAAAATAAGAAAAAAAAATTTTTTTTTGAATTTTTTGGTCAAAAAATCATGTACTCCCCCTTGTGAATTTTGAAAAAAAAATTTTTTTCAAAATTTAGAATTGCGAATTTATAGTTTTAATCAATTTTATTTGTCACAATTAGCATAAAAAACAACATTGCAAGTGATTTTGGGAGGGTCAAATTTTTGGTCAAAAATCATGCCAAAATCGACAAAAATTTTGACATGCAAAGTTGTCAGATTCCATAGCTCCCTTATATCAAACCCCCATAACTTTGTCAAAAATGAACCGATTTTCACGTTTGATGGCATTTTGATCATGATTTTCCCTCTTTATTGATTCTGCATTTAAATTCTATTCACTTTCAAAAATAAAATTTTTTTGAATTTTTTGGTCAAAAAATCATGTACTCCCCCTTAGATATTTTCGAAAAAAAATTTTTTAAAAACTTAAAATTTTGTATTTATGTTTTTAATATATTGCAGATTGGATTCGTTTTTATTTTGGAAACACTTTACTCACTTGCACACGTTCCACGCCTTCGTCGTTGGTTTTGGTGAAGACGGATGGGCTCGCACTTTCCATCGCCGTCCACATGCGTTGGTATGTGCTGAAATTGGAGTCCCTGAAGAAGCCCAAAGTGGAACCGCCGAGAAGGGCGCCGTATTTGATTTTGGTCTGGGCAGCCAGATCTTCGGCACTGTTGATCGAGCTCGCCTGGCGGGAATTGGTCAAGAAGGCAGCCAAGTTGGCTGTGTAGGAATTCAACATCATGAGGGCGAAGAACCACCACATTCCAGTCACGAGACGCGTCGAGGCGGCTCTTCAAGCGAGAGTGGGGGAAATTAAGTTATATATATATATATATATATATATATATATATATTTTGCTATCAAATTCACTCACTTGGGCAATATATCGCAGCCCTGTCCCATAAGCGAACCTATGGACAGCCACATTGTGTTACTCAGTATCCAGATATTCTCAACCTCCTCGGGTTCCTTGCACGGGTGCGGATTCTCCCAGTCGTCGGGCGCCATGCGTGCCAGGCCGAGTAGTAGAAATGATATAAAGAGATACGCGGAACCCATATAGATCCAAACATCGAGAGAGAACGGCGACAGAAACGAGAACAGATCCGTTGGTGGAGTGGGCGCCTTCGAGAATAGAATGCTAATGCCCAGATTCATGAAAGGCGGCGTAAAATCGACCGCTTGACGGCGCGACGAGGTCATGGTCAGATCGCATATGCCCAGATCGGCATTCTACAGAGAATTTAATGAAAGAGTTATAAATATTAGATGGAAATTTAGATAATTAAATATAGAGTACATTTTTCTTTTAGGTAAGGTATAAGTCAGCTGATAAATTATTGTAATAAAATGAAGACTTGAATAGGGATAGGGATAGGGATAGGGATAGGGATAGGGATGGGGATAGGGATAGGAATAGAGATAGAGATAGAGATAGGGATAGGGATAGGGATAGGGATAGGGTTAGGGATAGGGATAGGGATAGGGATAGGGATAGGGATAGGGATAAAGTTAGAGTTGGAAAAGTCTTCCTAAAAAAAAAATAAATTTTTCACCGAATATACCTAAAGGAAAATGATATGATATGACCAAGAATACATATAACTTTTAGGGTTGTAGATGTGACCAAATTACTGGGTTATATTGGAATATTCTGATGAGTAGTTAAATTATGTTAGCTATTAAATTTTTAGCCAACTCAATATCATTATTAATAGGCTTATGAACTCACCCCATCGAGCAGCTGTTTGACGATGCCATCCCACGTTTGGGTTACTTTGTTCAAGCTGCCATATTTGCCATCTGGCGACATTCGGAATTCATATTTGAAATTCAGCATGCGTGCAATATTATCGATCAGATCCATCGAGTAGCCCTCGTAACGGGCATTGCCCAACAATACTTCGCCCTCTTCGGGCTCCCGCAGCGTCAAGAAGGGCGCTCCAATGCGCGAGGAGATTATAAAAGTTTTATTTGACAACTTTTGGCCCACTCGCTTTTCGCTCTCCTCGTCGTCGTTGAGCACATCCAAGCCGTTCACCGGATCCCAGGTGGCCAGATCCAAAAATCCACCCGCTTCGATTTCCATGAAGCGTAGAGTGAAGAAACTGCGCTGTCCATATTCGTTAAAATCGGTGCGACCCGTGGCGACCTCCTCAGAGCGCTGGAAAATAAGGAAATATAGGATATAATTAGTTCCTTAATTTAAAGATTTAATCCTACCGCTTTCATAAACTCAATGATCCGTCTGCCATGCGGCCAGGGTTTCTTGCGTTTGCACTCCACTTCCGGTGCGGACAGCTCCTCGAGAATGCCCAGTTCGGTGAGTCCCTTCGAGAAGAGCCAAACGGCATCGTTGAGCAATATCATTTGGGTCTTCACCTGTGTGGGCAGCACCTTATAATAGCGTCCCTCCCGTTTCTCGCGCTCCTCCCAGTCGTGCACAACGTTCTTTATGTGAAAGTCTGTGGGATCCATCAGGCGAACTGTCGTTATGTTGGCATCCACGTTCAAGATGTCACCCAGCTCCAAGGTGTGCGTATCCAGCAGCGGTATAAAAACACTCTGGTCAAAAAATAAGAGGTTATGTTGAGGTACTCAATTCAGGTGAAATTCTTACCTGATATTCACCCAACATTTTCAGCTCATTGGCCTGCTCCAAAATACTTAATAGATTCTCCGGTGCACAGTGTAATATAAGACAGTTATCGGTGGATAGTTTAATTTCCTTTAGAAAGGGTCTATGATCCTCGTCAGGACCCAGCTGTTTGACCGTGGTGGGATTGCTGCTCGGATCACCGATTTGTAGTATATCCTGCAGCTGTTGCAACTCTGTGGGAAGTGTTTAGTGGCAGTTGGTTTAACCAGATTACTTTATGTTTTACCAACTTACCCTTCTCCGATTCATAGATAATTGTATAGCTGCGCCAACCAAAACTTTGCACGATTTCGGCAAATCCTCGCGCCAGCAGCAAATTGTCGGGATGCACATTGAGGGTCATCGAGAAGTGTTCGTATTGCCGATTATCTGGTCGCCAGTCGTACACAATGTTCGGTATGTCCAATGTGTGGCAAATGGAGGCAATGATATCTATAAAGATGCTAAAAGTGTGCCGCTAAAACACTCTCGATACAAAACTAACCTGAACTGCTGCCCGTGCTGGGTCCAAAAATAGCAATAACCCCTCGCGAAATCAGATTGCAAACTGCAAGAAAAAATTTGCGTGTTTTACTCATTCTTCTTAATTCGAAATTTTGTTGTTTGTTACCTGTTTTCTCCATTATGAAACTGTCTTCGGTATTGGCATAGACCACAACTGGCACTAGTTCTATATTGCGTTCCAAAATATTTGCCCGATCCACCGCGCTGCGAAATGCGATTTCCGCCTCATCCTTGTCTGATGTAAAAATGCTGCCTATCACAGAAATAACAAGCTCAATGCAAGTGTGACCTAGTTTTTTATTTATTTATTTTTATTTCTTTTTTGAGAACTTACCCACCATAAATTGTTCCCTGGCTGCGGCCAAGTGCAGCAACAGCAGCAGAACGTATACGTAATATTTAAGCCACATTTTTAATGAAATTTAAGCATTTTATTTGCTGCAATTTCCTTTTTTTTACTGATGATGTAAAAGTTTGCTATGAAAAATCTGTGCAGCAGGCAACTGTGAGGTTCGCAGGTCTGCGATACAATGAGCTATGTCGCCCATTTAGAAAACTGAATTATGCTAAATTTAAAAGATTTGAGCATGCAAAATGCGCTCAAAGAGAGAGCGCCCTCTGTTGTTTGTTGTGCTAAACATATTCTAAACAAAAAGCGAGTTTATCAAAACAATTGTTTTTTTTTTTGCTTGAATCAGTGTACCGAGTACTTTTTACTAAATATCATTAAATTTCTGTTACGTACGTTTAATTTAAATTATAAATCATTTTTATAGCTTCTTGCGTAGCGTATGATCGTAGAACACTAAAGCACCGTAGTCGGGCGATGTTATCGCTGTTCGGATCCGATTTCTGTCATACGGATTCGGTTTGCTACCAACTGGTATATACTTGTGATCACTTCTATGCATGAACATCAGTCCGTAGCGGGGATCGTGCACACACTGAATGTGATCGGTTGACGTGTAGTTGACCACCTTCTGTCGGGCATTGTAGTAGCTCAAATGATGCGGCCGTGGTCGCAGGTGGGCTTTGCCCTCGTAAATAGCCCTCCACTTCGTGTGTCCGTGCTTCGAGCGGAGTGCATTCAGCCAGCTCGTGCCCAAATCAATATAGCCAGAAAGATCCGTGCAATTGCCATCTGAACACGCCACAAACACAATTGTCTTTCCGAATATTGAATTTGATGTTGAAATTAATAAAATACTTTAAGTCTTACCACCAACTTTTTCGATAGTATCGGTATTTCGCGTTGCTTGAACGCCAGCAGAACCGGATCCGTATTGTTTGGTGACATAAATTTACTGAACGGTTGGATGCCCATAATTTTTGGTTGCACCGCCAACATTGCCAATTTGAGCCGCTTCTGGAATTCCACTCTGTCGTACGGTGGCTTCGTGGAGCGATAGCCCAATTTGGAAAGATTAGCGATGGCATTCAGGCTGCCCAAATATTTAAAGTCCGATTTAGTGCCGAAAGAGGTGATATATTCATCATAGGTTTTAAACTGCAATACGCTCATGTCCACCAATTCGTCGCTCATTTTGATTATTTTCTACATTAAAACTTATAAGCAACGGTCTTATTGAGTTGCACAATATATTCTCACCTCTTTTTTTATTTTTTCTTATTTTGTATTTTTTTTGAAATTATATATATATTTTTTACAAAGTTCAATAAAATAGAACTAGGTACGCTCTGTACAGAAATTGACAATAAAGTGATAATTTTTCTAAAAAAAATAAAAATCAAAAAAAAAAAGCCTACTACTTTTATAATATTTATGTTTATGCAAATTGTTAATGTTAATATTAAAAAATATAAATATTTCGAACTGATTTTAAGCATATTTTCATATATTAGTTTTTGCAAAGAATTGGTACAATTTTTTTTCACTGTGTATAAAATATTTTTTCTTTTGTTTCAAACTAAAAGATTTTAAGACATTTTCGCAGAAAATTAATAAATTAATGAAAAAGTTCATTTTTTAAAATGAAAATAGCTCAATTAATAATTAATTAATTTTCTTCGAAAATGCTTAAATTTCTTTAATTAAAATGTTTAGGCTTCGCTTGCATGTATATATATATATACAGTTAGTCGAAGTGGTTCCTGGTATATTATAGAATTCCATATAAAAACTATCCCTTTCATTGTGTCCTGTATATTAAAAAAAAAACAAGTTATTTTCAGCTTTGTGGTTAGTTTATATTAATTCTATATTCTTACCAATTAAATTGAACTGGCCTTCTTCATATCGTTACCTTTTTGGCAGCTCCAATTGCCAAGTCCGAATGTGTAATATAAATAACATAGTTATTAAAAAAGACCCTCGAGTTAATTATTAAGTTTTTTCTTGCTTATAATAAAATCAAAATATCGAGTAGGTAGATTGTTGGGCTATCACTGTTCGTGAATGATATTAACACATTGATGGCCATTTTCAGTTTTTCGGTTATGATTGAGAACTGTTGTTAGAAATGTATTGTCTTAAAAATCAAAGCTATTGTGATGTAAAATATTGAGTTGGAACAATATTACATACTTAATATTACATACATAGAATAAGCGAATATTCTTCACAAATCCAAACTTTGGATAAATTTATTTTACCTTTTATTTGTTATAAAGTCACAAAATAATTTATATTATTTTTTTTGTCACATAAAACATATTGACCAAGGTAATTCGAAGAGTGACAGAAAATTTAATGCATAAATAAAACAGTTTCAATATATAAAATATAAAACATATAAATATTTTTGTTCTCGTAAAAATTTTTATATTTTATTTAAACAGGTTTTCTATTACCTTAATGGCAACTTAATCTAGTTTTACATAATATAAATATTTATCTAACTTTTAAGTATTTTCCTTGTCTTTGTTTTGTTTACACATTTATGCGAGCTGACCTTAATAAAAACTCATATTTACTTTATAAAAGCCACCTTGCGCTGAAGGTAAATTTAAAATATTAAATTTTTTATTTTCAAACAATTGCTGGCAATTTTTCATTTACAAAGTAAACTCAACTATTTTTTTTGAATTTTCCCTTTCCTTCTATTTCTTTCTCTCATTCATTCTCTCGCTGTTTCTTTTGTGTATTTATTTAGAGAGAGCCGTGCTAAGCACTTTAATGCAATACACTTGACAACATCAAAAGCAAATTTAAGATCAAAAAGCTGCCAAGATTTAACAACAGCCAGAACATCATAATATTTGGCATACACTCTTTATATTTCAGAGAAACAAACAAAACAAATTTGAATTGATTTGAGGCACTAAAAATGCAAAATGGCAAGGCATGCCAGACTGAATGCCGCCTACGTCATCGACAAGCGCCATAAATAATGACACATGGCACTTCCCCAAGAGCAAACTGAGCACAGAATAACGGAATAGATTGAGCAGCGAGAAATTTGTGTTGGAGAGCGGACACAGTTAGGACGGACGGTCAGTGTGCGTGCTTAGCGCTCCAAGACTGGATGCTGCGGTCGCTTGGAGCAACAGCTAAAAACAAGATATATATTATAGAAAAAAATATATATATATATATTTATATATATATTATTTTGAAATTTTACGTAATTTTGTAGCAGTGTGTGTGTGTGTGTGTGGTCTGTATATACTTTTGTGTACATATGCATAAGTAAAAAAGATTCTAACAACGAAATGGCTGCTGCATTTAGAAAATTCAATTAGAGTGCGTTGTTAAACTAGAAATTTTTGGATAAAATGCATTTGTATCCAGTCTACATTTATGTGGTGTTATTTTTAAAATATGCCCTCGCCATTGGCGCCGAGGGCCACACAAAAATCACAGTGGGTAGGTTTTGTCATAAAAAAAATAAAATAATCGGTAACATTTTATTGTAATACAATTTATTTGTTTGTAGGCGCCATTTTTTTTGAAAATGAAAAGGAAATCGAATTGAGTTTCGATCAGGCTTTTCGTGAGGTTAACAATTTAAAATTCACCGTTGTCCAGTTTTTGGCCATCAAACGTTATTTGCCAACCAACGATAGTTTCCTATTGCAACAGATCAGTGAGTGTTTTTTTGCATTATTTTTCAATATTTACCGTACTGATGTCGAGCACATTTTTCCGTATAGCTTGTGAACTGATTTCCAATGGCGTTGCGGCTATTTTCGGACCAAGTTCAAAGGCAGCCAGTGGTACGTTGTTGGCCGTTGTGTTGTTGTGTTCCATTGATCAACAGATGTTCTGATCGCGCTTTGTTCTCCCCCAGATATTGTGGCACAAATCGCAAACACGACCGGCATTCCACACATAGAATTCGATTGGAAACTGGAGGCAACGCGCCAGGAGCATTTAAATCATCAAATGACCGTAAATGTGGCACCCTCATTATCCTATCTGTCCCGCGCCTATTTCGAGATCATCAAAACCAACTACGATTGGCGCACCTTTACGCTCATCTATGAAACGCCAGAAGGTAAGTTTGGCAGATAATAGATTATCACAATTAGTGCTGGATTTATGTGGGGAACTTAATTGAGTTGTGTCCAGTGGGGTAGAGTTTAACACGATTTAATATTTCAATTCTAGACCGAGTTAGTTGGGTTTATTAAAATGTTGGATAGTACCGGAAGCGAAAAAGTAATATGGTTATTCGTTAATAAGAATTGAAATAAGTTTAAAAAGATCTTAAATATGACAAGAAACCCGAAAAATATAAGTGGAGGCTAGAGCCTACGTTTTTTTTTGTAAAATTTTGTAGTATATAATAAAAAAATGATTATTTTTACTATTTTCAACTTGTTAAAAAAGAAATAATTTTTTAATAATATTTTCTTTAAATTATATAATATTTTTATATAAAACAAATGATGAAAAAAAAGATATTTAAGGAATGAAATATATAATGAATATATAGAAAATATATAAATATGTTTTCCTCTCCAGGACTCGCTCGTTTGCAAGATCTTATGAATATTCATGCCCTGAACGCTGACTATCTCAAGTTGCGCAATTTGGCCGATTACGCCGATGATTATCGCGTTCTGTGGAAAGAGGCCGATGAAACTTTTCACGAACATCACATTATCTTAGACTGCGAACCGAAATCCTTAAAGGAACTGCTTAAAATCTCAGTAAACTTTAAGCTTCAGGGCCCGTTTCGAGTAAGTAATTTGAATTTTTTGTGAATTAGATTTATAATCAAATTTACTGTTTTATAACAGCACTGGTTTCTCACCCATCTGGATACGCACAGTTCGGGCTTCAAGGATATTTATAATGAAGATTTTAAGGCGAATATCACATCGGTACGCTTGAAAATAGTGGATCCGAATCCCTACGAACGCAAGAAAACGCGCATTACCAAAGTGGATGTGAGTGGTGCAGAACAGAGTGGTGCAACTTTTACTAAAAAACTTATTTTCGCCCCCGAATAGCAAATACTTGATAGCCAAATGATGCTGCCGATACTCATCTACGATGCGGTGATCCTCTTTGCCAACTCGGCGCGAAATGTGGTCGCATCGATGCAACAATTTTACCCACCAAACACTCGGTGTGGCCTGGGCTACGATAATCCCTGGATAATGGGCGCCTATATAGTGCAGGAAATGAAAAATATATCGGAGGACGATGTTGAGCCACACTTCAAAACGGAGAACATGAAGATTAATGAGTACGGACAGCGTTCGCATTTCAATCTGGAGATCTATAAGCCAACGGTAAATGAACCACTGATGGTCTGGACACCGGATAACGGCATCAAGGCACGCCGACTTAATCTGGAACTGGAAAGTTCAGCGGCAGCACCAGATTTCTCGACACAGCGCAAAGTTTATACGGTGGTGACACATCAAGAGGAGCCCTATTTTATGATGAAGTAAGTTTCAATTGATCTTTAATATAAATAATATTATAATTAAATCAAGAAAAAGTATTGCCATGATCAACATTTGCATTACGAAAACTTTTTTTATCATCGTAAATTTTTATATAATATTAATTCTTATTTTCAGGCAAGATCACGAGAATTTCAGGGGCTGGGAAAAGTATGAGGGCTATGCTGTGGATCTGATTCGAAAGCTGTCCGAATTGATGGAGTTTGATTTTGAGTTCATGATTGTCAGTGGCAATGGAAAATATAATCCGGAGACCAAGCAATGGGATGGTATCATACGGAAACTGATCGATCATGTAGGTTAGTCTCAAAACAAACTGACAGTTTTGATCAAATGGTATTTTATATATGTTTAGCACGCTCAGATTGGTGTTTCTGACTTGACGATAACTCAGCTGCGTCGTTCCGCGGTTGATTTTACGGTGCCCTTTATGCAGTTGGGCATTAGCATAATGCATTACAAAAGTCCGCCGGTGGAGAAGGATCCGTTTGCCTTTCTGGATCCGTTCGCAAACGAGGTGTGGGTTTATATGATATTTGCTCAGCTGGTGATGACGTTGGCGTTTGTGCTGATTGCCAGGTGAGCTGTGGACCTGAAATTATCCAATTTGCATATTTGATTATTGAGTTCGTTTAGACTCTCCTATCGCGAGTGGATGCCACCGAATCCTGCGATCGTTGATCCCGACGAGCTGGAGAATATATGGAATGTGAATAACAGCTGCTGGCTAATGGTGGGCTCCATTATGGCGCAGGGTTGCGATATATTGCCCAGGTTCGAGTGGTTATTTTACCACTAAAACTAGCTAAAACTCGTTTCCTTTTGGTTTATTTTTTAGGGGTCCTCATATGCGTATTCTAACGGGCATGTGGTGGTTCTTTGCGCTGATGATGCTCAGCACTTATACAGCGAATTTGGCCGCCTTTTTGACCAAAAACAAGCTGCAGAGCACCATCAACAGTTTACAGGATCTGATCGAACAGAACGACGTCAAGTTTGGCAGCATGCGTGGCGGCAGCACATCGTTATTTTTCTCTGAATCGAACGATACCGACTATCAGCGCGCCTGGAATCAAATGAAGTCCTTCAATCCGTCCGCTTTCACCACCAACAACAAGGAGGGCGTCGATCGTGTCCGCAAGGGCAAGGGCTCTTACGCCTTTCTAATGGAAACCACCAGTTTGACGTATAACATTGAACGACACTGCGATTTGCGCCAGATTGGCGGTCAGATTGGTGAAAAGCATTACGGTTTGGCAGTACCGTTGGGTAAGTAAGAATAAGTTTTAATTATGAGAGGATTTACACACGAAACTAAAAATTAAAATAATATTAAATAATTGTTTGATTCTTTTAATCAAAAAGTGTCAGCTGTATGTTCGGTCATTGCATGTTTAGCTTTTTTTATCTATAAGCTTGTGTTTTGGCTTGAGCTCAATTAATTTGTTATCTAAATTTAATTATAATTTAAATTTATTTATAATTTATTTATGCTTTTGTTAATGATTTCATCTTATACATTTAGTTAAATATGTACAAAAAATTTTAAAAAATATTATTCGATAGTTTATAGACAGATTAGATAGATTATAAACAGAATAGATGGCAATATTGGTTCAAACGCATATTTTTCTTATTGATTTTCATTAAATATGATGAATGAGATGGGTTGGCTTCCAAGTTAGACTATAATAATACTTTTATCAATGCTAAAATAATTAATAATAATTTTATTATATTAATAAAAAGGAGCTACATGATTAATATTATAATAAATATATATTTAATTTATTTTGTATATGTATTTATTTTATATATTATTATTTTATATATTTTTATTTATATATTTTCCAGGTGCCGATTACCGCACCAATTTGAGCGTTTCGATTCTGCACCTCAGCGAAAGGGGCGAGCTCTACAAGCTAAAGAACAAATGGTGGAAACACCACAACGTCACCTGCGATCCGTTCCATGAGGTGGACGGCGACGAGTTGTCCATTATAGAGCTGGGCGGTGTTTTTTTGGTGCTGGCTGGGGGCGTGCTCACCGGCGTCATCATTGGCATCTTTGAGTTTCTGTGGAACGTGCAGAACGTGGCCGTCGAGGAGCGCGTAACGCCCTGGCAAGCTCTCAAAGCGGAACTGATATTTGCGCTAAAGTTTTGGGTGCGCAAGAAACCCATGCGCATATCCAGCAGCAACAGCAGTGGCGGCGACAAATCCTCCCGACGCTCGTCGGCATCCAGGCGCAGTTCCAAGGAGAAAAGACGCAGCAAAACGGTCAGCTAGTAAATAAGTTAGGAATTTTTTTAAATTTTGCTTGTAAACTGCATTCGAGTTGAATAAATATATATATTTTTTTGAAATTCAGCAGAAAGTCTTTAAATTCATTGAGTAATATTTGTCTAGCTCGGCGCCATATATATATATATAGATCTTTTTAGTATATATACATGCTGTATTTAGCTTTTTACTGGCGACCATTTTTTTGGCTGCTTGAAATACCCTACATAAATGCTTGCGTGGGCTTTGGGCACGCATCGGATGCGAACACATTTGCCTGCCATTAACTTGGCTCATTTCCAGCTGCAGCCCATACCTCATGTTGTTATAGCCGAGAGTGGCAGATGCTCTTTGCTGTGACCGCTGTTTTTTGTGCGACTTGTCCATAAAACAAATGGCTCTCCACCCAATAACACAGTGGCTGCTAATTTAAGCAGCACTCTCCCAGCGATCGCCGCCAGCAGTGGTTGCTTTGTTCCAAAAATTCATTTAGTCTCCGTTTCTCAGTATCTCAGTGCCTCGTGAGCAGCGTCAACGGACGGTTCCCGGTTGGCATCTTTGGGATTTGCCTGTTGCTGGCGTCATCGTGGAATATTTTTTACGCTCGTTTGCGATATATTTTTTATACCTATAGTTGGATAAAGTGAATTGTGAAGTGTTTTTGTGCATCATTTTATATAAACCAACTACGAACGCATTTAATTAAGACCTAAAACAAGGGCAACAATCATGCGAAATTGATATTTACTTTAAAATCATGTTTACATTAAAGTTCCTAATTTTGATCACATTAGTTTTATACAGCGGCGCAAATAAGGATGATGGATTAACGATAAAAATCGGTAAATAAGAAAAAATTATAGCAAAGATTTGCAAAAATAATGTATATTCAAGTAATATTTAAGTAATTAATATAAACTATAAATAAAAAAAGTAGTATTTATTAATTTATTTCTCTAGCTAAAATATATTTAACCATTTTTTAACCATACCTCGTAAGACTTTTAATATATTTTATAGATTTTTTTTAAATTATGAAAAATTAAGGTGGCAATTTAAATATATTTATTAATTTTTAATAGTACACCATTTGAATATATTTTATTTATTTAGTTTTTAATTGTGTAAATTAGAAAATATTTTTTTTAAATATTATTGCTTTGAATTTTTCTCTTTTTATCTACTTTAAAATATCTAAATTAGGTGCCATTTTCTTTGATACCGAAATGAATTTGGCCAAGGCTTTTGATGCGGCTCTGGAGGAGGTGAATGCGCTAACATCAGACTTGAAACTGGAGTCCATTAAGCACTTTATAACGGTAGATGATAGCATTGTGTTGCAGGACTTGTGTAAGTTTTAGTTAATATTATATATTATAATATATTCAAAATATATAATTGATATATTGTTTTTCTTAGCTTGCGACTTGATTGGAAATGGTGTTGCCGCTATTTTGGGACCAAGTTCAAAGACGACCAGCGGTAAGTTGGCTTTCTAGCATTGTTTTTGCTTTTGCCCACGGCTAAAAGTTATATTATTTTTAAACAAAAATCGGCGTCATAAAATAATATTTGGGAGGGGCGGCTATTTGCTGTTGTTGTCGTCTGCCTGTCGTAATTTTTAAAGATTAGAAAGAGCACATGTATATAAAAAAGAGAGAGAGAGTGAGAGAGTGAGAGAAAGATTGAGAGGGAGAGCAGTTCTCGTGCTATAGATTCTCAATCTATGCCACTAACCTCGTTAATGATTCCTGATGTTTTGCATCAAATTGGCCAAGCAAACGCAAGATCCAAATATTTGTGCAGTAAATAAACGACAAGCCCCGAACGCAAATACATACACACACACAGCCCCCAAATAGATGGGGACACTTGCGAGTGGTTTTTTGGAACGTTGCCAGGCGAATATTCGTTTATTTCATTGCGTTGTTTTGCTCGGCACTTTCATTGTATGTTTTGTTAGTTCGCCAAGTCATTCTAAACAAAAATATACAAACAGCCTACTGATTTATACCCTATATTTCTCCTATGCGTAGATATTGTTGAGGTCCTTTGCAATTTGACGGGCATTCCCCACCTGCAGTTCGACTGGCATCCCCAACAGTCCTCACGGGAACGACTCAACCATCAGCTGACCATCAATGTGGCACCTTCGGAACTAATACTATCGACGGCCCTATCGGATATATTGCGCAGCAAGGACTTTGATTGGAAATCATTTACTATAGCATACGAACGGGATGCGCGTAAGTAAAATAAAGTAAGAGTAATTTGTAAAAGTGTAGTGGAAAAATGGGAAAGATAGATAATAAAAATAAAGAAATAGTTTGTAAATATATAAATATTAATATTGATTAAGTAGAGTCAGGTTTTTTATTAATTTTGAACAATATGCTTGAATTAATCAAATACTTATCCCCAGTTTGTTTATAATTGAAGTAAGTGTAAAATATAATAAAAATAATAATTAGATTAATATATAATATGTATACTACTGATCTACTCTAAAGATCACATCAAAATCGATCAAAATTAGATACACAAAACAATTCTGCAGATTGCAAAGACTTTTTTTATTGTTTACAAAAATAAATTTGTTTTCCAAACACCAACAATAATTAATTCTTTATACTTTCTTTTACATATCGAATGGTAAATTATCATAAAATAGAGTTTTATATCAGTAATCTTTTATTTAAATTTAATTATAATTTTCTAACTCATTTTATCATAAATAAATTACATTTATTTAATTAATATATATTTTCCCTTCATTCTAATATCTTCTTCTATTAGATCTGGCCAGATTACAGCACATTTTCGCTTGGAAGCAGCTGCACAAGACCGGCATTAAGCTGCAGGAATTTCAGCGTGGCGATGACTATCGCATCCTGTGGAAACGCATCAGCAATGCGCGTGAAAAATTCGTGCTGCTCGACTGTCCATCCGATATTTTGACGGAAGTAATTAACGCCTCGATCGGTTTCAATATGACCGGCTCGTTTAATGTGAGTACTTGTGAGTACTGTTAACTTATTATTATATAACTGTACTTTAATTATGCAGAATCTGTTCCTAACTAATTTGGATACGCACGTGAGTGGCATCGATCGTTTCTACTCACGTGAATTTACAGTTGTTGTGGCCGCTGTGAGAATTCGTGCCTATATTCCACCACCAATTCACGATGAGATCGATGTGTTTGACAATGAGATCGATAATCGTGTAGGTTTACTGTTTTTTAATAAGATATAAAATCCATGAATTGATTTGCACTCTTTTTTGAACAGTTTGCTTCGCTGAGTAGCCAACTGGTCTACGATGCTGTCGTTCTTTTCTACAACGCTCTGCTACAATTGAGTCAACGTTCCGGATTTTATACACCACAATTCAGCTGTGGGCGTGGCTTTTGGCAGCCCGGACCGCATTTAGTTCAACAAATGAAGGAGGTAAGATTTATGTTAACGTATAGAAATATTAAAACTAAAATTTCTGCAAAAGGAGGTTTTTTAAAACACATTTAAATATTTCAATTATAATCTTATAGCAAATTTAAACGTTTCAATTAAAATCGTATAGCAAATTGTAATATTTAACAACAAAAAAAAAACACAAACTAACAACAAAAACACACTAAAAAGGGAATAGGTCGCACAATGATAATGGAACACCCAGTTCAATTTTTCTTACTTTCTTATAGATAGTAGATTAGTTAGATTTATTATCTTGCCAATACTTCAAAGCCTAAACAGTGCTGAAAATGTTATATGTTTTAACATTTTTTTGTTGGAATTTGCAGCTACCAAAAACGAAACCAAAACTTTAAAAATAAACAATTTTGCAAGTAATTTTAATAGATTTGAGTTATACTTAAAACAAATTCTAATTAAAGTAGAAGTGAATTAATTATCTTTATTTTTTTTTAAATTTAATACTTGCCCAAGTATTTTTTTTATGGAAGAGGCAAAAAAACATCTCTATTTTATAATCTGTTAGCATGAATATAAACAGAATTATATAAAATGAATAAAAAAATTGTTTAAGTTAAATTTGAAGTTAAAAGCTATTACGAAACATTTGTTAAGAAATCAGAGATTATTTAATTAATTAATTAATTAAATTTTAATATTTATCTTGTTTGCCATTTAAATTTCTAGTTGACACCGAAGCAAATTAAGCCGCCTTTTAAGACACAGCGACTGCAGTTAACGCCGGATGGTCAGCGCGAGGACTTCAATTTGGAGGTGTACAATCCGATCATTGATCGTGTGACGCACATCTGGAATAAGGACTTTCAGCTGGTGGACATTGACAAGATCAGGGAGAACTCGTCGCAGTCACTGAAACAGCGACGTCTGGAGAACAAGGAGGATTTCTCGCAAAAGCCCGTTAGATACACAGTAGCCACTCGTGTGGGCAAACCCTATTTCAGCTGGCGGTTAGTATAACCTGGCTAAATTCGAAAGATAAACTCAAATTGAATGTTTATTGTATAGCGAGGAGCCCGAAGGCGTGCACTATGAAGGCAATGAACGTTTTGAGGGCTATGCGGTGGATTTGATCTATAAACTGGCGGAGATATGCAAATTTGATTTCAATTTTGAACCGGTGAGGGATAATAAATATGGCAGCTACGATGCGGCCACCGATGAATGGGATGGCATAATCCGTGAGCTAATTGACAATGTAAGTGTGCGCTAAATTAGCATTGAGATTAGAGTTAAATCACCCTTTCCTTCCCTTCGCTTCCCTTACGCAGAAGGCACAGATTGGCATCTGTGATTTGACCATTACTCAGGCGCGTCGTTCGGTCGTCGATTTCACGGTTCCGTTTATGCAATTGGGCATAAGCATCTTGTCGTACAAGCAGCCCCCACCAGAGGCGGATATTTACGGCTTTCTCAATCCGTACGGCGTCGATGTTTGGCTTTACGTAATGGTTGCCATGCTTATCACAGCGATGGCACTGATTTTGGCCGGCCGCATGGATTCATACGAATGGGAGCCACCCGTATTGAACGAGGATAATGAACAGGAACGCGAAAATATCTGGCACCTGCACAATACCATGTGGCTTGTTTTGGGCTCGATACTCAATCAGGGCTGTGATCTGTTGCCCAGGTGTGTACAGGTCTTCCTCTGCAGGAATCGTTTCCTACGCGATGAATTATTTAAAATTCTGCGACAGGATTCTGAACACAGTTAGTATGTTTGTCCATTTCGCAGTCGATCACCGAATTGTTTGATAGGATAAATTTAGCAGGCAAACAAAGTTAAAACAATGAAAATTTCTTTACATAGCTTAAACTTAACTTAACTTAACTTTGAAAATAGTAAAAAATGCCTTCCCAAACGAATAATTTAAATACATTCCTGGCTAATTTAATCAACATGTGTCTGTCTGCCCGTCCGTCTATTTTAATAAACATGTAAATAAATGGCTTAAACTTGAAAGTTTTTGTAGATATTTTATGAGGAACAAATTTATTTAAATTATTGACTTACTTTTCCGAAATTGATAAATTAAGAATCGATTTAAGGCGGAGTTTATAAAATAAAAATAATATTTCAAGCAAAGAAGTTAAAATGTTCACAAAGACAGATAGCAGTGTTTAGGTCAGGTAATCTCAGCTAGTTGAATATAATAAAAAATACTTATTTAATATAATTCCGCATGTATTGGTCTGATCGGTAGATAATACCGCACTCCTATATTTCAACTATTATATATCCATTGCATCTGCTTTTGTCTTAAAACATTCATATGTTATTTAAACTTTTTTAGTTTATCTGATAAAATTGTCGTGTAAAATATTCTTTGTTCAAAGTTTAAAATATAGTAAAGAAGTAGAAATATTCCAATCGACATCCACAACATTAAATAGAATTTGTAGCAACTTCTATTATTATAGAAAAAATGTTCACAGTTTAATTAAAATTTATCATTTATTTTCTAGGGGTCTGCCGATGCGTCTGCTGACCGCCTTTTGGTGGATCTTTGCGCTGCTCATCTCGCAAACGTACATTGCCAAACTGGCGGCATTTATTACCTCATCGAAGTTGACGGGCAACATTGCCTCGCTGCACGATCTGGTTGATCAGAATAAGGTGCAATTTGGTACGATAAGAGGGGGGCTACGTCTGTTTATTTTTCGGAGTCGAACGATACCGACAACAGAATGGCCTGGAACAAGATGTTGTCCGTGAAACCGGATGCATTCACCAAAAACAACGAGGAGGGCGTGGATCGCGTTAAATTAAATAAAGGCACGTATGCTTTCCTCATGGAAACCACCAATCTGCAGTATTACGTGCAGCGCAATTGTGAACTAACTCAGGTGGGAGAAAGTTTCGGGGTGAAGCATTACGGAATTGCGGTGCCATTGAGTAAGTGAAAATAACATTGAATGAATTTAACATTTGATCAAATAACCCTTTCACTTCAGATTCCCAATTTCGCTCTAATCTTAGTGTGGGCATTCTAAAGCTGAGCGAAAAGGGCGTTCTTTATAGTCTGCGCAACAAATGGTTCAATTCGAATGTTACTTGCGAAAACAGCGGGACGATCAACGATGATGGCCAGTTTGATATGGATGCGGTGGGTGGACTCTTTTTGGTGCTCATTGTGGGCATCATTGTCTCATTTCTCATCGGTTTGGCCGAGTTCTTGTGGCATGTGCATCGCATTGCGCTTAAAGAAAGGGTAAGCTGCGATTTTTATGATCAGCAGGATCATAGTTATAGTAATTGATTGCCTCTTGCAGATAAAGCCCATGGTTGCATTGAAGGGTGAGATTAACTTTCTGATACGTGTTTGGCTGAAACGAAAACCGTTGCGCACCTATCGCCAGAGTCGCGACTCCACATCGACAGGCTACTCTTCGCTCGGCCAAATGTCCAGTACGTCCACCGTGAAGAAGAAGAAAAAATTAAAGAACAGAACGGAGTAGAAAAAGCACTCAACGCTTGCAACATTCATTCAAATAGCATTTGTTAAATTAATTTAATAAAATATTATTAGGATATATAAATTATTTCAATTTATTATTATTATTTGTTTTTAACGAAGGATATGTAAATAAATTTAAAGCTGTTTTTAAAATGGTTTCATATGTTTTATCAAATTCGTATCTACCTGTTTTATATGAGTTAAAAAATTTATATCAGAAGAATTAGTTTTTAGCAGAGAGAATATAAATTTATTAAACAATAAATTAATATTTATATAAAGAGTGGGTCTATTTTAAAAACATATTCAAAGGTTTACATAACCTTTGTTTATACTCTGATTAATGCAACAATATTATTTATATTTGCTAAAATTAATTATATAATCAATAATCATTAAAATAATAAATTAATTTAAATGTATTTTTTATAGCATGTTTTTTTGGGACCTCTGTGCATTGTACATAAATAATAAATTAAAGTTTTTAGATTTGAAATTTTTTTTAGCTTTTTTACCAAATTTTAACGGTTAGGCTAGTTTTACCAAAGGTCTTTTGGCCCGTTTCGGTTCTGTGGCCAAAATGGTATCCATATATATATAAAATATTATCTAAAACTACTAGTTGAAACTAGCCATAATTTGCAACATTAATAATTTTAACAAACATTCTGACCAACAGTTTCCTAGAATTTCTCCAAACCATCCCCTACTCCTTTCATCTGCAACTAAACTTTGTCGCATTCTTTTCTTATATTTATTTGTTAATCAGCTCTTTCGAGCCTAAAAAAATTGCCTCAACGTGAACGTTGCCGTTCACCTAGGGCGAGTTATTGGTTAAAGTTTTCAACTAGCAATAATCGCAACTCGGTTTTGGCCTCATTGTTTGCGATATTGCCACTGCACAAGGTTGTGATTTGACCAATCAAACTCTCAGCAGATATTCACGATGTTTGCTTTAACAAATTGAGAATTATTGTGCAAACTAAAGAAAATTAAACTTGAAAGGGTTGTAAAAACTTGAACCAACCCCCCTAAAGCTAATGATCATAAAAGCCAAACCAGTTTATCCCAACCAGTTTTAGCCACTTTCAACTCAGTTGCATCCAATTGCTTTAACTAAGGCAGACATTGTCACAGCAGACCGAGTTGCTTTTAAAATTTAAAGCTCTATCAGGGTTTGGCACATTTGGACCCTTAGCTATTGAATTTTTATGACCTAACAAGCAATTCTTCTTCTTCTTCTTGGTGATGACCGCTGCCCGCATGGGACACGCAATCGCATTCAACTTTGATGGCCTTCAGGAATTACCAAAAAAAAAAAACCAAAAATATAAAACGACCAGAAAAGGGTCAATGGTCTGCAGTGCGTTCTGGCCAGATATTTGGATTATGCAAGTTAAGCGGCTTGTCCACAGTGCGTGCAAATTGTAAGCTGCTTTAAGGCCACAGCGAGCAATTTGCCTTAAACTCGATGCTCAACAGCCGACATGTTCACCTTTGCCAATTTGGCGCCTTTTACGGCCAAAACTCAATGATATCAACAAATTGCCGAGTTCTTTCGAAATGGCCAACTCTTTGTACTGTAATTTAAATGGGCATTTTATGGTGCGGGTAATAAAATGCGCAAATAAGGGTTAATTATGTCTCGCAGTTAATGCTCCTAGTGCCAACATAAGATTCCCCAAATGGCAAGTGGCAATTGCCTAATAGGAATCCTTAATGAGATGTACTAAATTCTGCCAGGCCTAAAGGAGTGAAAAAACGCGAATAAATTACAAAAATGCAAATGGTTAAGGAAATTAAAGCATTTCTTTTAAAATCCAATTTTAGTTTAAAAGCTTAGAGTAAGGGATTAATAAGAAATGTTGAAATGTTTTCATATTGGCAAATGTTTTGATAAATACAAATTTGTTACCGTTAATAAAAAAACTAAATTTCTTCGAGTGACTAAATGCTACTATAAAAAAGTATTAAAAAATATTAATTTAAAACCGAGTAAAAATACTGAAAAAAATTAAAGCTTGTGAAGATATAATTTTTGCTTGTAAAGATAATATTTTTTACTAATTGAACTAAAATATTATTGTTAAATAAATAAAATGTTAAAATTTATATATTATATGATTTTGAATTTACAAGCATTTTTTATTTTAATTTTTTAGTTTTTAGGGGCTGACAAAAATAATATATATATATATGAATGAATAAATTGGAGCGCCGAAAAATTATAGTATTCTGCCATTTAAATATTCCAATAAAAATATAATAATATAGTAATTTTTTTTGTCAAAAAAATGATAAATAAAATTCGACTAAAACTATAGACTCGAATATACCTGCTTAAAAATAACACTTTCAGAGACTTCATCAAAATCTAAGTATTCAAAACTAGCACTAAAAAGAAGCCTATTATAAAAAAAACATTCCAAAGTGTTTTGCATCTGCTGTCAAAAATGACAGCGCAAAACAAGCTTATTAGCCCATGTCAAAAACGCCCACAAACACAGAATAAAAAAAAACTTTTGACTAAACGGATGTAGCCAATATCAACACCATAAAACAGCAATAACAACAGGAACAACAAAAAAGAAAACACTCAACCTAAAATCCAAACCAAACCAAACCCAAACACATAAAAACAGACGCAGTCGATTGCCTCATCGCCGAAGCGGAAACAATTGACTCGATTACACAGCCAGCAAAAAAAAAAGCCAAAAAAACACAAAAAAAAAGAAACAACCTGACAACATAAACATGAGGCACCAATAAAAATGAACAAAAAAAAAGGGCAAAGGACTAGCAAAAAGGGAAGCAAAAAGAAGAAAAAAAGCAACCCACACACACATTTTAGCCAGTGCGTGTGCAGCCATGCTAGAGAGAGAGAGAGAGAGAGTGTGTGAGCTAGAAAGGTAGAGCGAGTTGTTTCCGATTTGTGTTAGTCGGGTTAACCTAAAACTCATTAGATTTTCACCAACTTTTTTTGTTTTCGATTCGATTTGTATATGTGACATTTAATTTTTTTTTTAGTTTTATTTTTTTGTTTTTGATTTAATTGTTGTTTGTGTTCAATTTTTGGGTATTTAACCACATTGCGTTATTTGTGCGTACATCAATTTTTTTTTAGGAATATGTTGAAAAAACCGCAAATGGTTTTTTGTAGCTGCAATTTTAACTGTTTTTTATAGTCGGACATGCAAGTTTTGTAGATCATTTTAACGGTTGTTGTGCTAATTTCGTTAAAAAGATGATTTGTTGTGTGTGAAAAAATGTATATATTCATATTTTATATTAATTGTTTCCAATTTAAATAGATATATTAGTATGCAATGCCTGGAAATGCATTTTAATTCAACATTATTTTTTGTAATTTTTTATAAGCTAAAATAC
This sequence comes from Drosophila paramelanica, assembly GCA_035043915.1. Taxonomy (NCBI): domain Eukaryota; kingdom Metazoa; phylum Arthropoda; class Insecta; order Diptera; family Drosophilidae; genus Drosophila; species Drosophila paramelanica. Next base: position 109,524 of record JAWNMO010000366.1, read on the forward strand.
TCAAATTTCAAATTAATGTGCAAAACTCAATTGTTTTATAAAAAAGGCTAAATAGAATATAATAAAAAAATATATAAATAAAAAATAATTGACCTATTATATAGTATTTTATACACAAAATACTACGCAAATAAAAATTCTTAAAATGGTTTCGATTACAGATTAAAACTAATGACTGCCACTAATTATAAATTAATTTACGCACGCAAATTTTTATAAATTCGTAAAGTTTGCAATAAAAAATTCATAAAATTGTTGAATAGAAAAAAGAATACATAAAAAAAACAATATGATAAAAGATGTTTAATTTATAACTATATAATATTCCTTAATGTTTGTTTAGTTTTCGCTACAGAGTACCGCCAAGTCGAGCAAATATTTTTTTAATTCACATATTTGATAATTATTATTATTATTTATGTTTAAAATGTTCAAAACATGTGTTATACAATTTATTTGCTGTAATTAAATCAATGTCATAATTTAGTAAATTTGCAGACATAATAACACGTATACGACCCATCAAACACAACAGTAAACAATTTGCAGGCTAACACAACTTGGTATTTTTGGCATATTCTGAAGAACATGCGAGTTAAAAATGCATTGAAAATTGCATGCTGCGCAACTCGATGATGGAAACGGATCCACAATGCATTTTAAACAACAACAAGTAGCCAGAAAAGGGGGCCCAGCACTACCCAATGCCATGGCTAAAACAACAATAACTGTCGAAGGCCGGTTTGCTTGTATTTTCGTTAGCAACACGCGCGCTGCAACGTTGTCGGTTGAGGCAGCAGTTGGAAAATCAGCCAGCTAACCAGGTTGAAAACAAGCAGCCAAATAAAAACAGAGCCCGAATTGACGGCGAGAAGCAGCCCCCCCGAAGCTCAGAGACTAGGCACCAGCAACAAATTCAATATGGCGTCACAGAGGAAGAGCAACAGACGCATCCAGCGTTGTTGTGTGTCGGAGTGTGTGTGTGTGTGTGTGCGCGTGTGTGCGCTCTCATTGAACCAACAGCTTGTGGCGTCAATTTGTGGACATTATTGTTTCATGACTGCAACCGGGACGAAAACGAGGCCTAAGCAAAGCCTGACAACTCGCCGCAATCACTGGCAACCATTTCGGCAACGGGCACGTGTACTCCTGGCCCAGGTGGGTTGCAGCGGGTAGGCGTGGTCGTGGGGTCGTGGGTGCGGGTGCGGGTCCACAGCATCACCAGCAGCTGTTGTGATCTAATTTTTGATTATTTACGCGATTTGCGCGTTAAATTTGCACGAAAAATTAATTGCAGCCACAGTTTGTTGGCTTTTGGTTCGCTCTGTTTGATTCGGGTGGTCAGTTTTCCAAATTCTGTTTGGATATAGAGAAAAGACCTAAATTATCGCACGGCAGCAGCAAATTAATTACGCTAAACGAAACGAGCGCAGTGCGTAAATATCGGGGAATATCAATTAGATGTTTAAGAATCAGGTCATTAAACAATTTGATTCTTAAATTAAGTTAACTAAGGTTTGGTTAAGGTTTAGTTTTCGTGGGTATGCTCGCTGCAAAATTAGGGAGAAATACTGCTTGAAAATTAAGATTGAACTTTAAACGTTGTCCATGTTTCTTAGAACTAATACTAAGACAGTGCTTAATAAAATCTATTTGCATTTATATTTTTTACTTTTTTTTTAATACATTTTTCTTAAAGCGTTTTTTATTTTTGGCTATCTAGTCTCTAAGTTTTTTTTTAATTTTATTTTATTTATTTGTTTTTCTCATATGAATTTCTACAAAGCCAAAAAATTTTATTTTTTAAAGCAAAACAACATTAAAAGAAATTGTGATAAAAATTTTGATATGAAGAGGAACTATATAAAATGGAACCGATTTTATGATTCTGAATTTAAAATATGTGCATTAATAATTTAAATAAAATACTTTTGTTAAAACAACCTATTTTTTATTATATAAAATAAGACTGCTCAAAGCCAAATATAGAGTAACTGCTAGTCGAACACGCCCGAATCTCTCCCCTTAGATTTGCAATCAAACTTAACTTTTTGAACGTTATGGCCACAAATAATACTTCACAGAGCCAATTCAATTTATTTTTGTGCTAAAGCCTGTTGTTGGCTTTATTTGAGAGAGTTGCCTTAACTAACTTGTTGTTGTTGTTGTTGTTGGGTTGGTCTTGTTTGAGAGTGTTGCCTTATCTAACTGCAGCATAAATCAACAAACAGTTGCACTTGCCCAACGTCATATTATTATTTTTGTTACTCGAGCACTCTTTGCATGCACTCGAAGAAAAAATAATACACAATTTAAATAACATTTGAGTATTAAAATTAAAATTGTGTTTTAAAAAAATTCTTGTATTATTGTATAATTTTTGGTTTTTTTGATAGAAGTTTCGTGTTTCGGATTTTAAATTTAAAAATTTGGCAAAAGTTGTTCTCGATTTAAGAATAACAGTCCTGCTAGTTTCTCCGTGTGTAGGAGTGGAAACATTCGTCCTGCTGTTGCAGCACGGCATAGATGAAGGCTGCCATTCGGCACTCTCTGATGACATTTACAAACGTATTAATTGAATTCAATTTACAGGATTACAACGCTTGCTTCAAGTGCAACGCACAATGGGCAACTTGGCCAAAAAACAGCTGCTATAAACAAGTTAACGTTAGCTGAAGTTTTTGTAAATTGCGAATCCTTTAAACTTCAAATAAAAAAACTTTTAACTTAAAAAAAAATAAAAAAAAAACAATTTAAATAAATTTGATGTTGAAATATTTAAATAATTTTTTTTTTAAGTTAGTGTTTTTTAGTGTTATTTAGGTTTTTAGTGTTAAATCTTAAAACTTCTTGGCTTATTTTTTGGTTATGAACATGTAAATAAAATTAATTTATAATATTGTTAAGGAATTTGTAGGGTAATCAAATTCGGGCTAATTTTGATAAACCAAATATTTATTAACTCATATAAACATATAATTTAATATAGCTGAAAAATTGTTATTAACTATATTTTATTATTCTTATATTTATTATTATTATTTTTTTATTTTATATCTATTATCTACTGCAATATATATAAAATTTACATATACATTTTGTAATTCGCATTTCGCTTTAACTAAAACTGATAAATTATTAACACAAAAAAATGTCATATTCCCCATAGTGCAAGAGCCGAACGGACAACTGCATTTCCGGCACATGGGGCCTATGTCTGGTCTCTTGGCTCTGAGCTGTTGCAAAATTGATTTGATTTTCAAGTCAATGTCAACGTATTGCCCAAATCCAGTTTTTAGTTGTTACAAATGAGACAGAGAGAGAGAGAGAGAGAGAGAGAGAGAGAGAGAGCTACAATGACCACAAGCTTGCAATTTAATGACCCTCTTCAGACTTTCCATTCTCGCCCCTCGGTCACCGAATGCTTGCTGCAATTTTTTATTTCTATGAAAATTTCTTGTTGCCGCCGCTTGCAACTTTGAACTTGCCACTCTTTTAGCCAGTTATGCATATAGTATTAAATGTTGTAATTGATTTGGAAATTTTAATTCATTTCATAGAATAACACAAATGAAAAACTTAATTTAAATATGCCCATTATTACATTATTAATGCTGTTTCCGAGATAAGGCAAAGTAAAATTTAGGTTGATATTTTTATTAACCATAATTTGAATTGCATTGCTGCTTGGAAAATTTCTTTAAAAGAGTTATTTGCAAACGCATAATAATTCCCCCAACATAATTGATACGCTTCATTTAAAACCCTTTGCGAAAAAGTTCCTTTTGGCGTTCAATCGTTCAATTGCTTTTTGTAACTGAAACGTTTCGATTTCAGTGGGTAAACTTCTGCTGTTTAGTTGAAAGGGACTTTTGGCTGTTGCGAGGGAAATTTCAGGCAAAGTGGTGAATTTATGCACAGTTAAAAAATAACAGCTTGGTAGAATTCTATGTAAGCAATAAGTATAAATTAAATGCAATAAAATGATGTATAAATAAAGTAACATATAAATAAATAAAAATAGTAACAAATATAAAATTAATAAATCTGAATTACGGCAAATATTTGGCAAAACAGCGAATGAAATCAATTATTAGATTTTATGATGTAGAAAATCATTAATATAATAACAAATAAAAACTTATAAAATAATTTCTCATCTGCATAAATATTATTTACAATTAAAATTTACTTACCTCCACTCTCAATTATTTTTTCTGCTTCTCTCCTTTTCCTTTTCTTTCTCAAGTATTAGATGTGGATTTTGATTGTTGCTTGCTATAAGACACAGCACGAAAATTTGCACGATTGTTGAATGTTCATATAAACGAGTAAAACCGATTGTTAACACACACACGCAACACAAATTATTCAGAAATAACACCGAAAATTTAATTGCACTTGACAAAACAAAAAAATCGACGCGCCATGAGCGTGGGAAAATTACGACCGATCGGTAAGGCAGACGCGCACAGACTAAAAGTGCCATTGCGCTCGCACCTACTTATACCTATTATTTGCACATACACATACAAAGCATAGAGCACAATGTTAAACTCTTCCCACTCTTCTGTTATCTACATTGCACGCCACCTGCAGCGTGAGAAGCAAAGGCGTAAATTACCTCTCCCGCTCTCAGCATGCATTCTGCTTGTGGACTTCGTTACAGTATGCAGCCCACACACATAACAGGATCATAAGCATCAGTGAGAAATGCTTGCCAACAGTGCGCGAGTAAATTATCTTCCACACTCACATCATCCACAAGGTCCACTCTCTCTGAGTAAATGCTTTGAGCCACAGCACTTTTGCTTTTGCACTCAATGTAATCCACACAAATTTTTCACTTTTCTACTTTTAATAATCTTTTATATTGGCGTTCTCCGGCTTTGTCTGACTTATTATAATAATTATAAGAATTATCTCTCCTGCCAACAGTTTTCGAGTGAATTATGTTATTTACAATAACAAAATTTTAACAAGTTTCTCCTTTCCTCTACTTCTGCTTCTACTTCTACTTCTTTCTACTTTTCTCTTTTCCATTATCGTTTTCAAGTGGCAGATGTGGATTTAATTTGTTGTTTGCATTATGGTTCAACACGAAAAGTTAAACTGTTCTTAAATGTACTCGGGTAAATGTAAACGGGTAAATTTAATCATGATTTCAAAAAACTCGGCACAAAACAAAATATCACTTAACAAAAATATAAATTTTTAAGCACGTATAAAAATTGCTACCGATCAAAACCGAAAATGCGCGTAGACTAAATCATCCCGTTGCTCTCGCACTTATGCATAACTACCATTCAAAGCATAGAGCGCAAAGTTAGACAACTCCCACTCTCCTTCCATCATCCACATTGCAAGCGACCTGCATAAGAGCAATCAGCATTAGAAGTATGCAGTCCACAAATATAACAGGATCAAAAGCATCAGTGAGAAATGCATGTCAACAGTGCGCGAGTGAATTATCTTCCACGCTCACATCATCCACAATGTCCACTCTCTGAGTAAATGCTTTGAGCCAGCGCTCTTTTGCTTTTGCCCTTAATGCAGCCCACACATATGCAAACAATTTAAATAAACACACATTTAAACATTTTCTAGGCCTTTTACACTCTTGATGGTAGGCATTGCTAGGGTAGGCAGTTTGTTAATACCACATCAGCTTAATAATAAATAATAATACAACATTTATAAATTTTTTTATGGTATGTTAATATTAAATAATAAATAGTTTTTTTTCAAAGTTTTTTACTAGCTTTTCACCTCAATAAGCTGTCTTAAATTTAGCTACCCCACCTCCAGTTAATCAGACGGTCCAATCAGGTTTATATGGAAAGATGAGCCCATTTTGAGTGTGTGAGGCAATGTTTTTGGATTGCTATGACAACGCGTCGTATGCGTAATTTGAGAAGGGCGTTCAAAAACTGCAAATCGAATGCGTGACACAGCTGCGCCTGTTCTCAAAGCCACAGAAATTAGTAAAAATAATAAAAAGAAAACAAAAAAAGAACGAAGGAAATCTGTTTATACAAAATAAGCACACATAATAGATATTGCCTCACGCACACACACACACACACACAGAGGCGAGTTGAGGCAGGAAGGCAAATTGCCGAAGCTCGAAATGGGCCGCCAATGCGAAGACATTGAAAATGCGGGAAAACATGCGATAGGCTGTTGCTGTTAAATAATAAATAAATACGCGACGTGCACATACACACACATGGACACACACACACACACACATACCAAGAGGAGTTTTATGTAATGCGCAGTGGGGCGCCGCTAAGTAGGCAATAGAAAACGTGGCTTGGCAAATGTTAGCCATCAAATTTTTGTAGCTGCTATTTGTTCAATTTTTAAGCTTACACTTATTATATTTATAATTTGTATCGTACAATCAGATTAAATCATATTTCAATCTAACGTTTACGTTAAATTTTTCTATATTGCTGCTATTAATTCACATATGTATTTTCTTATGTTCTGTTAGCTTTGGTTTCTTGGCGGCTGCGCATTTTTCGCAGCTTTTCTTTTTTCATTTTTAGTCTTACTGTTGCCTTATGTTCGTTCTTATGTTTTGCCACCTGGCCTGAAGGGTCGTTATCTTTCAATTGGGGCGCGTGTTGAACTTGCTGGAAACTCACCTCAAGGCTGAGTACCGTAATTGCAAGAAAACGCTAAAAAAATTTCTTCTCCTCAAATGCCGTTTTATTGGCCCTCAATGCACACGAAGAAGATGTTGGAGTTTATTTTACAAATTGTTGTTTATCTTTCTAGTTTTATTTATGCACTTTTAAATTGTCCGTTTCCTTTCTGTTTCTGTATTGTTTTTCATTACATTGTTTTTAATTTTTTGTTCTAAAAATATATACTATTAATTATTCGGGAAAAAAAATCCATCAGAAATACTGAGACAGGCAAAAGCGGGAGCGACAATATAAAATAAGATAATAAGAAAATGAAGAAATACGTGTGGGCTGCGTTGGCTGCAAAAGCAAAAGAGCGCTGGATCAAAGCATTTGCTCAGAGAGTGGGCATTGTGGATGAAGTGGAAGATAATTCACTCGCGCACTGTTGGCAAGCATTTCTCACTGATGCTTTTGATCCTGTTATGTGTGTGGATTGCATACTTGTGTTGATGGGCCTTATGCAAGTCGCATGCAATGTGGATGATAGAAGAAGAGTGGGAGTGAGTGGAGAGTGATAGAAGAATAAGTGCGAGAGCAACGGGATGATTTAGTCTGCGCGCATTTTCGGTTTTGATCGGTCGCAATTTTTATACGTGCTTAAAAATTTATATTTTTGTTAAGTAATATTTTGTTTGGTGCTGAGTTTATTTGAAAGCATAATCAAATTTACCCGTATACATTTACCCGTGTATATATAACAACAGTTTAATTTTTCGTGTTGAGCCATAATGCAAACAACAAATTAAATCCACATCTGCCACTTGAAAAC
>JAWNMO010000367.1:0-60762 GCA_035043915.1 Drosophila paramelanica
ACCGTTGCAAAAAAAAATTCCTAGAAAACGCAAGACAAATTTTTTTGCATATGCATATGTATGCGTGCACATGTACACAGAAATTGCCAAGCAGCTGCGCTTTGCCCCCACTACTGAAAATAGATTCTTGATTTGCTCGTAAACTAAATGTACGATCGTTATGAAATTTTCAGGACTTATTCAGATCATCGAAATGTATCTACAAACCAATTTGCACGTGTGTAGTATTTGATTTACTTTGTTTTTTGGTTTTATCAATATTGTGGGCGATTGGGGGGAGGTATCCAAAATCTGAAACATTCAAATTCTTCGTATGTTATACGCGAGCATAAAAAAATAAATTTGGTGGCTCTAGCTTTTATAGTTTGGAAGTTATGCTTAAAAAACCGAGTCAAAAAAGCGATAAATATCGATAATAAGAAAACGGAAGGAGTTATCGATGTTTTGAAATAAACTTGATCTGCGTATGGAATATACGAACCGAATGAGACCAAGATCAGCTTTCTAGCTTTTGTAGTCTCTGAAATCGACGCGTTCATACAGACGGACGGACAGACGGACAGACGGACAGACGGACAGACAGACGGACAGACAGACGGACATGGCTAAATCGACTCGGCTAGTGATGCTGATCAAGAAAATATATACTTTATGGGGTCGGAGATGCTTCCTTCTGCCTGTTACATACATTTGCACAAAACCATTATACCCTTTTTTACCCATTTTCAATGGGTTCAGGGTATAAAAAACCAACAATATTTATCCAAACTAATGATAATTTCCTTCCTCTGGCCTGTAATGGAAATAATTTTTTTCTTCGCTTATGTAAAGTTTGCTTCTATCTGAAATCGCATTTGCTGACCAACCTCATATTAGGGGCATAAAGTTTGTAATTGTTGTGTTCTGCTCTGAGTCAAGCGCCGTCTCTTTTTGCTAACTCTCAATGGCCTTAACATAATTGTTAACATAGATTTTAGCAGTTAAGAGAAAGCTTTCCGCCGCTAAGCTTTTTGGTTCGCGCATCGACTGCTTAATGTTAACGGTTTTCAAACCATTGTGGTGAAGTTTCATTTGAGAGTTCCGTTATAAGCTAAGCTAAAATACACCACATTGTCATATTTTTTTGTTTTTTTTATTTTTATTTAAATACTGCTACCGCGAAAAGTTAAATATATTTAATTATGTAAAATTATTAACTCAAAATTTACTAGCCAAAAATATGTTTATTGCTCCCAAATATGAGCCAAATAAGGCGGAAAACTAGCTAGCTAAAAAAAAAAACTAAAAACAAAAAAAAAAATGGTTTGTGAAAGAGCATAGAATATCAAAAAGAGCTGTGCATGCAGCAAAAAAAAAAAAAAAAAAAAAAAAAAACACACACACACAGACACATTTGAAAATGTAATAAAAATAATCTGAAGCCAGACTTTAGCAGCTGAAATTTGTGAGAGCAGCGATGTGAAATGTGTTTATTGAAATTTGTGCAACACATTTATGGGCCAGTTAAGTAATTAATTAAAATAACAATTTTACATTGGGGCTGATCAATGACAATAACTGTAAAGTATCGGCAGGACATGCATGTGTTTGATTACAATGCAAATTGACTTTATCAATTTCACGATTGAATAATATAAAATTTCGCATGCAGCATAAATTATCGACAGTAGATACCTCAATGAATTGTTAATTAATTATACATTTTAGCAAGAAGCTTTATTAAATAAAACTAACCAAAAACCATTGCCTACTTTGCGGCATGGCTCGAAAGCCAGTTTTGTCCACTCGTGTCCTTTACACACGTTGTCAGCGCTTTTGCCTTTGAGGTCATTCTGCATCAACATTAATATGTGTGCGTGTGTAGGTATATGTGTGCGTGTGTAGGTATACATGTGTGTGTGTGTGCGCCTGTGCGGTCTTTGCCGGCGTCTGACTGGGCACCGAGCACCATTCTGGACATGCGGCACATGCTCTTATTAACTTGCCTTTGTGTGGACTTCGGTGCAAAAAAAGGGAGAGAATTAAGGGGAACGAGGAATTGCATAGCCCCACATGCCAATTTTTTGCCCTTTGCGGTGCGACGCGTGCGAAAATTTAACCAAATTGCCGCGGTAGCGATTTTTACGATACGACTATAGGAAAAGGGGTAGATTACCTCAGTGCTATCAGCAGGTGAACTGAATTAACTTGATATAATTATTAAATTTTTAATGAACTTTTTTATTATGCATTCTACAAATTGAGAATTCTAGTAATGTAGATAGAGAGAGAGCGAGTTAATATTACCCGTTTCAAACATTGAATATTTGAAAATAGAAAATACGAGATATCTTATAGTTGAGTGCCTTTAAAGCTTATTTTTTGGGATTTACTCCTGACCAAAAAACTAGCCACGTTGGACGCGCTTTTAATTGGCCGCTCGTGAGTTTATGAAGGTAGCAGCAGACATTTAATTTATTATAATAATTATGATTTTCTTTTTTGTGTTTTTTTTTTATTTAGTTGTTGCTTTGCGCTTTTTAAATTAAATTATAAACTCGCTGGCGTTATTCAGTTTTTTTTTGTTGTTTGCCGCTGACTTTATAATGAAATATTTTTTGGCATGTGGGTCGATGGCGTAAAAAATTGATGGAAAAAGTAAACAAACTTTTGGCAGGGCAAAATTTAGCAGTTGTGGTTTAGTTCGTTTTGCCCGCTAGCGGGCAAAGAACAGGTGTGGTCCATGGCCGGAGTCCGAAAATCTTATAGCAGGGGTGCCATACAAACTCTTCCCACTACGGCAAGTTTTTTAATTTTCAATAAGCAAATGGCTTTTGGTGCTGTTGAAAAAAAAAATTGACGATGCCTTTGTGTTTATTTTCATTGTTAAATGAAAAATAATTAAAATTTTCAACCAATTTAATTGGATGATAATTCATTACTTGGATAAATGCATTGTAATAAAAAGCACGCATTTTAATTAAGCTTGCACTTGCTGCCAATTAAAACTGTACTTATACAATTTCTTTCGAGATTAGATTAAGGATTTTGGCACAGACATTTAATAATGTAATTATTATAATAAGAGATAATAATTAACACCCCTTGCACTGTCAGTTTCTTTTGTTCAACTCCATTCTCTTTTTTGCCCTTAAAAGTATGCTACAATTTTGCACCGTTGAGTTTTTGTCAGCCAAATGATTTTGGTTCGACTTGCGCGCGTTACCTTTACAAAATATTACCTAAAAGTTGCGCTGAAAAGAATTAAAAAGAATATGTTTCCTTTTTTAAATGTATTTTTGAAGTAAACGAATTATATAAATTTTAAAAATTAAAAATTTTCATTTTTAAAAGTACGATTTATATTTGTTTTATTTATAACAAACTGTTTATAATATTTACATATGTTTTATCCACGTTTGAGATGAATTGTTTATCCGTTAATTTATTATTTATTTATTTAATTATACTTCTCCGCCATTGGGCAGTATTATCAAGCATGTAATGAAAGAAATTTTTGGTTTGGTTTAATTTATTTAAGACGGCATTTTTATTTCATTTCTGTTAAATCAAAATTACAATATATATATTTATATATTTAAATATTTATATTTATATTTATATTAACATATTGCGGTGCACAAAAAAGAAGCTTAAATGAGTCTTACATAAAAAGCAAATTTCATTGACGGCTGATTGCTTTTAGACCACTGAACTTAGGCTAATTCTAAGTTTAGCTTGTAGTTGTAGATTATAGTTTGCTCGCTGTTGTCCCTATTTCATATACAAACTGTTGTCAATCCTAAGCCTAAAGACAATTCTGTGTTTGCAATTATCGATTCGCTTCAGTTTTACATGCTAATACTTTGTATTTCCGTTGTATCTTTCAGAACCTGTGAAGGGTTTTGTGAGAGTGTATTTGTGTGTGTGCGTGTGTATGTGAATGCGGATAGAATCCAAAAACCCTTTTTTCAATTTACGCGCTAAGCAACAACAACTTTTTACATGTATGTCAATCGAATTAAGCACCAAATAAAAACGTCAATCAACATTTTTTTTTGTGGCCAAATCGATGTGTGAAATTAATGCTTACCAACTATTTGCTTAGGGCTATAAACTGGTTTGTTTTTGTTTTTTCTTTGTTATTTGTACAAATTACACATAAAGTTGCTTAATAATTAGGCGTGCCACGCCCCCAGGTAGACAACGACGACGACTAATGATAACAATTGGGGGGATATTCTGTGCGAGGATACGGCCCAGCTCTTGAGGTCCTGCATGCGATCCATTTCATCGGTTAGCGATTTGGCATCGTGTTTCAATGGCGTGTTTTTGCCATCCGCTCGGTAGGTGGCGCTGTGATCGGGCCCTGGAAAAGAAAAAAACAATTTGATTTGATTGAAAACGCAACCCGAAAACGCAGCTTTTTATATTCATGAATATATCGATAGATAGATAGATAGATATTATTGTTTGGGTCTGTTCTGGTAACTTAATCAAAAGCCGTATTCCTTTATTTTACGTGCATGGTTTTTATGATGTGTCCTTTCATAACTCTGGCCGCCATATTGCCGGCAGTTGGGCTGCCAATCGAATGTCCTTTTTCAATTATGCGCTTGCCACACGCCAGCGAGCATAAACAATAGACAGGATGCGTTTATGGCCAGTCATTTGTAGCAAGCGGCAATGCGAAAGGCGAAAAATATACAGCACACAGCGTGCAGGACTCTCTGGCAAAGGACATAGCAGAGACACACACAAAAACCAAACTGTTTGTCAACCGGGGCAACCAGACAGGGACCGAAGGACACAACTCTGGCTGGATTGTCAACTGTTCCACTTATTTATAACATTCGCACTTATACAGAACAGAAACAGTTTTCCATTTTATCCAAAATCGAAAGTATTTCCTCTGGCGGCATTTTGTTTCAATTTTACTTGGCAGCATCGAGAATTGTTTCGATTTTTATTGCTTAAGTGCGTTAAACCCTTGCGCCAGGACATGCAGTTCACTAAAAAAACAAAAAAAAAAACAAAAACAATAAAAAACAAAAACAGGGGAGCCACGAGTTGAGTGGGTGAATTTCGTGGATGGTACAGGGGACAGTTAAGGGAGACCCACTGTATTGTTTTTTGCCATCAATTTATCCGGCAATTTTTTGTTTTTTTCTGTATATTTTCCTTTCCGTTTTTTTCTTCTCGTTAGTTTTCTGTTTTTTTTTATGCCTGGTTGTTTGTTTTCCTGGCAATCTGTTTCATTGGACATTTGTTTGTGTGTTGCAGTTACAAATGTAGCGGACTGACGTCGCTTTAGGCGGCAGGCAGGCAGGTGGGACGGGGTAACGGATTCTTGAATTTTTTATTTGGCTTGCCGAGGCAGCAATTGGTCATTAGGCAGCATGTTTGGAGTTGTGTGTGTGTGGTTGCTGGGCTGTTGTGGCTGTGTTGCAGTACAGCTGTCCTGGAATTCAGTTGCAATTTAAAATAGGAAGAAATTGCCAGGTAAATAAAAGTCAATTTGTTGACTTCCATTTTTTTCTTTTATTTATTATTGTATAAAAGCAAAACAAATTAGGTAAGCTAAGAAAAATTATATGATCTATATAAGTGGGGAAAGATTAAGAATTCAAATTATGAAAAACAATTGCTTAATTATTTAAATAATTTAAAAAATAATATATATGGGCCGAACCTTGTTTTTATGTCTTTTATTAATTATTTTTATTAAATTTGATTCGACAGGCTCTGATATTGAATTAAGCAGGAATAAATAATTCATAATTAATTTTAATTTATATAAAACATATTTATTTTTATTAAAATAACTGGGATGGATATAAATATATATTAATTTACTTTTATAAATTTTATTGATTTTATTTAAATTATAAAATAATATAAAGAATTTTAGTAGCCACACAAAAATACTCCAATAAACTTAATTTCTCACATAAAGATATAATTTTGTTATCCAAAAGTTTATTGCTCGCATCTGCTCACGCGACAAGACACCAGCAGACAAGCTGTGTTTGGCTTCTTCGGGCTGAACTTCATTGCATTGAACTAAGTTTGTCATAACGGTGAAATATCGCATTGAGTGGACTTTTTTTTTTGGTATTTTTGTGTGTTTCTAAACTGAGTTCGGTTCGTTTTGTTTTTAACGAGAAGAGAAACCCTTTTATTTTTATAAAGGAAATGCGCAAATTGCTTTGCACCGGGTTCGAAAATTTATTTGTATGTCTTTTGGCTTTTATTTTTCTATAAGCAGCTTTTCCCACTGCCGCCGCCGACGCCCCCGTTTGCCGCCTGTTCAACCCCTTGGCAGACCGCCTGTCGTTTGGCTGGCTTGTTTTGCTGCCGTCTGCAAACATTTCCATGTGTGAAAAGACGAGTTTTGCCCCGGTCCTGCTCCGTGTTTGTCCTGCGTCCTCGATGTCCGTCCCGGTCTCTGTGTGCTTGGGTATGCTTCTGAGTGTGTGTGTGTGGGTGTGTGTGTGTGTGGGTGAATGTCTGGCTGATTTTTATTGATGCTTGAGCATGTGTTTATGCGCGCGTGTAGGTGTGTGTGTGTGTGTCTCTGTGTGTGCCAAAGTCCCAACGGTGTCTTTAAAGCGCTTAACCATAAAGAAAAACGAAGCAAAATACTGCTGCTGCTGCTGTTGATGTTGCTGTTGACGCTGCTACTCCTGCTGCTGCTTTTATAGGCTGGCAGCTACTTCAAAACTAAGCTTTAAGTAATTTCTGCATAATTCCTCGCATGCCCCCGGGTGCAATCGAGCCAAGCAGCGACTGTCTCAGCTAATAGAAAGCAAATGTCTCTGTTAAATTTCCCTTCACTGCTGTTTTAGAAGAGATTTCAATAGCGGGAACCGTTGCATACTTTCAGGGGTACGCCGCAGACCTTTAACGCGCTCCATTAGCGCTCTTTAAATTGACAGCCGGCGGCTCTTTGCGATTCACACCTCAATTCTTGCGCCTGTTGCACTTAAAAAGAGGAAGAAAAAACAACAACAAAAAATACAGAATGCTGCTGCAGAGACTCGCAGCAGTCGGCACTTGAGACTCACTTGAGTGGCGAACGGGGCGTATGCGTTACATTTCGGTTTTTATTGTTTGTTTTTTGTTTTTTGGGTGTGTGGCAATGCATTAAACGCCATGTGGCAGAAACAGTTGCGCACTTGGCGGCGTGAAACTGCAATAAGAGCAAAAGCTGGAGGCACGCGATGCCGCTTCCCAATTGCTACACACTTTCCGCACCAAGTTCCCGCTGCTGTCTGTTGCATTTCATTTACTTTATCATTTCTCACTTTGTCTGTGGCAGGCGGCAAATTATAAGCAAATTATTGCGGCCCGCTGAATGCAAGTAATCATTATAGAGTCCTTGCAGTTTCGGAGTAGCAGTTCGAGTTGGAGTTAAAGCTTCTTGCATGTGGCATGTGGCAGTCGCACTTCCGGCGGTTGTTGCATTCCACATTTTCTTTTTTTATTGCATTTCCTTGTAATTTGTGTCATATTGTTGCCCGTTGGCCGGGCAAATTAAAAATGAAAGCTACAGCGACCGCTGAGGCAGCAGCTTTTGCGGTTGATTGCAGCATTTTAATGACTGTTTAAGTGCGCAACAAATGCAATTGCTGCTGCATGGCATTTTTGGCTGCAAAGATCTCGAGTGCATTGATACATTAAATTTGGGGAAAATATTTGGCAGCATTCAATTGTCAATTTATTTGTAATTTAAGTAGAATTTAAATAAAATTGTGAATTTTATTTAACTTGACTCTGATTTTATTTGTAACCGAATTTATCAATTATTTATTTTATAAAATTCACAACAATTTCTTGGAATCAATTAGTGCATTCAGAAGAGCGCAAAATTAAATACAAAATTCAGGTTTTAAATTGCACTTTAGTGTTAGTTTAGTGATTCACTATGAAACGTGGCTCATAAAAAAAGAGCTGAATGGATTCTAATGAAATTTAATCACGTTTACAAAGCAATAGAAAACATTCAAGCTTTGATGATAAATTGAAGTGTGATACTACTTTAATTATTTATTGAGCTTTATTTACCCCATGTTTATAAAATTTGAATTTAAATAGTTTAGAAAACTGAATTCAATTATAATAAACGGTATTTAAGCGCAACTAATCTCTCAAATAAAAGGACTAATGATATGATATGTTGCATAATCGTTTGGAACCGAACCGAGTTTTAAACTATGATCAACTATATATATATCATATCACATAAAGATTATATTGTATTAATTTCACTCACATTTGAAATTTTTCTTAAAGGTTTTCATCTTATTGTTGGCTTAAGTAACGCTTTAAGCCACTTTCAAACTTATTTGAATTGAAAATTCCTAACATCAAACTAATTGAAAAAAAAGCAAAAACAATGTTCATAATAAATTTCAATATTCGAGCAAATATGGGCGTGCCACCGCATAACGTATGTATCTGCTCTGCACCATCTCCATCTATTCGCCGCTCTCCACCCTTTCTCATTCTCCCGTCGCTTCTCGTTCCGCCTCGAAAGTTGCAGAGCCCAAAAAACAGTCGCGACATATGCAAAACTCAGCAGCGATAAGCGAACGCCCATTGCCGTTCACATTCGCATTCACAATCATGCTCTATGTTCTCCCTCCCCCTCTCGCCTTCATCTCTCTGTCATCTCTCGCCCGCGATATGTGCAACATCTAGCAGGTAATAAATCTAACTGTAAACGCTCCGCTTACGACGTTGCATGCCAGGCTTGAAAGTTGTCGTCATTGCAGCACCATTCCGCCATTACCAGGCGTAACAGCCCCCCTATTATTCACCCCCTACCACCCGCCCTCCCATCGCTTTCTTGCAGCTGGCCAAGAGCCCCCCCAGCGAAAACGCAACATTTTCGCTGTCGTTTGCCAAAAATGTTTGTAGCCAAAGGCGAGACAAGACGAGGGTCGCAATCTTAGCTAGCTAGAGACGAGTGTGGAGGGGCGCCGATAACTTTTGGTTTGGGTTCGTGCATCGCCTTGACGCCTTGTGTGCAATTTGTCTGCAATTTTTATAGTGCGCTTTTCGGGCGCAACTACAACCCCCCTTTGCACCCTCTCTCAATTTTGTCTTTCGCTCGTCCTCTCATATTCAATTTGTTCGATTTGATTTTGTCGCTGCCTTCGTTTCTGGCCCTTCCATCGAGTGCATTTTATTTTAGTCAAACGCGTATGCAGAAATTTTGCACTACAGCAAGGCGCCTCTAAAGTTTTATGTGTTGCCACACATCCCACCCAACCACCCTGCCACCCAACCCGGACAGGATATGGATATTGTCGTCGATTGTTAGCTTGTAAAAAGTAATAGGGGGGAATAGGGGGCGGTTTGGCTTTTACCATGTTGGGAGTTGTGTAAAATTTTATGCTTATTGATTGGCAGGCACTGTGAGCAGTAACCAACGAGGCGACACTTTGACTTTAACATAATACAACTAAGGCATTTGTAGCGTTGCCAGAATGCTTTTTTTTCAAAAGTTTTCCGCTTCAGATATATTCAAATATTTTTAATATAAAATAAAATGTGAAACTAAAATTTATGGCACAAAAAAATATGAAAATTATATGCATGAAAAAGCTCTTGTAAATTAATTTAATATTAAATTTTGTAAAGATCTAAATTCAGAAATCCTCAATTTATATAAACTGGTTAGTTAAATTAAAAATATATTTAAAAATGTATTTATTAAGGGGAAATTTCATATACAATGATGAATTTCAACAATCAAATATTTGTAATATAAAATAAAATAAAAACTAAAATTTATAGGACAAGAAATATGAAAATTATTTGCATGAAAATGCTATTGTAAATTAATGTAAAATTAAATTTGTATTTTTTATTATTTTGCAAAATAATATAAAAGTATTTATTAAGGGAAAATATGATTAACTTAACAAAGATTCATTTAGTTGCCAACCGAATCTGCTTTTTTTCGAGCAGCTTAGAAATTTTATCAACTCAATCGATCGCAAAATCTAAAAAAATGTTTAGTAACTGGTTAAACACCTCAGCGGCATTAAACGCTGAAAAACAAACATCGAGATTTGCAGCAGTTATTATTTATGATGATTGTACATTATGATGAGCCGCATTAGCAGCATATAACACAAGATACTTTAGCAGGCGACCCAACAAAGTTGCAGAGAGAGTGAGAGAGAGAAAAGAGATTTTCGCCCCGGGATATAGAATTGCATGCTAGAAAGTCATATTTTCATTGGCAGCCGGACAACCAGACAGAAGGACAGAGAGAATGGCTGCCATATGCTTGGGCAAAAAAAAAAGAAATAAATGTATATATATATATATTTTTTCATGACTTGAGTCAAAGTATCTGTATCTAACAAGTGTCGACGGCAGGGCAGAGCCCTTAAGCCGGACTAAAGTCGTTATGATTTGTCATAAACATAAAATAAATGGCCAAATATTTATAGTCTGCTGTGTCATGAGAAGCTCTAACTCTCGCACAGTTAGCCAATAAAAATATTGGCCCAAGGGTAGAAAATAACTTGAACCGTTCTACGATGCGTGAAGTGGCCCGCAGTTGTCAAGGACTTAGTTGCCACTCGCTCGTTATCGTTTTCCATACACCCCCCCAAAATTCCCCTGAGGATTTCAACCTGCCACTCACCGAGATGCTGCTGATGCTGATGCTGTTGCTGCTGATGATCTCTGCCGCGCGATGTGCCCGGATTGTGCAGATCCTGCGAGTTCCATAAGCTCGATGTGGCACCCATATAAACATTGTTTAGCGTGGAAGGTCCTTGATCCAGCGACTTGACTTTGGTGCGCTGCGACTTGTTGTTGCTGCCCTGCTGGTTGTTGTGGCTGTACGGATTGTTGCTATTCGAATTGCTGTTGCTGCTATAGCGTTGCTCTGTGAATCGAAAAGGTTGAAGATAATGCTTGAGTTAGTGGTGCTGCGATATCTGTGCTACTTTTTTATAGTATCAAGAAATATATAGTTTTTTATATTTATATTTACTCATTTGCTTGCTTTTCTGAATGTAAAAAAAAGTTTTATAAGCAAAGATGCACATTTTTTTGGATTTTTAATTTTAAACTAAATTAAACATTTAAAAAATAATATAAAATATAATTTTAGCTGCATATATTCTACAGTTCTTCAAAATTGAAATTTAAACATATAAAAAAAATTAGTTATATATGAGATTTCGATTTATATGTTTTATTTATTTATTTATTTAATACAGACAACATTTTTTTGTTTTAAAAAATTAATGAAAATAATCTTGTTTGAAAAAATTGAAAACTGTTCTCTGCACCAAAATTGATTATTAAAATTGTTGATAAATTAGGATTAGTTGGAATTTACCTTTGTTATATTTGACTATAACCACGGGCACTGTGTTTATCGATACAGTGGGCGCCATGGTTGTTATTGTTGTGGTTTGTGGAATATCTGTAAAAGTGAAAAAAAAAGTGGAAATTATACAAAACATACAAAAGAAATAGTTAAATAGGGCTAAGCTACGCTTTGTTTTATCCAAATATACTCAACATAAGAATCATAAATCCATCCCTCGTATTAACCGAGTTGACCTACAGAATTGCCATATTATAGAAATAAATAATTGATCTGTGGCATTTTCCATAACATTTATCCCCTTCAAATCGAACTGGTATAAATTATGCATCTACCAAATGTGCACAGCAAGTCACTTTGCTGCGGAGTCTGAGCAGAAGCCGTTGCTTTGTCAGCTCGTAAATCAATCACCGACAATGTGCGGCCACGCCCATGCAGTGGGCGCTGCTTGACCTGGGTCAAAGGGTGCAAAAGTTTCGGGGCAACGTCTTGAATATTTATTATGCACATTGTTTTCGGGGCCTCAGTCATTGACCTAAATTAATTAAATGCTACAGTTGGGCAAATAGTTAGGCACTAATTGCCAATGGCTGTCTGACTTATGCCCATTGTTACATACTGTTTGGCAGTTGCAGTTACCGTTACTGTTACAGTTACAGTTACAGCTACATTTACGTTTATGGTTATTGTAATTGATGTTGGAATACTTACGATACAGTTTGATCGCACCATCTGTGTCGCCCAGCGAGTTCTTGGCCACACAGCGATAGGCCCCAAAATCCGATATGTCAACGTCGTAGATGGTTAGCCGCATTGTTATTTTATAGCCCGATTCGAAGGTTTCGGGCACAAAGCGCTCACCTGTATGAGAGAAAAAAAGAAATGGAGTAAAGATTGAGATAAATACGTTTAGTAATTGCTCTGTCATATATTATCGCATTGAAATTTAACCCGTTTTGCTAAAGCTGCTGCCATTTTGTCAGTCAGTCATTCAACAATTTGGTCAACCAACGTATACACACTAACTCTTCCTCTTCTCGACATACGTGTATTTGCCGAGCTCGGTTTGTCCTTTGTCTGGCCTTGTGCCAGCTAAAGTAATTTAGCTTAAAAAAATAAATAAAGGAAAACCAACTTTTACATCGACTTGTTGTCATCTTGGACAACATTGTTCTGGCTCCTCTTTCCTCTCTGTTAAATGGTTCCCTCTTTAGTTTATACAAAAACAGTTCCTGGCCCCGAACCCGACCCCCCGACCCCCGACCCCCAACGGAGTTGCTTTGCCTTCCAAGGTTTTGATTTACGTTTGATGTCGGTTAGATTTAGTAGTTGCCACTAAGCCTGGCATTTCACTTTGTCTAACATTTTCGGTTTCGTAAAAGGCAACTCTGCCGAGTCGGCCACAGGTAATTGTTATGCATGGCAGCTAAGCAACTGATTAGTTTGCTAAAATGCTTTCCAAATGGATTAAAGGCTGAGATTTTTGTTCATGTTGTTGATTAAATCCAAATTGGGTTCAGTTGCCAACGGTGATTTGAGGTCACAGATTTTCAAAAGGTTTCACTCAAATTGTCTTTAAAACAATTTGGTCTCTCTAAGATATTGGCAATTATTCAGATCAGATTCATATATCAGATATTCATTTTATTTAACGTTACAAAACTCAAAAAAGTTGTAAACTTGAAAGTGATTTTCAAAAATTGTTCATTTTAATATTAAATTAAATTAAATTATAAAATCTTTATTCCAATGTTTTTTTTTATCCATAAATTTTCTAATTTTTTGTTTTGTTGGTTTCAGAGTACCAAAAATTATGAAAAGTTAGTTTAATAAAAGACATTTAATAATATTATCTATATATTATTTCTTAGTTTTTTAGTTAACCACAGTTGTGTTTAAGGATTCCCCCAAATTTTAGATTAAAATTTTCTAAGCCGGTTTTCAAGGTTATTCTGCAAAGTCGAACTTCGTCCTAAAAGTTAACACTTTTGCTGCCGAGCATTTCTAAAAGCAACCCTTTTATGTACTTATGAAATTCGACGCACTTCGAAATAGAAAATGAAAAAAAAAAACGAACTCCATTAAAAACTCACGACCGGACGAGAGTTGCCGGCTACTGAAACTGCTTTTGACTTGAGGTCATTTTCAATCACTTTTTCCATTTTTTGTCACGGCGCAACTTGAAAACAACACGAAAAAAACAGAATGAGAAAAAAAAACTGTTTGTATGTCTGTGACTTTTTTTTAAAGAGCTCTTAGCTTCAGATATACATAGCTCTGGGAGAGCGGTAAAGCGGGAGAAGAGAGACGAGTGCAGGTTGCGGTTTTGAGTGTTCGTTCGCTGTTGGCTTTTGTCCATCAGTTTTTTTTTGTCGTGCAGTTCATTTGCCGTGCAAGATGAGTGGGCGTTTGAATGAACGAATGGATGGATGGACGGATAGATGGATAGTTGGATGGTTAGCTGTTTTAATAGCCATAGGAAATTAAGTTGAAATTGTGCCTAAAGGGCCAAGAGCAATCATAGAATCTTCAGACTTTGCGTCAAATTAATTACATTTAGTTGCATGTTTTTTTCCCCTTCTATGTAAAAAAATGTAGGAAATAGTCGGAAGGGAAATATTGTAAATTGATGCCAAATATTCAAGTTCATGCTACAATTATTAAAATTTTTAAGTTTATGTAAATGTTTTTTTAATACTTCACAATAGATTTGCATTTGTTATCGCAGAATTGCCTTAAAATAGTAATTTTTGTTTCCACTTGTTTAACATTTTGTGTTTGCTTACCCGGCACGATAATCGTATCATTCTTCATCCAATAATTGATAGACTTGGGAAACGCCTCCGATTGGCATTCCAGTGAAATGTTTTGTGCGAGCGCGGCGCCAACTAATTGATTTTGTATCCAAATCATTGGCGGAACTGCGAATGAAAAAGAAACAGTCAATAAAAGTTATAATGTGAGTCAATCCAAGAGTTACGCCGTAGACAAAATGATAACGGGCTAAGGTGGGGTCGATTGTGACGTGTAATGGCGGAATGTAATTGTAATCGCAGCTCAGGTATGTGGATTAAATGAATGCCATAAAATACCAGTATCAGTGTGGTATGTGGGATAGCGAAAGCTATTCGCAGTTATATAAAATTCCGATTGTTATTGTTTTGCAATGCGATTTGTTGCGGTTGCCTTTTATTTGTCCAACTAATTGCTTTTTAAGTTTTATTAAAAACCGCATAGAGCAATAGTGGTGAAGAGTGAGGGGAGCAGCGAGAGGGTAAAAAGTGCGCAGGAGTCCGCGCAAAAGAGTTTGTTTATGGGTAGATAAGTTAAGTAAGTTGCCAGGAGTTAACCTCAAATCTCCAGCGAGCTTAGCTTTGTGCGCCAGGGTTGCCACCCATTTGAAATTTACGTGGCGTAGCACACTTTACAGCGCTACAGCTAACAGTAAAGTTGCCCGGCAAATTGTTGAGCAACTTAAATTTTTATTTAATTAGCAGCGCCAACAGTTGATGGGTGAAAGGGGGCGGGGAATGGAAGCTGGGGGGAAGGGCAAAAAGCAAAAGAGCGCTAAAAATGCTAACTAGCTGGGGCACACTTAATTATTTACTTTATGCATGGCACCTAAAAGTATGCAGCGGACGGACAAAGTGCTAACGGGCGAGCGAGATAGATTCGGTGCGAGGGGAAGGGAGGTAGATGGAGCCCTGAAGAGAGGGGCGGAGAGTTTGTTCTGCTCTCGGGCAATATTAAAATGCACAGCATATTTTCTATGGTGAGATTTGAAGTGGCGCTTTGTGTGTCGCACTGTCTGCTCCGGCTGCAGCTTCAGTCTGGTCGCCACATTGCTCATACGCCACCGACACTGGCACAGACGCCATGCGGTGCTTTAGCGCAAAACTATAAATATTTAAATATGCAAAATTGATATGCCCCCAGTCCTTTTTGGGGTAGCAGCTCAAGACCTCCGTCTCCCTTTACTTACAATGCACAATGAGCATGACACGTTTGCTGACTGTTGGCGGGATGCCATTGGAGGCAATGCAGAGATAGGCGCCCATATTCAAGCGGTTCACTTTGCCAATGGTCAGAAACGAGCCGTTGTATGCGATGGCTGTGAATGAAAAAGAGAAGCAGATAGAGAGAAAAAGAGAGAGAGAGCACTCATAAGTCAGTTAATTAGGTTATTAAACAAATTTGTTGGGCAAACAATTACACAAATGTGTATACAAAAGAAATATACAAACATGCCCAAGTTCACTTTCAACATAAATTTGCTAATTTCGTAATTGCACTATTTTGTCGCTTTGAGTTAATTTAGATATATATTTTGACATTTGCTTATTTCATTTGCTTTCACAACAAAACCTTACATTGAAAGCCTTAAACAAATACTCACGCTCAATTAGATCAGTTTCAGTATCATTCATACTATTTGATTTGATTCGTATTCATTCAAAACCAGCTTCTTCATTGCTTATGCAATTTGAAACCATTTCATTATGTGGCATTATTCCAAGTGCAAATTTTGAGTTCAGTTCTGGTATTTAATTCCCAGTGTCATTGGGTCTTACCTTTACTTGTTTGTTTGGTTGTCTGCGTGAGTTTACCCTGCACTCGCATCTGTTTGTTGCCTTTCGGTGCACATTGGCAATTTTATTTGTGTGTCGTTTTTGTCCAAGTCAAACTCGACTGCTCGTTGGCCGATTTATCGATTTGCCAAGTGGCAATGCCGTAATGAATGTTTCATTTGGCCCAGCCGTCGATGTGGTTAAGAATGTGGATTTCAGTTTGGCTTTTCGAATTGGAATTGTGTGCCAAGTGGTGCACCTGTCACACGTTGGCAAACATTATCGCTGCCACAATGTTGACTTTGCTTCAATAGAGTCAATTAGGCAGGAGATCAACTTAGTTGGGGCTTGATTATTGGTCTACAAACGAAACTATTCCAGATAATAGGCTAAGAGTATTACTAATTGCCCTAAAATGTGGTCTGCTTCAACTATTTATAATTCATTTATATAATTGATTTAATAGCACATTTTTTCAGTTAAGTAAGAAACAAAGCAACTGATTGGCGTATTAATATAATTGTTTTCGTTAAATAAATATCTGCTTTTGGTGTTAATGTTTCCTGTGTGCAAAAACTGACTTCGGAATTAAAAATTAACGTGGGAAAAAGCGCTACCATAAATAATCCACTGGGAGAGATTTACTGTATTTTACTTTCATATTTATGTTTTCACTAAAAATTTGTAAAAAACAAGAAAATTATAAACTGAATTTTACAGTCTGCTTAAATTTTTTGTAGAATTTTATAATTGTTAGTTTTCTAAAAGTATATTTTCTTTAAAATACCATTCTTTCATTCAGTAGCTGTGAAAACTCCAATTATATTTTTATAGAGCACCCATATAATTTTATTAATTCCGGGTGCACTTCAACAAATCCTCACTTTACTAGTAAATTTATCATTAGAACACAATTTGAAGAAAGCTGAGTCACGCAAACTGGGCCAATTACGCCGAGGCGTTAGTTATTATTGAAGCTTAAATTCACGTGCCAAATCAATTAACGGAGTTGGAGAAGTTCAGTTTAAAACGCACTCATGAAATTTAATGTCGTGCTGGCACGCAGCGGAGTTGTCGTCTTTGTTTGACTTCGACATTGTAGCAAATAATTTACATGGTGACCCGCAGAATCCTGGCCAGAGTCCATTTGTCATGCATACAGCAGTGTGCGAATGCAAACATTCGCATTCACACCCAGCAGCTCTCACACCCGCGCACTCACAGTTGCATTCAGACACTTACCCTCGGCCCCATTGGGCAGTGGTATCAGTTCGCCACCTTCGCGTCGCCAGGTTATCGTCGGCGTTGGCGAGCCGGTCGCAGCGCATTTTAGGGTTACGTTTGAACCCTCGCGTATGACCATATCGGTGCTGGTTGGATAGTCCAGTATATCTGGCGGCACTGTGCGGCAGACAGCCAGACAGGCGGATGAACACACACCCACCCACATAAACATAGTTATGGCAACAGTTACGAGCGACATATTATTCATACGCCGCGTGGGCCGTCCAACGATGCGAAACAGCAGTGAAACGGGATGGTGAAATGAGTTCCGTGAATTGTTCGCCAGGTGTCGGCAGTTGGCAGCAACAGCAGCAGTTATGTTTTCGTTGTTGTTGTTTGTTGTTGTTGTTGATGACATTGTTGGTTGGTTGGTTAGTTTGGTTGGTTTACAGTTGTTGTTATTGTTGTTGTTGTTGTCGTCAACGGGACATGTTAGTGAGAAAATGCAATAAAGAAATTTTGTTGAGTGGCTTTATTTTCATCAGGCTTTTAACAAATTGTTGCAATTGTGTATTTGTTATGGCTAAAATTGATTTTCATACATTTGAAATTAAATAAATATTTTACGCACTATTTATTTGTGTGAATTCGCGTGTAACTAAATTAAATGCTCAACAAGTTATTTAATATGTAAATATTCTAGATAATATTTAATTATTTTACACAAATGCTGCTGGATGTTTTGAAATGATTTTAATTTGATGTAATTAACTTATTGTGTATAACTTATATTTAATACGCATAACAATTTGCTCAGATAATAGATACTGGATAATAGATAAAAGATAATAGATAGTAGATAATAAATAATAGATAATAGATAATAGATAATAGAAAATAGAAAATAGATAATAGATAATAGATAATAGATATTAGATAATAGATAATAGATAATAGATAATAGATAATAGATAATAGATATTAGATAATAGATAATAGATAATAGATAATAGATAATAGATAATAGATAATAGATAATAGATAATAGATAATAGATAATAGATAATAGATAATAGATAATAGATAATAGATAATAGATAATAGATAATAGATAATAGATAATAGATAATAGATAATAGATAATAGATAATAGATAATAGATAATAGATAATAGATAATAGATAATAGATAATAGATAATGGATAATGGATATTGGATAATAGATAATAGATATTCCCTACGTATTTGAAATACAATCAATATTTGCATATTATGCCTATATTTTTTAACTTATTTATATAAATGTATGTCAAATTCGGACGGATTGAATATCTATCATTTGAAAATTGTACTTCTATTTTGCAAGAAAACTGTCTTCTTTCAAACATATTTTAACTAACTAAACAATCAAATTCGCAAAGTTTAAATATTAATTATTTAGGTAAATCAACATGAATATTTTTTTTAAATTCTTTAATTTCATTTAGCCTAAATTGGACAACTTAACAAACATCCTTACAAATTAAGAAACATATTTAAACACATAAAAAACTGTGTTTTACCAATTAAAGTTTTCGGCATTTTCAACAAGTTTTCTGTGTTCCACAAACTCAATAAAATTATATAGACTACGAGTAAAGGGACAGTGTACTGAGCTCATGCATATCCTACAAGGACACGTCGTCTGTGCCCATTTTTGACATTTTCGTGCAGTGAGCGCGCTATCTGCCAGCTAGCAGAGACTGCACCTGGACCAGGACCTGCACCAGGACCTGTCGCCTGTTGTGCGTGCCAGTTTCTGGTGTTACTTGGCAATTAATTATAATTTCACGCTTCACAATTTTTCACTTGCCAAAATAAAAGAAAGGGAGAGAGATACAGAAATGAAAAATAAAAGGGAATACCAAAGAGCGCACCCAGGTCACTTAATGAGTGTCCAGCTCCCCGTACCTCCCCTGGGGTAACCAAAACAAAATGTACATTAAATAATTGGAGCATTTAAGACCAGTTTTTGTGAACTCATTTCCCTTGGCTACCGAAAATGTACCAAAATTGGGCAACCACTGAGCAAAAGCAAAGCAATTTGGTAATTTATATTACAATAACAGTTTCCAAGAAATTATTGACAGCATTCATTGTGGATATTTTTTTTTTTGCCGCCCACATTGGGGAACACTTTAGAAAAGCCAACGGCAAACAGGGCCAAGTTATGACGCACAACATGTACACATTTAAACTGAAAAGCCGTCGTGTAAACAATGATGAGCATGTTTTACAAAGTGTACTTTTGCTTTTCACTTCTTTACAAATACACACACACACACATTACGTATACGTCATGTTGAACAAGCCAAGTAGGCTGTTGACTTGCCCGAAATGGGCTCAGCCTCAATCACAAAAGGCAGCCAAAGGAATGGGATAAGGTGGGAGAAAACGCTTTTTATCGCTGTGCTTAGTGGGCGATAAGTTATGAAATCAAGTGAAATGCGATGTGAGATAAAAGTTAATTCCAAGTGCGCTTAAATCATTCGAAAAGAAATAAAGATATTGATATGGAGCCAAAAAAGCGTCTAAATGACTGAGTCACAAATTCAGGAACGTGTCTCAATAATCATTATTATCGAATTTATAATTCGAAATTTTTATATAAATTGAATGTATATTATAAATATTAAAAAACACGAAGATCCCTACACTTGAAGAGCTTTGGTAGAATTAATGATTTATTTTTTTGTTTTTTTTTCTGCATCAGGTTTTATATGAATATCAAGATCCCATCGACAAACCTCATTCTCTGATTTAAGTTGTTGAAATCTATGCATTAAAATGCAATTTTTTTTTGAAACTTTTTTCGACAAGCACTGCATATAAAAATCCAGTTTCGATGGCCACCCAGCGTCGTTTTTGACACTTTCACAGCTTTTCCACTTGAATGGTGGCTGCCTCGTTACTGACACTGCCACTGCCCCACCCTGTGGCACAATCAAGCAGTGGCCATCGCCTCCACTGTCATGCATCAAAGCTGACCGAAAATGGACAACAAATTTCTCGTCCATAAAAATTGTGGACACATTTTCGATGGCATTGGAGTCCGTTTTATTTTATTTGACAATTTTTTGTCGCGTTTATTTGTTGATGCAGTTAACGTTTTTTTTGCTTTTTTTTATTATTGCCTAGTTTGTTGTTTGTGCTGATGATTGTTTTTATATGAAAGCCAGCCAGGCATTGAATTATTTATTCGAAACAATATATATTTCCCAACTGATGCTTTGCTTATGCTGCTGTTAAAGGCATTTTCTGAACTAAGCCGTATGGTTCATGCCTCTGTGGCTTCTCTCAAATTTTTTTTTAGTGATATTCTTTTAGTTATGCATTTTATTTGATTTGCATGCCAATTTGTTTTTAACGGGGAAAGGGGCTAATAATACATGGCTCGATTTGTTGAAAGCTACCAAATATGAAAAATTCACACAACAAAAAAAATTCATTGGCATAGTTATATAAAAATTCCAATTGGTGTGGGTAAATTGAACAATCTAGAAATTGTTGTGTATATATTTTAATTGTATTTATTTTGCGGATATTAAGCTTTGGGCGATTAGCAAATAAATTTTTGCTTTTATGCAAGACATCTGCATTGATGCCAAAAACATAATTGTTGTATGTTATTTCTACTGTTTTGAGTTTGTGCCATGGCCAAGTTATTTGAAAAGATTTACGCAAATATGTTTTGCTTTATTTATAAACACAATTTGTTTATTTTTACTTAAATACATATCATAGAATTTATGAAAGTGCATCTCTAAAGTATTATTGAGCTAATGGATTTTATTTTAAGCCCTATTTTGCTCAAGTTAAAAATGCGCCTTGTATTCTCTGACGTCATTGAATAAATTATGATGATGACAACACTTTATTCCCAACAATAGTTCAGCTTGTGGGTGTGCGCTGAAAAGTATGCAACACTTTGTCTGTGGCAGCAAAAGCTGCGCTGATTTAAAGCGGCTTCCAGTTTTGCTTATGGACTTAGTTCATTTGGGTGAAAAGCGTTTTCGCACTGCACGAAAGCAGGCAGCTGAAATGCTGAGCAGTTTTGTGCATGTTGCTGCGGTAAGCTAATAAATTTCTGGCAGTGTATGCGACTGTAATGAATTTCGACATCAATGAAAACACAATCAACCAAAGTGGTTACTTACGACTGTAGTAAAATGCCGCGGTTTTCGGCTGAAAATGAGAGGGTCGCCGGTCCCAACTTAAAGCCGGAACCAAGCCCAACCCAACCCAACCCGAATCAAGTCTTGGGGGGCGGCATATTCATTTAAAATCTGTCTGGGATCCGACTGGGCTGGGCTTGTCTCCTCTGAGGTTTTTGTACGCCAGCTGAATAATTAACGTGGGCACATGGACACGGACACGGACACGGACAGGGACACGGACATGGAAACGGACATGGAAATGAACATACATGGTGGCAGCAACGGAGGGGCGAATGCAGCGAGCCGCACGTAGCATGTAAATTGTTTCATTACCTTTCACTTTGCCCGGCCAGGTGCTTTCTAACTGTTCATTGTCTCCATCTAGCTCTCAGAAAATAGAAAGAAGAAAAGGGAAACTAATGTGCTGGCTAAGTGAAAAGTAAGGCTACTTTAAACACGCCTCCATGCTCGGCTTAAAGAGCCGGCTAACTCAATTAGCCAAAAGTTGCCTCAACGGACAAACAAACGCCTCTTCAAACGCAATCGCAATCGGCAGCCGCAGCAATTAGACTCAATCGTGAGTTGTTCGAAGTTGTGCACAACTTTGCCGACCCAATTGAAACACCTAAATAGCCCACTTGCCACATGCCACTTGCCACCTACTACGCGCCACTTGGCTGAGCAATTAGCGCAATTTAAAAAACTATCAGCTGCAAAACAGAGCACAACTCGAGGGCGTCATTTGATCGACTCGCCGAGCAGCGCTCAGCTGCAGTCAAGACAAATTACAATGCATTGCAGACGCACACTCGCATAGAAAAGTTAACTTACGGCTAATTGTGCTGCAATTGGGTGCCATAAACAAACTTATATGTAACCCAACTAGCTGCTTTCGATTGCAGTTCATAAACGTAAATTACATAGATATTTTATTTTTTGTTTACTCACCGACAACATCCAAATAGCCAACCTGACTTTTCATCGGATCCGTGTTTATTTGGCACATATACCTGCCGGTTGTAAAAACATGTTCACGTGAGTCGCTTTCTCATATAAAATGCGTGTGTTGTAAAATGAAACAAGAACCAACTCGAAAGCGCGATAAAAAAATAGGCATTTTATAAAAAAAATGGAATAGTCAGGAATAAATGTGAAATAAACGTAATCATAAAAGGGGTAGTAAAGAGTGTTATGTCACAAACTATAAAAATCTGCGTTCTAAAAAAGGGGAAAAGTAGGTAGCCTTTTGAAGGTGGTGAAAAAATTTATTTAGAAATTAAATATTGTTTAACAATTTATGAAAATATGCGCTGAAAATATTTTAAAAGCTATGCAAATCGATGAGTATTAAACAAAAAATATTTTTATTATTTTTTTATTTATTATTTCTTACTAAAAAATTGCAAAAAACAAACTTTTTAATACTTTAAGTAAAAATAATTGTTACGTATAAATTATTGGTTAACTCTCGAAACCGCAGAAAGAAAATATTTTGTATACGTCTGAAGAAAATAACGAAATTGAGTTATAATAAATATTGATCCAAATTGAAATTATTGCACTTAAATTAGACCTTAAATTCTTGAGACAAAATCAAACTAAAAAATATGTTCAAAGAAATGGCTAACGCCAGACATTTCTTTGGCTTTGGAAAATTAACATACAAAACCATAAAATAATGTAAATTCAACACCTCTATACTTTTTTTTTTTAAATGTGTAAAAGGGTATAACTATAACATAAACAAAACAAAAATATAAAATTATGTTTTAAAAATTCTTGGTGTTAATATAATTTTATAGTTTTCTATACAGTACCATCCCTTGTCGGATTCCTTAACATCACGTATACGCAATATCCAAGCACGTTTCTCGGCGTGAGTAATGCTCATGCGATGATTTTTGGTTATGACGTGATTTTGTATCGTTAAAATCGTCTGTGTATCGACACGTAGCCACGCAATCTGCACAAAAGAAATATTGTAATAGTGTAAAAGAGGAGGAATGAGGAATGTGAGTTTACTTATGAGGCGAAATTGTAAAACTAAAACGCTCGACGATTTAGCTACAATGTTAATGCTGAACTAGCGTGGCCCGAGCTCATTTATTAGCCCAAAGACACAAAATGTCGCCGAAAGGCGGCCAACGTTTTGGCTAATGTGCAAAAGTGTGTGCGGGGTCTGATGTAAGTTCTGCCAGCGCCCTAAAAAGTGAGTTTCTTTTGTAGGCAAGTTTGAAGGTGCATTATTTAATGTTTTTAATTAAAAAGCAAAGCTCCAATTATGCGGATTTAACATTGACTTATGCCAAGTTATGAGTATTCCTTATTGCATAGTTTTTGATTCAATACTATACAGTCTGGCTTACTTGAAATTTAGCATAAAATAACAAAAAATAAAATAAAATAAAAAGTGCAATTAAGTTACCTCAAGAGCGCTCAAATTATAAGGTAGAGAAATTGTTGTCTTCTTTACATATGGCTCTGATATAAAAGACATCAATTCACTAGCTTTCAATTTGTACGCTTAAATGCAACGGACAAAGCCAACGAAATTATTAACAATAACCAAAAAACATTCCCAACGATATCATCAAGACCCATCAGATTATCAATTTGTAGCGTGTGCTTTCACCAGGTCCATTTACCATACCAACTGGGGCAATGGGCCTAAAAGCTGACTAACAAAAATTTGTGGCCAGCCGCTTGCTATTTTCGTTTTTGGCAATTCATTGAGCTGCGTTCCGTTTACTTTTTTCTTTTTTCTTTTGCGGGGTCTTCCCCCAGCGGGTCATGAAATCAAAGTGGCGCTCGAGGGGCTTGAAACGTGCTTTGTCCCTGCGGTGTGCACGGGGAAGAGTGAAAGAGGGGAAGAGTATCTGGAACCGAAAACCCTTACAAAAAGGGTCAACGCAAATGGCGCACGCATTATGCGTTTAACGAGGGGACACGCACACAAACACGCACACACACAAAGAGTTTGTGGGGGCGCGTCGCCTGAAACTATGCCACGTTTTATTTGATGAAGTGTAAACTGTTTGAAATGACAGCGCCGCAAGCAATTTTCATTAGGAGCGATACCTGACGACGGGCTGCTGCCTTTTGTAAGTGTTCCCGTATTGTGAAACTATCAACGGACACGCCCACTTTCCGTATTTAGAGGGGCACTTACCTTATACGTCTGCAGATTATCGACGACGCATTGAAGCACAGCCTCCCGACTGACGGGCACGGTGACATTTTGCAAGGGTTCTCCGAATTTGGGCAGATCTGTAATTCGAACAAAGAATTGAAGTTAATGTGCGTGTTCATCAGTAATGCAACCAGTCAAATTCAAAACAAGGTACATATCAGAGAGTTTCTTATATTTGAATATTGAAACCTCTATATATACCTTACATTTGATTTAACTGATAGGCACATGTGTTTTGTTTTAGATATGTTTCGATATTGAAAGTGCATTAAGTCAAACTTGTCTTAGAATAGGGGAGCTTAACTTTGTACTCAAGCTAAGAACCTCAATTCTTAGATAATGCGACTAGATAACTGCTATAAAACTGTAAAACGAAACAAATAGTAAAGTTGATGACTTCAGGTAATACCTTACTTGCAGGTGAGTTCGCACTAAAGCAACGAAAGATATAAGTGCGCGCATAACAGCAGTTCAACATTGAAAAAAGCTGAATTGGATATATCAAACACCCACAACTTTGTCAAAAGTGAACCGATTCTCACGTTTGATGGCATTTTGATCATGATTTGTCCTAAATATTGATTCTACATTCAAAATATATTCATTTTCGAAAATACAATTTTTTTGATTTTTGGTCAAAAAAGCATGTACTCCCCCCTTGTGAATTTTGGAAAAAAATTTTTTTTCAAAATTTAGAATTGCGAATTTATAGTTTTAATCGATTTTATTTGTCATAATTAGCATAAAAAACAACATTTGAGGTGATTTTGGGGGGGTCAAATTTTTGGTCAAAAATCATCCCAAAATCGACAAAAATTTTGACATGTAAAGTTGTCAGATTCCATAGCTCCCATATATCAAACCCCCACAACTTTGTCAAAAGTGAACCGATTTTCACGTTTGATGGCATTTTGATCATGATTTGTCCTAAATATTGATTCTACATTCAAAATATATTCATTTTCGAAAATAAAATTTTTTTTGATTTTTTGGTCAAAAAAGCATGTACTCCCCCTTGTGAATTTTGGAAAAATTTTTTTTTCAAAATTTAGAATTGCGAATTTATAGTTTTAATCGATTTTATTTGTCATAATTAGCATAAAAAACAACATTTGAGGTGATTCTGAGGGGGTCAAATTTTTGGTCAAAAATCATATCAAAATCGACAAAAATTTTGACATGTAAAGTTGTCAGATTTCATAGCTCCCATATATCAAACCCCCATAACTTCGTCAAAAGTGAACCGATTTTCACGTTTGATGGCATTTTGATCATTATTTGTCGTATATATTGATTCTACATTCAAAATATATTCATTTTTGAATATATAATTTTTTTGAATTTTTTGGTCAAAAAGCATGTACTCCCCCTTGTGAATTTACATATTATTAATATACTTTAATACTGTCTCTATGTACTGAACAAAACCCAATTCAGTTTTGTTCACATTGTTTTGTAAATACTCAAGTTCAACGTTTCTTAACAGCCTCCAAGTGACTCCACAACCTATTGACAATGAGCAAGTCTCCTTCATCTACGGATTCTTTCTCGAATATATTTACAGACTTCCCTGTCATCACCTTGCCAGCTAGATTGTACTATTGGCCCGGCTTTCTGTTCGCAACCAGTCAGTCAATCAATGCTTCACCGCTCAAATGCCCAGCGATGCGCACAACGCGCGGGTTGACTTTAAAAGCGCGCCCGCAAGTATGCAACAGATTTGTGGTTTTGAGTGGCAGCCTTTAAAAGTTTGCCTACCCACTTACACGCACTGCCACACACCCACACACACACAGTTGTCGCCTTTTTTGTCTGTGTGTGTGTGTGTCGCTGACATGCCAAGGAGACCTCAACAAAGTTGGCGTTACGCATACGCCCCGTGAATGTTATGAAAACAAAAAAACAGAAAAAAGGAGCCGTCGGCTGGGGATTCTTTCTTATATGCGGGGCACGCGTCAGTTAAAGCAAATCAACACATAACAATCTTGTACTCAAAATGCGTAAACAATGTGATAAGCAAAGAGAGAGCGAAAGAAAGAGACAGAGGGAGAGAGACAGACGAAACGAGTCGAGACGAAACAAGGTTGTGGTATGAGCATGTTTTTGATGTGTATTGATGTGGCTGTAAATCTCACTTACAAAGGGTAAACAGCGCGAAAGTGTGGAACTGCTCAACATTGGCAGCCACTTTGTGTGTTGCTTAGCTGTTTGTTTGCTTTGAGTGTTTTTATGTTTGTGTTTGTCTCTTCGTGTTGCCGATTCCCGCCTAATCTCTGTCAAAACATCACGTTCCGAGCAGCTTATTATGCACTAATCTTTCAAGGGGTTTATTGAATGTCATAAAACCCAAATTAAGCCCATTAATAACCAGTCAATAGTCAATAATGGTTAAGTTAAATTTGAATTGCTTACGTTTTCAGTCAACTTTTTTGAATACAAATTTGAATTCCTTTCTCATTATTGCTTAATTTATATTATTATTAATTCAATCCATTGTTCTATAAATTTATAGCAATTTTATATATTATTTATTATTTATCAAGATATTTAATTATTTAAAATGAAAATTTTTAATGCCAACTGGCGACATTTCACATTTGTTTGCGTATTGCTACCATTTTCATTAAGCTGCTTATCTTCGGTTTTTCTCTTGCTTTTTCTTTTCTCTCGTCGTATGCTTCACCAGATAATGATAATGGCAAAAAGGGACTCCAAGTTCCCAAGTGCAGGCAGCGGCAATTTCTCCGCTTTCTCCGGTCGTTCTGTTGTGCCTGTTAATAAGCTCGATTACCCAGCTCCTGTCGCCTCAATAAAAATTTGCCACAGAGTGTCCTGCCCATCGACCCAGCACGCCGTCCCTGGCTTAATGTTCCTCTCGCTCTCACTTCGGTTGTCTCTTTTGCACTCCCCTTCTGTTATGGCATTCTGTTGCCTTTTGCCAACTCATTTGATTTGGCTCCGCTTATATTGATATGTGCCTGCCTGCCTGAATGCCAGCACCCCCGTTTCCCGACACGGCACCTTCCATACCCCACCCCCATCCCCGCGTTCTTTGCGTGTATTTTTATGGCATACTTTTCGGCGCGTTCGTGTGTAAATATGTGCAAATTCGCAAATTCGTTACATATTTTGTTGTGGCACATCATTCCGGGTAGACTCGGGTGTGATTGTTTAGTGGATTTATGGGCACATGAAATTAGGATTTAATGTGCATATGTCTCGAGCCTTGAGTGGATTTATTGCACATCCCCATGCATATCCCCCCGCGCCAGCCACAGTACTTAACATAATGCTTATGATATATGCGAATAAAACAAATCGTTTTTGGAGTGGGATTTTGTGGCTATTTGTTGTGGTTCTTCGTGTTTATCCTATGCGTAAATGCAGATGGTTTGTGTGTGTGTGGTTTCAAGTGGCTTAGTTGCTGAACTTTGGAAAGTAAGAAACACGGCATTTGTGTAAGCTTTGAACAAGTCCTGAGCTTTTCGCATATTTATAATTGTAATCCTGTCTGTCAAACGTGCATATTATGGGGATATATATATGATATATAGATGAACGAGCATGTGTACGGAACAATAAAAAATATATATATAATAAAAAATTTAATTTGACTAAATACACATATAAATTTTGGCTTAATTTTATATTGTATTTAGCGAAAATGGAGTTATCATATATCTTTTGAAAATAAATGCTAAGCTTTTAGAACTTAATTACTATTTTTTATGACATCAGTTAAACAAATTAAGTTCTGGAATTTGTATGAGTTTTATCTAATTCTGATAATTGTTTAACGGCTTTAACTGAATTTCACTGCACCAAAATAATGAAATATATAATTTTAATTAATTGCAAATATGTTGCTTGTTTTTTTATTTAAATTATTTATCTACGTTTGTATTCATTAAGCTACTCATATCATGTCAGTTTTTTTTTCCATTATAAAATACAATTATGCCACCACTTTGGCTTATCGCTGAGTGCCTTTTTGGGGCACATTCTCAAGACATTCACGAGCCCACTAGGCGCACTTTCGTTCCTATCTTCCTCTCTCTCTCTTCTCTCTCTCTGCTGAATTTAACTTTAAGCTTACTTTATTAAGTCAACTCGACTCGACTCGGCATTTCAACTTAATAAGCACAACAGCAACAACAGCAACAACAACAGCAGCCGGAAAATGGCGCTATTTAAATGCTAAACAACTCTATTAAGTTGCACGACACACACACACACACACACACACACACACACACACACACACACACACACACACACATGTCATTACAACACATACATTTAGCAGCCTGGGCCAGCTTTAGCTTTGGCATTTTTGGCGGCATGGAGCCGGGGCTGGCTGAAATGGAACCTCAGCACGTTTCAAATACAATTTACAATAAATAAAATTTAAAAGCGAGAAAAAATGCTGCGACAACAGCAGCGCAGCAACTGAGCCAACGGAAGACAGGCAGCGACTCAGCGAATGGCGGCGGACGAGAGCAAGAAGTTAACACGTGACGCTGGGGATAAATACGGAGAACACGCTGCAAAAACAGGTGACTTTGACCACAACGAACAATGTATGCTCTAACAAAAAGAAAATGTGAATAATTGTGGCAGCTATTGAGCAAAACATTTGGGTAATTATTACTGATATTTGTATATAACCAAAGAATGTTGCTGACTTAAACTTAATACTCTGTAAATTAATGTGTTTTATATATATTTAAAATATATTCATAAAATATAATTGCGTAAATTGTATATTTAAATGCATTTAAAATGTCAAATAAACATTTTCAGAGCATTTGTTGTATGTAAAAATGTTTTTTATCATTAAAAATTAAATAGCTAGAATTACTGTGGCTATTTGTAGTTCAAAAAAAAATATTTTATCAATATTTTAGCTCGATAAATTTGTATGTAAAATATGTAAATACATTTACTTCGAACTAACAACTGTCTATAAAAAATTTTAAGTTAATAACAAGCCAGAAAAAGGCTAAATGTTTTCTTATGCGTGCAAATCTAGAAACTGATCATTTCACATTAATAAAAACATATTCATTGCTATATAACCATTATTTTATTATAGCTACAATTCTCTATTTGACTAAAACATTTATAATATGTATAATATTACAAAATATTTTCAAAAATTAATTGAAGAGTATATATATTTCTTTTTTACATTATTTTCCTTAAATATATCTGTTGATTTTTCACACTTAACAAATTCTTTCAAAATTTTAGATCAATTTTGTAGTTTTGAATTTCGTTTCTAACAAACCTTCAAATATTTGCTATTCTGTGCACTTGAAACTGTTCTGTCTGCCCGAACATATTGGGAAAATTGAAACGGCAGCTGTATTCTTGGCTGCTCGCCGCCAAGTAAATGAAAGGTGAGAAGTGGAAAGCGTCTTACCTTTCTCTGGTATCGTATTGACGATCGTGTCCTCGCGTATGTCCTCCAGCAGCTCCTCGTGATTTTGCATTTCCGCTTCACGTTCGCACCAACAGTGGCAAAAGAGAGAGAGAGGTAGAGAAAAAGAAAGAGAGAGCAATGTGTTAAAGAGTTACATTTACAGATATTACGTAGTTAATTTTGGCTCGGTTGGCTCTGGTGGAAATTCAATTTGTGGTTGTAGCACGGAGCAGGAAGGCACCTATATAAACAGATAAACAGGTTGCACAGCAACCACCCAAAAACCAAAAACCACACACACACACGCACACACTTGCACACACATAGCAGCCGCAAAGCTAGCCTCATAGTTTAATACGTGGAAATGCTTTGGCACGTGGGTGGATACGTGTGGTTGTTGGTGGTGGTGGGGGGTTTGGTTGGGGTGTTCACTGTTCGTTTCATGCATTTTTCCAATATTTTAGCGCATTTGTTCGACGCCTTCTTTACGAGCAGCTTGTAATTTTCGCGACCGCAAAATGAAGTTGCACAAAATGCGCAATTTGACTTTTGTGCAGCAGCAGCTGCAAATGAAATCAATAAACGCCGCAGCAAGGGGGTGTTAGTATCGAGCGGTGGGGGGATCGTACTGTTGGCATCGTATATATTCCGCGAGACAGGTAGAGCAATGCAGTTCACGCATCATAAAATATTTAGTAAACGCTGCCAAATGGGTTTAAATGAGCAAAAGGATTTACGTTTATGGGTTCTGTGTTTAGAATATGGCAGCCGACAGCGGGCAGCGGGGGGTGAATTCGCTCTCTTAAGCACTTTGTGATTAGAGTGGCCATAATAGGGTCACATAAGCGCAGATTAAACAAAGCTAATGTCTGACATAATTAGCAAGAATTCAATTAGCATAGAAAGCGGAGAGTATGAATAAGAAATTGATAATGGGATTGAGCTGGAAATATGCATATTGTTTTGCTTTATACTAAAAACTTGTAAATAATACAAAAAAAATTTAAAAATATATATAATTTGTTAGTTTAAAATTTTTGATTTAAAATCGCTGGGAAGTAATTAATTTAAACGATTTTTATACTATATGTTTTTGATATATTTATGAAATCTATTTATCAATTTTTTTTTCTTTTTGCATTTTTTAGAATTTACTGAATAACGTTGTAAATAAATTATATTTAAATTCAGGTTGATTTTGATTATTCCTAAATTTTATTATTGTCTTTAAAATCGGGTTCACTTGCATAAATAAGTTAAATATTTTTATACCCATTGCAGGAAACACATAATTTCTTACATTTTCTGAATGGAGGAGATCTTAAAATGAGGATTTAGGTAAGATATAAAAGAATTGTTTTCTTCAACGTTTTTAATATTTACTACACAAAAATATAATGCCAACAATATTATTATTCATTCAGTAAAGATACCTTTTAAGTTCTTAATAAATCACTAAATTTTCTTTATATATATTGCAACTTTTTTAGAATAAGCTGTATTATCCACCTCAGGGCTCAACTTAGAGTCCATCACTTGGTTAGCTGGGTTTTTTTTTTTATATTTTTATTTTTTTATTTTTTTAATATTATGATGAGCCGTCCCAATTTCACGGTCACGTCGAGCTGGCTGCTAAATCACGTCATGCCAAGCGGAGAAGGAAAT
Organism: Drosophila paramelanica; assembly: GCA_035043915.1. Classification (NCBI taxonomy): domain Eukaryota; kingdom Metazoa; phylum Arthropoda; class Insecta; order Diptera; family Drosophilidae; genus Drosophila; species Drosophila paramelanica. The sequence goes on from JAWNMO010000367.1 coordinate 31,610, forward strand.
GTGAAAGAAAGCGTAAAAAAAACTTTTAGAGAAAACTTTTGCAACTCTTTCGGGTTTTCGCAAAGCTGGTTTTGTTGGAGAGCTGGTGTCTGGTCGATGTGGCACGTCGCATTCCCTGGCAGCATTTGCGGCCCTTTGAATGCGTTTTCTATGCCTGCACATGAGCCACAGAGGCAGAGAGCCAGAGCCAGGCCAGAGCCACAGCCAGAGCCAGAGCAATATGACAGTAAAAGCGTCAAGCACAATGTGTGTGGGGATAGCAGCGATAGGGGTTAGAAAAGGGGCTTAGGGATGGGGTGCTGCCATTTAGAGCGGTTGCTGCAACTAAGCAACACAAAATATTACAAACAGGCTGAGAGCTGCCAACTCGGGCGCAAAGTTGTTGCCCAACTTGAGCATCAGCTACGGATTTAGCTGCTGCTGTATTTGATGTTTGGCACTGCACCGCACCCCTGCCCAACTCCAACCCCCTGCTACACCATTGCCGAGAATGCTTGGTGAAATCGAATTTATTGCATACTTCTGTGCGTTGCTGCAACAACCGCAAAATGTATTTGCCTTGCCAGGCAGCTGTGACATTTGCACAAAGTCATTTTACCAGCTCTACCAGCAACCCCCTCTTCCGATTGTTATGCATCCCCTCCCCCCGCATCCCTTATCATGGTGCAGTGGCAGTTAGCATGTGTTTGGCGTTTATTAAAATGCAAACAGTGCCGAAATTGTTGAGCATGAAAATTAATTGAAAATTTGTTACATTTGCCCCACTCTGGCTCCGGCTGGCATTTCTTTGCATTTAGCAATTCATTTACTGTCGTTTCGTATTCCGCCGTTGCCTTTTCGCATTTCTTATGGCAATGTTGCTACTATTTGCCATTCAATTTTGCTCTTCAACTGGCAATGCCAAATTCCAATTCATTTGCTCCATTGACAGTGTGTCTGCACGCACCGGTTGGAGTCCAAGGCCTTTGCGCTTATAAATAACTTAATTCTTTTTGCTGTCATCGCACCGAAAAACTAGGCGAAATATATGCCAAGGTGGCCAAGTAAATGGCACTAAAAATCAATACCAATCGCTGGATAGACGAGCCATGTGCGACCGAAGAGAATGATGGAAAGAGAAGTGGCAGAAAGGAGAAAACGAGTAAAGAAATTGGAATGTAAATGTGACAAAGTAAACTTTTGGCAGGCACTTCTTTTGCCTTTGACCCATCTGAACTATCTTAACGATATTTGACTAAAGCGAAAAAAATTCAAACTACAGCCAACTACGTTTCTACGGCATCACATCTTTAGTTTCTAGTGGAATGGTTTCAATATGAAAGAAAGAAACATTTGTATATACACAAAAACAAAATTTAGTTTATTTATGCGTAATTTGTTTCTATTCGCATAATATAGCTTGAAATTATTTCTTGATTTATGTAAATAATATTGGAAGCGGTTAGATCGTTTAAAAGTCAAATTAAAAACATTTATTTGTTAAATTAATTATGTAAATGATCGATAGTTCTTAAGTTGAAAATTAATAATTTCAGAATTATATTTTCGCATAATACTAATAATAATAGGTAAAAGTTGGAAGTAGATAAGTTGTATACTCGTTCTTGAAGGTTAACTAGTATATTATCCGTCTGTCTGTCCGGATGAACGCCTTTTTTGGCGCTATTGAAGAAAGAAACTTTGAATATATTCCTGCATTTATTCTCTTCAAAGAATGTGTTTATATTTTTGTGCCACGCCCACATGTCTATACCACCTCAAATCGCAAATCGATAAAAGGTGAATATATTCACAATTTAAAAGCAAAATTTACCTTTTTTGGGGACCACCACAAATAATTGCGACATTGACAAAATAATAATAATGATGGAGAACATGAACAAGTATTACGCACTTTTTAACGCTCGACTTATTGTTAATTGTTTCGGAATATCTAACTAAAATATCTAAAAAAAATTTCTTATTATGTAAACAAAAAAAAATTGATTGATTTTTAATACAACAGTCATCAAAATTAGCATATGTTTTTCTTATCAGTGAGACAGTTTTCATTCTTCTTCCAATAAAAATGCAAATAAACAAACTTTGCTTATGTTTATGTTTATGTTAAAAAATTAAATGAAATGAAATCAATTTATTTTGACAGAATTCGCTTATTTAACAATTGGTTCTCTTAAGAAGAATTTTATGATAAAATTTTAAGATATTCGCAAAAATAAACATTGCATATGTTTATATTTTTAATGTTGTTCATTTAATAAATGTTTTAAAGTATATATGAAACATGAAATCTGTTTTGATTTATAATTTGATTTTTTATTAAAAATTTTAAAAATTCTTAAATGATACAAATTGAATAAGATTGTACATATGTATGTGTGTACGCACCAGTTCCACATTCTAGTCATTCTGCCAATGGCCATCTTTCATTTCCTTATCATTAAACCCACAAAAGCTTCAAATTGAGCTATTTCTGTTTACCACTTGATTGCACTCACCTTTGGGGACAGGCTATTTCGCCTGAGAGCCTCTGTAGGCCAAACCTCAAAACTTCATTAGCCAAAAAGCACGCGCCAAAATTGAGGGAACAACAACAACAAATAAATGGGAAATTGGTACAAAAACAAAATCTTTGAAACGTTGAACACCATAAATTGCACAGCGGCAAAAATAAATGTAAAGTAAATGGCGCTAATTCAAAGTAGATTTATTTATTATGCCATTTTTCTTACGGCAACGGGCCAAGAAATATGCTTTAAATTTGTGCACAGACCATTTCTGCGCTCAGCAGGCAAAAAAGAAATCGAAAAATGGAGCAGAACTTTAAGAATTTGAAATACATAGAAAAATACGGAGGCGAACAAATGAAAATATATACGAGTACGAACAGAAATTATGCAACAAAAACAATAAAGATGCTTTAGAAAAACTCTCTGGCTCTGGCATTTGAGGGCAGCTGGGGGGGCTGCGGGCTGCGGGCTGGTGTGAGCTGTGCGCTTTCCTTTTTGTAAGTACACGAGCATATTAATTTACGCATCCTGTGGCGCCTCCTTTGAGAAGCGACGCACCTGCTGCGACAGGCAGGCATCTGCTCCCATCTCAACTTTTTGCTAGGGGCCAAAGCCGCCTAGACGCAGCCGCTGGCAGAGTCGCCTCAAAACGTCGGCTGTTGATTTTGGCCATAATGCCAACGCATTTAAGCCAATTTTCGTGTCAAGTCTCAATGATTTATTAGCTAGAATTGCAGACAGTGCCTGCCGGCCGTCTACACAAAAGCCCCGACAGCACCGGCTTAACGCACATTACGAGTGAGCCCAAAAATAGGCGAGGTGTCAACAACTGCCTTAAAGTTGCACAAATTTGTCTTCAATTTGTAAATGCCTGCTTCCTCTTTATCTCTTCTATTCTTTTTTTTTTGTTTTCTAATGATTACAATTAGGCCATAATTCGACAAGTTGAAACAGATGCTGTGAGTGGAGTTGAGTAATTGTTGAATTATTTTTTCAAAATAGTAAATAGAAAATAAAGAAAATATAAACGTTAATAATAGATCGCTAATATTTAGATAAATTAATTAAAATTAACTTATTTATTATTATCATTGATGTTTGAGACGATTCGGAGATATCAAAATCTTAATAGATTCAATGAAGAATGCATTTATGAAAATCTTTTCCTTTAGATTAGATATATTTATCTCATATGAGAATTACCACAAATTATACTAAATTATATATTATCAGAAACCACATTTGATTTCCACGAATATCTTTTTATTTTCTTAACAACCATTATTATATTGAACCAATTGAAACGTTAGAGTTTCAATTATTACGCTTGGATAATTAATTTTAGTTAGAGCTGGTTAAATTCTGTTATCAAGTTTTGCACATTTCAATTCACTTAATCCGAACCCAAACCAATATCCTTGCTTAAATACACTGAAGCACTTGCTATGTACTGTGGCATTACTTTCTGGCCAACTTTCAGTGGCAACTTGGCCAGCGCAAACTTGCCAGATGATTATAAAACTTTAACGGTAAATAGAAATCTACTGAGAGACTCTCTCTCTCTGACTTTGTTGCATGTTGTCAAGTAGAAAACTAAAGTTTGCCAGCTAATGGCTGACCAACTTATATGTATTTGGAGCTGCAGCTTTCAAATTAGTCGAGCCAAATTTAGTGTTAGAATTTGCACAAGTCGAAACTGTTATCATTACCGTTGCGGTGTCATGAGTCAGGTGCTCCGAGCAAGCAGACTGACAGCACCGAAAACCAAAGTGCTCGGACAACTTTATCATTTCGTATTTATCTGCGAGCCAAATTGTAGCTGCCATTGGCCAGAAATTCTGCTAATTAAGGTGCTGGCAGCTGTTTGCTTAGTTTATTTAGCTGTCACATTTTTGATATTTGCCAATTCGAGTGTTTGCTTTCATTACGAATTTTAAGGACTCCAGCCTTGCGGCCTTGGGCATAGGTCAAATGCAAAATACCAGACTCGAAGCTGCGAGTGCTGTTAAATTAAATTTGTGTGTAACAGCTAACTACAAAGGCGACTTCAAACGAGCCAAGAACAACCGAAGCTAACGTGAAATAAATTTAAAAACAAAAAAACAACAACATTTGCCAAGAGGCAAGAGCAACAGCGAAAAGCGCAACAGAAAATAAAAACAGACAAAGAGGAAAACAAAAAAGGTAAAAGAAAAACAAAAATCGAGAGAGTTTGCTTTGGCGTAACGAAACTTAAATGCTCTAACAAATATACAAATGTGAGCAAAGAATATTTTAATAATTTTGTGTGATTGTTAATATCATATTTAAATTAACATATTCAAATTAGTTAACTTATTTGTAGGTGTTCGAATTTGAGATATTTAGATTTTTGTTTAAATAAGGAAAGTACATGTTCTAATTACAAAACGAATACTTATTGTGGCTTTTCAAATATAAATCCTTCAAATATCCTTTAGATATATGTAAAGCTTCATTAAGAGATGAAAAACAAAACTAGTTTGTATAAAATATAAATGACAAAATACAGATTTGTACTTTCCTACGTTTCATATTTCTCAACAATATTTAAATAACCAACGCAAAAACAAAAACAAAACCGGTGGATACACAAAGTAAAATACAAATTACAACAAAAACAAAAAACGAAAAGGCAACAAAAATAAGAGCGCACACTTCATACAAAACAGCAATTCAACGCCTCAAAGGCCAACAGCAGCCGTGATTGTCGTTGTCTTTTTTTTTTGCTTCTTTACTGTTGCTGCTGCTGCTGCTGCTGTTATCCTGCTCGTTACTCATCCGCCCCGTTGGCCAAACGGGAGGGCTAAACAATGCACGGCGCAAAAAAAAGTGTTGCATACTTTCAGCAGCAATGCTGCAGCGTGTGAAAGATGCACACACACATCGAGTGCGGAAGAATGAATGATGTAAAAGGCAATGGGGGGGCTGGGCGGAGGGTGCAAAGGGTAAAGCGCGCGATAATTTTGCAGTCAGTTGGGAGAATGTTGAAAAATTGTCAAACAATTGCAGCAAAAGATTGGGGCTGGGAGGACTTGTTGGTTACCATTGGGAATTGCTTCCTGCACGTTTGATAAGGGGGCGTGGCAGGCCAACAAATAAATTCGAAATCGCACATGAGAAACGGTTGAATTAAATTATAGAAAGATATTTGAGTCAACTCACGAAACGTGCAGTGAGAAAAACGCCAGAGAATGAGTGGTAAAATTGATAAAGCGGTAAACTTTCGACTACGTGATTAAAATGCTATTTAAAGCCAGACTGCAAAACTGCCTGACGTGCATTACTGAAGCGAAAAGTTTTTTGATAGCTGAACACTAAACGTTAAAAGTTTATATATTAATAAATAAAGAGCATAAAATAGTTTGTCGGTTTGTCTGTTGCGGGTATTTCATTATACCGTGTTGAACCGTTTTTTTTTTTTAATTTTAAACAAACATTTTTGGCAGCGGTTTTAAAAATTTATGCGATGTTTATTTTAATAGTTTCAGCAAACTTAATTTAATAGCTAAAAAGAGTTAAATGTTGCTCTTGGTTTAAAAACTAAACCAATTATTATTATTATTAAAATTGAGAATCATATTTTTTTTAATATCAAAAACTTTTGAGCTGTAATTTAAAGTTAATTTTTTATTTAAAGGTTCTATATAGAATAATAATAAAATAAAAATAACAATTTATAAAATTCTCAAAATTTGTGTCCTAATAAATAATAAAACAAATAATTGATTAACAAATATAAATAAATATAATAATTTAATATATTAAAGTTTACTATGAACATAATAGTAAGAATATTATATATATAAATAAAAACATTTATATACCAATGTATATAAACCATTTGATTAAAAGCAGCAATTTCGTTGTACACAATAATGATCATTGCTTCATAAATTTTAGATAAAATTGTGACATTCAGTGCTTTTACAATGTAAAAGTCATAAGCCCAAAACGGGCCGGCGACCCAAAGCGCCATCAATCAGAGTGTCAATCACTTTTTGTGTCCCACAAGCCATTGGTCTAAGTAGATGCTGCCATGTTGAGCAACAAATGCGCACACACACGCACGCACATTCACACGGACTCTGAGCGGTTCAACATTGTTCAACAATGTCAACTGTTGTCCACTTGTTGAGCGCCCACAGGACCAGCAGCAGCAGCCCACAAGTCATGGACAAAGAAAACTTAAGTGGCCACAAACATGGCTCTGGGCAGCTGCACGAGTGTGTGTGTGTGTGTGTGTGTGTGTCGAGGCACATTTGTTCACAGACAGGCCACATGGTATGTCGTGCCACGACAGCCACAATTCGAATGCGAATACGCATACGCCATGTGGGCGCTTTAATTATTCTGGGAACGGCTTAAGTCTCGGGCCAACTTAAACAGCCACTAAACCCGACCAAGCACGTGCTCCAAACTGCCCTCAGTGTGCAATGAGCCAAACTGGCTTTTTGGTCGCCTCATCCACCCATCTGCCCTCTGCCATTCAGTCACATAATTCCGCTCAAGTGACACACAGCTGCCCAAAAAAGGCGACGGAACGCTGGGCGTGCGACACTCAAAAGTTTGTTGGCACTTGACAGCCGCGTCGAGTTGACCTTGTGCTAAGCGAAAGCAAACGCAAATAGAGCGTGGTAACTGAATCCCACAACCAACACCAACACCACCAACACCAACACCACCCAACACCACCCAACTTATTCGCTCGCACTGTGTACTTTAGTGTCAGCTACACTAAGCGACAAAAATCGAACAAACTGACGTGGCTGGAATTCATTTCTGAAATATAAGATACTCGTTCTTTCAGACGCTTAAATTTGTCAAAGGACTTGCACGAGTAGATCTTATTATTGCGCTTGGGCTTAAGGCTAACTCTGCTGAGTGCAATGAAACTTTGAACAGACTCGGAGCTAGATTATGTGAAAAGTTTCGAGAGACCCTTTTTAGTGGAAGTAGAGGAAGTATATTTACTCTTCATTGGTTATATATTATTTAGAAAATTTATAAAAATTTAATTATTATAAATTTTTAGAAGTGCTGCCTCAATAATCATTTTTACTTCTTTTTTATTAATTATATAAATTACTTTGGCGAGTTTCCTGTTTGTGAAAATTGAATTGAAAAATTTGTTTAAAAATTCCTTTTTAACGGACGTCGTCGTTTTAACGAAGGATGACGTTTTAGGGTATCACCCATGTTCTTGGGTGATAATTAAAAACCATTGCTGAATTAGATAACTGACCATTAAAACATTTTCTTAATGAATTAATCAATTATTAAGTATTTTTGGTTTATATTCAATTATGATAATATTATATGTGTTGCAGCTAAATATTGGAAAATGAATGTTAAATGAATTATTTGTTAAATTTGGCGAGTTTCAAATCTGTTTTTTTTTTCAACTCACCCAAATGATGTGCTATGTGATCCCGCTCCTCGGACTCGCCAATGATAAAGTCCGAGTGCTGCTGCTGATGGTGCAGCAGATCCATGTGATGCTGATGCATTTCGCTGTCGTCGTCATCCTGCGCGGCGACCAGAGACCGGGAGTGGGTCAGCCAAGTGGCCGACGCGACGGCAGCGGCAACAATTAGCCATGAGCATATTTCCGGCATTTTATGTTTCCGCTGCAGTTTCATTACGCGGCGCCGGCGCTGCGCCAACGCTGCATCCGCTGTCAGCGGAAATATTTTAATTTTCATTTTTATTTGTTTATGGGTTTTTGGTAATTTTTTTCGTCTCTCTCTGTTTAAATTTTCCTTTTTTTGTTTTATGACTTTTTTTGTTTGCACTGCTTTTGTCAATGTTTACGCTTTGGCCGACAGTTGCATAGTGTGTTTGCCCGTCTGCTTATTTGCTAGATTCGCTTTCCTCTAGCTGCGCGAAAATGTATTCTTTATCTGCGCTCTTACTTTCAATTGCCGGCGATGCAATTCATTGCGACTGTTAAATATTTACGCGCAACAATTTGTTCAGCCCCTGGCTGAGTGGCAGAATATATTTTCCGTTGCATAACTGCAGGCGCTACACAGCAAGCGCTCCCTTTGAAATGGCGTTGTCCTTCGCTGGAGAATACAAAAAAAAATATTATTAAAAATTATATAAAAATGCATGGCATGTTGTCAGTTTTTTGTTGTTATTTTTTTTTTTTTATTGTGAAATGCGCATTCATTATTACTATTATTACTTTTTGTTTTTATTGTTATTTGCGTGCTTTGGGCACGGCTGTAAGCTTTCATCATTATTAAATATCATTTTATTATTTATGCATTTGCATAACGCTGCGCAAAGTATCTGCATCTATAAGTGGTTATAAATTATGTGCTAACAACATGTATAGCCACTATTAATAGTTGGCAACTTTGTGGCTTAATTATGGTTGCACGAGCCGTGGTTATCAGTGGGTTAGCAAACGAGGAAAGGGGTGAGAGGGAGAGAGAGTGTAAAATAGCGAGAGAGAGACACATTTAAAATTCACTTAGAAAATTTCTATAAGCTTGTAATGGCCAACATGGAGGCAGTTAGCAGAACTTAGCGTAGTCGGATTCACTTGAACTACTTAAAAACCTTTTCAAGTTCATTGAAAACATAATTATTCACTTATGTTCAAGTTTGATTTTATAAATACATTTAATTTTTAAATGGAAAATTAATGCTCAAAGTCGACAGGGCTTAAATGAACTAATTTGAAATTTTAATATTAAAAGAAACAAAAAAAGTTGAGTTAAAATTTGCAAACACAAAAAAACGATGTAATTTTTCGACTGTGTTTAATAATTTAAAAAAAAAAACTAAGAAAAAATAATTCTTAAATGAATACGACAAATGATGAAATAAGACAAATGCTTAATTTTTTTATTTTTTTGTTTAATTAATTATTGATGTATCACAATATATATTTTATGTCATGGAATATAAGATATAAAGATATTTCGAAATTTTTCGACTGTGTCTAATAATTTATAAAAATAAAACAAAGAAAAAGTAATTCTTAAATGAATACATAAATAAGACTTGATTTCCTAAATACAAATGTTAAATATATTTTTTTGGTTTTTTAAATAATATATTGTATTTCAGGGAATATAAAGTAGAAATGACTCTCTATTATTTTGACATATTTTTACAGAATTCTTCAAGGTTATTGCCGACTCTTATTAGATACTCTTCACAACACGCATTAAAGCCAACTAAGCGCGTGTTCAGTTTTTAAACGGGATAACGGTGCGACTGAGTAACCTAACGTGCTTCATTTGTGGCTTGGCTTATATATTTTAACAGCGGGTTGTTCGAGGCTGAGCATCATAACGGATGCCTCGTTTAATTGCCTGGTGCGCACAAATTAGAAAACTCGGCGACTGAGCACACACAATAAATGTACGAGGCTGGAAACTATGTGGGACAGTTAGCCAACAGCAGCAGCAGGATGGGGGGCGAGTGGGGAGGGGGGCAATGGTAACTTGAGAACAAAAGTCAAGCGAAACACAACGGAAAGCGGCAGAAAGGCATTTAAACTTTTGGACAAGTTTAATTTCCGTCGAGAGCGCCTGGCGAAATGTGCGGAGGGTGAGAAGGTGGGCAGCGGGAAATGAGGGGGGACTGAAACGACATGGACAGCTATGAAATTGAAAGCACTTACAATCTTTGATGGAGTTGAGCCCCAGCAATCAACTAATTGCGGTGGGCATAAGGACTGCGCAGTATTGTCCTTATTCTCCCGAATCGACATTGTTTCAAGTCTTCACAATCTGTCTTGGGCAAAAAAAAATGAAAAAAATAAATAATAATAATAATAGAAAGTTTCTTTTCATTGTTATTATCTGGTTATTACATATTACTTTTATGATCATCTTCGCTGTCGACGTTTGACTTTTTATCAGTTGACCAGGTGAAATTAATGAAGAAAAATGCCAGCCTGACCTTTTGTCCAGCTTGCTTACCCATCCATGCCCTTTGTGCCCTTTTGGCCGCCCCTGTTTTTTTGGCTTTATGGCTTTTGGGGTTTCAGTTTCAATGCCCGCTGGAAATGTCATAAAGATAGCAAACGGGCCACGCACAAAAAGCCGGCGTTGAAAACTTGAATAAAATGTGACAAATGGTTTTTTATTTAATAAATTGGCTTAACCGGTTGTCGTGCCGCGACCTATAACCTCTATGCGAGTCCAACCGGGGCCACAACTGACATTTATGGGCGTAATTGAGTAAATGTGAAATGATTACCGGGCGTGGCTTACGCATTATGACAGATTCTTTGTGCGCCCAGCAAAAAAAATGCATTTATTTTTCTCTGACACTTTTTTAAGTCCATGCATTTCCAAATACATTGTTTGAATGACAAATATTCGTAATTAATTAAATACAATTAACAATTGTAAGCCCTTTAATATGAACTATAACAGGAGATGCTTATTGAGTTTTCAATTATTATGCATGCATTCATTTTCAATACAGCCATTAAAACCTATCCATAGTATAAATTACAATAAGGAAATAATACGCCAACTATTATTTATCTCCATCAAAAACTTTCTCCAAAAAATTTGTCCCTAAAATAAGGTAAATATAAATAAATAAAATCTGCTTGGACTCAGAACAAAAATTTGACCTGTTTATAATATTTTCCCACAATTCCAATTAGTAGAAGTAAAATAAAATATTTTATTATTTCTTAAAAAAGAAATTTTTCAAATTTTCCATTTGCGCTTTAAAACTCGACTCCTTTTTCACAGCAAAAAAAAAGTGTATATTATTTGTATAGAATTAAAATAATAAGAAATATAAATATTATAAATGTAAATTCACAGTGAAAAAAGAATTGCACATAATTGTTTTGATTTCTCTTATCTTTAGTAACTCTGCCTGCAGATCCACTTTTACTGGATCCAAGTATTCCCCAAGCTGAATGTGTTTTTGGCAACTTTGCAGTGGCTCTGATTAACAGCTTGGAGACGCAAGCGACCCAGCTGGTGCTCCCTAGGCAAATCAGACCTAAAGCCAAACAATGTCATAATGATAAATAGCCTGACAGACAGACAAACAGACAGACAGACAGACATTCGCTCAGTCGGACACGCGGTAAAACAGCAAAAAATCTTAAGTCTCCGGCCTCAGTTAGCGGGCGAAGAAGCAATTTTGGCTAAACAGTTGACACCTTTTGGCTGCGCATCATTAACATTTTCATTTCGATTGGCAACATTGGCGGCAGTTGGCGGCAGTTGTCTGCTGCTGTTAATGTTACTGTTGTTGTTGTTGGTGGTGTTGTTGTTACCTTTGTTGTAACTGTTACTGTTTTATTTTGGCTCTGGTTATTGTTTCGGCTATGCTTTGTTTTTGCTCAGGTTACGCTTTGTTTCATTTCGTTTCGTTTTCGGTTTTTATCGCCAACTGTCAATCGTTAAATGTCAAACAATGAAATGTGGCAACAGCGCGCGGATCGTCCAACAAAATGGCGGCCAAATGATTGCCAACGCCATTTCGGGCTGGCAGACGATGCCGCTAATCCTGCATTCTTTTGCTTATTTCGGAAACAAAATAACAAATGATTGTCCCACACCACTCGCCCCGTCTCTGTCTCTGTCTCTGTCTTTGTTTCTGTCTCTGTTTACCCACTCCCAATTCCTTTGCTGCTTATATTTCACTTTGCTCACGCGATATTTTCTGTCCGCCTCTTAACCTAACCATTCTTTGCCGCATTCCTTTGCATTCCCCCGTTTCAATATGTATGTATCAACATTTCTGGCCACCTTTGCGTGCCGGCAACTGCAGCAGCGGCAGCTTGTCACATAAAAGGCTTGTTTTATGTCACCTGCTGGCATCGTTTTCGGCACTGGTCACACGGTGTGAGCCGGGCCTCAGCTTTCGGTTATGGAGCTGTCGCTCATAATATGCATAAAGCGTCAGAAAATTAAACCCAAATCGCTGACGGTCATAAAAACTGTCTGGCAACTCGTCGTGTACGTAACAATTCTGTTTAAATCAACTGTTGGCACAAGTCAAGAAAGTGAAAACCTTTGTTGCAGCCTTCGACAGCTGCTTATTTATTTAAACTGATTTTTATTTTATATATATATATATATATATATATACATATATTTTTAGTATGTATAGGTTAAGTGCTACAAAAGTATTCTTTTCTCCTTTTTTCTGGGGCTGTCTATCAATATATAAAAATATTTGTTTATATGTAGCAAAAATTGTTTTGTTAATAGGGAAACACTCTTTGTTCTTTAATAAAATAATATTCATTTAAATGCTTGGAATAATTTATTTAATTTTTCACAGCACAGCTCAGCTTGCTTTAATTTTTTAACTATTTTATTCAAAGGGTCGCATTTCATTCGAAAATATATTTTTATTGAACAGAATTCATCAACCATTAATGTTTCATATACAAGAAGAAGAAAATTCTTCAAGTAAAAAATACTTTTTAGTTTTATTTAGAGACTTTTTGGAATTGTATTTATTCAACTGTCTTTTGATTTAAATTAAACATTTTTCTTTATTTTTTTCGTTTGAGTGAACATTGTGCAAAAAACTTATATGTAACATAAAATATGCGTCATGTCATATCTGAACAACATAATCCATCACTTGTTTTTTCATTAAAATAGCTAATGAAAAAATGCTGAAAAAAACATTTGGATGATTGTTCAATTTGAATTAGTTTTCCGGCACATGATCGTAATTTAACTCTGTGAGTGCAGCTGGTTGCATATTGAGTAAAATGAATCCAGCCGCTGCTGTCCTTTCGTATCTTCTGTCCACGTCTCCACGTCAGCTGTCAGTTTTCTTTTGTGTTCAGCAGCTGATGCTGATGTGGCTGCTACTGCTGTTTGCTGCTGTTGCTGCTGTTGCTGTTGCAACTGCGTCTACTGGTATTTCCTCAGCTGGAAAATTTTTTAATATAACACGCACACAAACGCACAAAGCGACGCCGACGCCGACGAGCTCTGACACCCGCGCACACACTAACTAGCCGCCAGCAACACCCTCTCCCTTTCCCCTCTCCCCTTCCCCTTCCTTACTCCTTGCACCCACTTGTCCACTTTCCCTATGGCGCACAGAGCGCGAACTGCAATTTTTTGTGCCTTGCATTTGATTAACCTACTATGGGCGTTGGGCGTGGGCGTGGCTGTGGGCGGACTTGCTGTTGTTGCATTTTCTCAACAGGCATCTTTAATAAGCAGGGTGAATGGCAGGGGGGGGAGGAATATTGCTATACGAGCAAGAAATGCATAAATACATAAAAAATTGGCCAGCTTACAAGCCGGTTTACATATGCAATGAGGATAAGGGATGAAGTGGGTATGTGTGCGTGTGTGTGTGTGCGTGAGTGTGTGTGTGAGTTTTTGAAGGCGAGTGTTTACATTGTTGCAGCAAAGATTTTTCCAACACGTGTTTGCTTTCGCTCACATCCGTTTCCTGTTGGTTTTCCGTGCCAGCCATCTCAAAGTTTTGACTTTAAGTTGCCTACGTGACGGACCAGAAAGACTCTCATGCACACATATTAAGCCATTTTTGAAAGTTAAGTTAAGTTACAGTGAATCTGTCTTAAAATAGTTGAACAGACTGAGAAATTCAGTTATAAAAACAAAAATTCGAAACTTCAACGAAACAATATAATAGAATAAATTGTAAAAATAAATAAAATATGTTGTTCACTTTGTAAATTTTATTTTGTAAAGTTCTTTAAATATATTAAATTATCGAATCACGACGTATCCGATATTATAGTTAAATATCATATTAGTTTAATTCATTTTGCTTTTTTTTCGATATATTTTTTGCGATATATTTTCCTGTTCAACTGTTCCTAGTAGTATTTTATCTGCCAAATTCTTTCTAACAAACCTCAGCTTCAATAAATTATCGAAATTTCAAACCGAAATGAGTCTCAGTTCAAAACGAATTGAATGCAACCAAAATTGTTGACGGTTTTAATTGTTGCTACAATTGCGATCGTCGAAATATTTTTGCAGCGCCCGAAACTATGCAATGAATTTCACGTTTGCCGCACACACAGAAACGGTTGTGTGTGTGAGCTGTTGCGTGGGTGCATGTGGTAGTCATGCATTTTCCGGTTTTAATGATTATAACACAATCGAGTGCATATTGCCTAATTAGCGGACGCCATCGCCCGAACCCCAAACGACAACCAAGCCACACAAAGAGCATAAAATACATATTTGCAGCGCACGCACTCGACCGTTTCGAAGTTTCTATATGTGTGTGCCACAGTGGCGTGCACAATAATTGAAGCTAACAAATTTATAAAAATTTATTTTTTTTATATTCTTCTATAAAATCTTTGTGTTAAAATCTTTTTTTTTTTCTATATTAAATTTATATAATTTATATAAAATTAAAACACATTTAAAATCAATGCCTTACACATTTTGATGTGAACAATTTAAGATGTTAGAAATCATAGTTTATGAAATGATCATTATTAACTACTTTATGTTCAGCAAAGTACTTATCACAAAATAATGTGATTATATTAACAGTGAGGCATTCAAATATTTTTTTTTATACAAATTAGACTTGTGGGCGCCTAAGAACACAGCTTAGTTCCTTGATAAAAAATTCAGCTGTAATTCAGTTCAAATTCAGCTCAAAATAATAATTATTTAAAAAAATATAATATATTTTAATTAAATATTTCAATATTGTAACGTATTAAAATCATCTCCCCTAGGTTGAAAGGGGCCACTAAATTCCCCATTGTATACGCCCCTGGTGCGTTCATAATTTTGGCTTGGCTATTTGAATGGCCGAGCTGCAAGCGAGGCTCGTTTAGTGATGCACCACAAATTTCATGTTGGTTTTATGGCATCTGTGTGCGTGTGCGTGTGCTTTGTGCTTTGGGCATTGCACTTGCGCGCTCGTGCGTGTGTAGTGTGCGTGTGTGTGGCCGGCCATATGGCCAACGCAAAATGTTTCTATTTGTTAGTTCTTTTTTTTTTAATTTTAGTTAAAATTCTTTGGCTTTTCATTAGCATTGTTTATAGTGCAGCACAAAATTATAAACTGCAATCGAAAAATATTTTAACTTGAACTTTCGCGATTTGAAAAGAAAGGAAAATGAACATAGTACAAATAAATAAACAAAAGTAAAATGAAATTAATGCCCAAATATGTAATATATACGTTTAATGTAAAACATATTTTTATGGAGGATGGAGGAGGAGGTTTTTCAGGAGATGGTTTCTTCTATGTGTGTTAAGTAATATTAAGTATATAAAAATATTACCAGCAATAGATGAGTTTGCAGGTTTAAGTTGAAAGTAAATACGCATTGTCTGTGAGAATTCTTGGTAACAATATCGCAAACAATATTGCCTTCAGTGGTTACCAACCGTCATCCCAAGTGGGTGGCACCACGTTGACCATCTCGTCCGACGTGAAAAACGGATCCAAGAAGATTTTCTGATTTCTTGGTGGCTTCAGTGCCGTTTTTGGTATAAATGTAAGATCTGGCAATTGCATCAGCTCCCGACTCAGCCATAAAAATGGCATTCCACAGTTTTATGACTTTTTCACAGATATGCTAAAGAACTCAAAGCTTTGTTGCATCAGGAATAGCCACGCCTTTGAGGAACACGCGCTTAGATCCAACTTATTTTCGCACACGACCAACGGAATCCTGCCAAAGTATTCGCAGAGGCCACTCTGAAATTTGGGCACTTTCAGGAATGTTCGACAGCGGCTCGCATCGGCCATTATGATAGCGCACCCAATACACAGATCTGACAGATCGGACAATTCGGTGGTTTCCCATAAGTTGAAACGCATTTCGCCATAGTTGGTATTGAATTCGAGCAAAAAGGGTCTTAAAGCTTGGGTCGGCGAATACGCGCTGACAAATTTGCCCGTCAGGTGGCGCTTCGCAAAACTTGTTTTCCCGGTACCGCGAACGCCGATCAGAGCACAACTTTATATGTTAAAAATATATTTGATCAAAAAACTGACAACTATGAATGGGAATGTTGACAAGGATATCCTGAGTAAAGTAATGCGATTCAATTTTATGGTAAAATATAATTTTACGACTCGATTAAAAACTGACTGAAAGCTGTGCTTAACCGCAGCTATTGTGGTACAATTAAATAAATAAGGAAGATAAATCGATGCTTTAATTAAAACAAGTGCAATATATAAAAAAACAAATCAACTACAATTAAATTGCATAACAGTTGCGGCATAAACTGGGCTAGCGTTCAGTATTTTATAGCTTCGAGGAAGACAGCGCCCAAAACTATCAGTCGTAATGAGGCACGCTCGAGTGGGCCCCGCAGCAAATGCAATCATGACTGCCAGCTCGAGTTGCAGTCAGAATGTAAACAGGCAGCGGACCAGTGTCTAAGTTTCCTTTATGTCGACAAAGACGAGGGAAACTGAAGAAGGGGGCAAATTGGAGTCGCGAGGATGCTGCTGCACAATTTGCGTTAAACGTCGTGTGAAAGATGAAGTACGAAATTGAAGCTGACGCGACTTTTGCACCAGTTTATTTTTATTCTTATTTTTTGTTTTGTTCTTCTTTTTCTTTTTATTGAAAAAAATATATTTACGTACAGTGGGGAATTTGGTGTTGCATGCTTTGAGGCGCGCACGGGCTGTTAAAAGCTGTGGCCAGACATATGAAATTGAATCCAAGTGCCGTTACGCTTAACACTCTCACTAACCACTAAACAGCGAGCACTAACACAAGTGTCAGGCACACACACAGATGGGCCACGAGCGCGTCGTTGGCGTTGTAAGTATTTGCAGCTAGCCGCGTGGCGCGTCCGTCAACGTTGCGCACTAAAATCATACTAAACTAATTTACTTAGCAGCACGCACTGATTACACCAAGTCCATAGCCGCCGCATGGCAGACGCTGCGACTCGTTGCTATTCGTTTGATGCCGTCGGTTAGCCGAACGAGAGAGCCGCGAAGTTCGTACAGTGAAGTGAATAACGAAGTTGCCGACCAACAAGAACGAAGTTGCTGCATGTCTGTGAGTGTGTGTGTGTGTGTGAACAGCATTAGCAAGAGAGCGAGCATACGCTTAAGAGAAACATTTTTTATAGAGCGCGGTTATGTTAAGCTTAACAGCGCGCTGTTAGCCAAATGCTTTAGAATTCGCGTAAACAACAAAGCGCGAAGAATGCATAATATAAGGTTTATAAAATTAAAATTTATTTGAATTTTAATTTTGACCTTACTTTTTCATGAATTTTTCAGCATATTTATTTAATTTAAAATTTTTATGCCATACCATAATTAAATCATGCAAAGTATCGCAATCTTTTGCGTTTGATTTTTCTATTAATTATTTACATTTTCTTAAGCTCCAAGACGGAAAACCTAATTTATCGATTTATATGCAAAGCTTTCTAAATTTTACACCTAACTTAAATTTCTCCATTTATCGAAATAATTGAGTCCATCTAACAGCTAGCTAACTAAGCATTCCCCCCACAGACCAAACCATTCAATCATTTAAAATTCCCCACACAAACATATACATAAACACAGGCACACACACACACAAACAAACACACACAAAGCGAACGCCATCGATGCAAAAATCAAGCATTATTTATGCAAATTACAAACCATTATTATTAGAGCCAATGACCAACAACAAGAAAAGCAGCAACAATAACAACGATAACAATAATAACAACAATAACAACAATAACAGAACCAACTCAGGAGCTGAACAAAAACCCAACCATATCCGTCATAGTCATAAGGGCACTGCCAACGCATTGGGGAACCAATTTGGCAGCCGGCATAAATAAATTTCCGCTTAATGTAGGTCAGTGATGTGTTTTCGTCCTCTTCGATAGCCATCGCGGTTTGTTGCTCTTTAATAGTTTTATTGGTGACGCGCTCTCTCTCGCTCTCGCTCTCTTAAGACCGCAAAGGCGGACCAATAAAATATGCAACTGAAGTTTTTTGACAGTTACTTCACAACTGTCGCATAGTTGTTGCTGCCGGTGATTCCCGGCGGACGTTTGCATAATGTGAAAGCTGTTGCGATGGTATTTGCTGCATACTCAGAGGCCCAGAGGGACAGACAAAGCAGGAGAGAGTGTACGAGAGAAGAGCTGCACTATTAAGCTCTGATTTTATTATTATTTATTCAGATCAATTTAGAAAATCCCCAAGTTGCATAAGATAAACCTAAAACGGAAGTAGAAATGCCATCAGTTATTAATTGCGAAAATATTTAACTCTGATTTGAACAACAATTGGGAATTCAAGCAATTTTTAGCTGAATAAACTAAATAAAGGAAATAAGATATTAAAAGAACATATGTTAGCTTTCACTATAATTATTAATGAATAATATAATTATAAATTGTCAAAATATTTGATTTATTTTACAGAATTTTATGAACAGAACCGAATTTCAAATATTTTCTAAATTAAATGCTATAATCGATAATTTTAATAGGAAAAAATTAAGATTTGAAAATTTATATAAAAAAATATTAATTTGTACACTGAAACTTGGTAAATTCTGTTGATTGTGTAAAATTGATTAATGTATAATGCACACAACGACTTTTGTGATTCTTCAATGTTGTTTTAACTAAAAATAACCGTAAGGCAACATTTTGCTTCCTGTTTGTCCACTTTGCCTTTCAACGCCTGCGGCTGCATAAATAAAAGCTGCAAACGAAACCGAAACCGAAGCCAAAAAACCCGAAAAACCGAAAACTGAAACTGAGCCAACCAAACACTCGAATACATTTTGAGTATTTTTGTACCAAGTTGGCAGCTCCCCCCTTCAACGCATACTGCAGCTCAACTTGGAAAATTTATGTACAAACTCACTTAAGCAAGAATGTTTATGCGTTTTGTACGTGTTGGTTGCTGTCGCTCATGTGGCAGCTACTCCCTCCCTCCCCCGCATCCCTCGCACCATCTCCATCCTTTGCCGTCCCCTTTTTTCCCTTCATGTTGCTCACCCAACAACCTTCCGCTTTCATTTTGTCATTTTGTGCGCTTCTTCTATTTCTCTTTTTTTTTTTTTTTTGCAAATTTTGAATGCTGTTCTCGAGAACACGCACGACAAAGTGTAATGAAATTTTCCGGGTGCTAATGACTTAAATGCACAGGAATTTTTCCGTAAATGGGCTTTGGCTAATTGCAGAGGCATTTGATTAAAAATGATAAGCTTGGCTAATAAATTTTCAACTAACTGCAAACAGGTGTCGCCCATAATTAGTTGTTATATTGAATAATTAACAGAGACCTTTTTATATATATAGTGTATAAAAAGGGCATTCAAATTGTGTAATATATACAATCATTTATCTTTACAAAGACATTTTATCGGGTGTCAAAGCTAAAACTATATTTTATATTTCATTGTTAAAGTATTGTAATATATATTGTTGTAAAAAGTTCTACTTGCAGCAAAAAATATTTAATTGCAAATATTAAAGTAGAAATTGAATAGAAAGCAGCTTTGTGTGCAGAAAACAAATAAATAAAATTGTATGTATTTATGCGTGCATATACTTCATATAAAAATGAGTCTCACTTGCTGTGAATGATTATAAAACTGGACTAGATTTACCATATGTTTTCCTAGTTACCTTTTGTTGATTATCCGATCGTAATGAAACTTGAGTTTATACAGACGAACGTACGAATGGACGGACAAACGGCTATGCATACTGATCAAGAATATATATTATTGATGACGTCGGAGATGAGGCATCTCCTTGCGCACAAAACCATTAAACCCTTTTTACATATTTTGAATGTGAGTAGTGTTTTAAGTGGATTGATTTATGTTAATCCTTTAATACTGTCAGAGAATTCATCAATATGAAAATCCTTTACGTTATGGTATTTATTTTACTCTTGGTGGTATTTTATAGCAGCTGCACGTAATTTAATCTGTGATACTAAGAAAATAGAAAGAAAACCCAGAACGCTTCAATGGTTGAGGATAGTATTCAAAATTAAATTATATAAATTACACTATAACAGTGCTAATAACAAAGTACTTTTATCTGTTTATCTGTCACAAAAAAGAAAAAAAAAATAGAATAAATACTGACTACAACTTAATTGGACAACAGCTGCACATTTAATTAATTTATATATAAACTTCTGTTAGCCGGAAATCATTTAAACACTTCACAATATTTTTTCAAATATGTAGTCCGTAAATATATATGTGAAAGATTAATCGCCAAGTATTACGCAAACTGTTCAGATGTGTGGATGGTATATAGTCACAAATACTGTCAAATAATACCAACCAATGATCACCCATAACCTTATTATCCTATTAGCATTTACATCCTTTACTAAATTTTTAAATCAATTCATTAGCTAAGCCAGTAAAATAACCAAAAATGAATGTATATATCTATTAAAGCAGTTTACGCTCTGATACGCATATATTTCATTTTGAATTGTTAAAAATTGAGTAAAATAGAATAATAAGTTTACCATTAAATAGAAAATTTTTATTGTTTAAGCCAAAGAAAATCAATGCACATTGAAATTATCTTAAATTCAAACATAAAAACATACATAAAATCACGCACACAAAAAATATATTAAATGTCAATAAATTTCTATATAGCTGGTTTAAAATAACTATTGCAGTCTTTGCATTGAATATAATATGCAAAAAATGATTATAATCGTAATAATTATTATTACATAGATATTATTGAAATTATATTGACAATAATACTGATAGCCACTCACCTCTTTGCAGTGTGGTTTATGCCCCTCATTAGAACATTTCCTTTACAACTGAATTAGTTTTGTTTCATGCGGAAATGATATTTCTTTGCTATTGCAGCTACTTTGGACAGTTATCGCGTTGTCAACATGGGGGCCCAATTATATTGCACCTTGAGCGTCGACTGTGCTAGATCTATTTACATATAATTAGCGCTTAACTGAAATACCACAGTCGAGGCGTCCTTTCGTCAGTTTGTCCTTTTGGCGTTTCGTGCCGTTCCGTTTCGTTTCTTTTGCTATTTGCCCAACGCACAAGGCTGCAATTTTCGTGGGATTCGCCGCGCCCAGCGCGACACTCGCGGCCTGCACAACTTTGACAATGAAGTTGCAATGATGACGACGCGAAACAGCCAAGCGGAAGAAAGATGAAAAACGAAAGAAAAAAAGAAGTAAGGCAGATATAGTATAATATCATTGGCATGCACAAAGTTTGTCTGCGAGGAGCAGGTTTCAGTTGTCGTCAAGGCGCCAACTTAATAAGGCAACCAAAATGCCCAGCGGGTGGCGCGAAAGGCAGCAGAAATAAAAATAGAGAGCGAGAATTATAGAAAGAGAGAGAGAGAGGGGAAGAAGAAGATGAAATTGTGCTGCGTGCTTCAAAGCCCTCCTCAGTTGACACGTCAGGCAAACTTGAAAGAAAGGCAACGAAAACTGAAAACGGCAAAAAGAACATATTTTGTTAAAGCTACTTTTCATGTATATATCAATAATATATTTATATGAAGATAAAATATATTTCTTTGTTCATTTAATTAATTTATTATGAAACGTTTTTGGGAATGAAAACAAATCTATAAATCTTTTTTGATTATTTATTTGAGACTGCAGCGTTTTGCAAATAGATATTTAACACATTTCTGTTTCCGTTAATTAAACACTATAATTTGTAACAGTTGACAATCGAAAAGTGTAATTGAAAGGTGAACTTGTTGAGAATTTGGCAGCTCATTTAAAGAGGTAACTAAATTCTTATTTAAAATCGAATAAGCCTAGCAACATTTTGACGACACGTAGATTCAATTATAAAATTAAAATTTGAAGTTACAAGAAAGTGGCAATAAAATAATTCATTTTCAACTGAATCCAAAAGTTTTAATGGATTTCTTTTATTAAATTGAGTGTGTTATAATAAAATAAATTTAATAAACGTAACTTAAGTAATTTAATTGCACTAAAAAAACAATATCAGAAGTAGTTAAAACTGCGCTCGTTGGTTAGCTTTTTTTATCTTTACATACAATAATTTGTATCTATATTTTTAGCATTATCGTGTTCTTTGTTCCTATTATCTATTTGTCTTTAGTTTTTATATATCCAATTCATTTTTATTGACATACAAAGTCAAAATGCTCAGTTAATTTATAGCTCAATTTTTCAAATTATTAGTTTTTCAAAATAATAATATTAATAATATTCATAGCCACTTTCTTGCTCATAGCTTAATATAAATAATGTAAAAGATTGAGTTGAAAAAAAATTTAATAATTTCTACAAATTCCTTTTGCCCTTTCTTAAATACTTCAATTAAATTCAATAAATATGCACAAATGATTTCCTGCCTATCCACACCTGTATTTAAGTACCGCTATTGGCTACTATACTTTACCTTTCCTGAAACCTCAACCTCATTGATGATATATAACGGCAAGTGTCTGACGGCTGTTCGATAACCGAAACGCAATCATGTTTGGCAATCACTTTGAGCGTCTGTTTGGCTTTTCCGAATCCTCATTAACCAGTTGGCTTGTCAGCCGTTTCCATTAGCCCGGCTTACAAAGTGCGAAAGCCAATGGAATGAATGCAATTTTGATTAAGAATCTCGGCCAGGTGGCTAGCGTAAAAGCGTGCCACAAGTTTGTTCTGCAGGCTGCGTGAAAATGCAGTCAAACTAAGTATAACAGCAATAGCATTGGCCATGGCTAACTTACATAGCTGCGCTTTAGGCCAACACCTCGTTGCAGCAGCCAAAATGCCAAATCTGTGAGATTGCATAAAGTGCTTTTGCACCAAGTGGCAAGCAATGTGTGCAGTCGAATATCGATCAGTAAAGATCTAAATCATGTTTAGTTCAATAAAATGTAACCTTAATTAATGTAACTGGAATATTTGGAATATGTATTGAAAACCACTTAGCAAAAACATTTGATAAAACTACATTTGGATAATCAAATTGTAAATCAATTAACTGAACCATAACCAAAACAAAATAATTAGCAACATGTCAAGTGCCTTTGATTCGCTGATTTGATTCCGCGGCCACAAATGTGTATACAATTTCGATATGTGCAGCGCATAACAAATTAAATTTGCCGCAACAGTGCCTCAAAATTGTATGCATTAAGTGCATTGCATGGCATATTTTTATGCGCTCGGATTTCACATTTTTGTCAATTTCTGTTAGTTTTAGCCGATGCAAAAAAAAACACATATTTTCAGGCAAATGTTTGCTTAATGGAATTTTGTGTCTACATATAAATAAATATTTGCATCGATACATTTACAGTAATACCAAATGCACATATTTTGTTTATTGTTTATGTTTTATATTTTTGCACGTTGAGTGCCATTTAGTGCATTAATCCGTGAAGCGCAATAATCTCATATTTATGCCAACAAATTCCGTGTCGCGTTTACAGAGTTAGTTTCGCATTGAAAGCGATTTGCGGGGAACTTAAATATGAGATAAGCAGATGTGTAAATAACGGCGAGAGGTAATTAAGCTATGCTTACAAGTTTTTTCGAATCCCAAATAGCACTTGTAGTAGCTTTAATAATTTATTAATGAAATATTGAAATGTGAGCTTATCGTGTAATAAAAATAGGCATATAGCATTTCTTGTTTAACTTTTAGAAAACGAACAAGAGCTAAAACGCACACACTCGACTTGGCGGTCGACTCTCCTCTTCCCTTTCTTTCTTTTGATAGTTGGCAGAGTTAATCTATCGACCATAATATGGCATATCTATTCGATATGTAACTCGACTGCTTATACTACTTTGCTGTATGATCGACCACTTCGGCTCTTCTTTTGGATTTCCACATATATACTTTTCTATCATTGATCAAACTTATTATCTTTAGTGGACTATTAAGAATTATTTATCTTTATTTCTCCATTTTATTTGTATGAAAATACATATGCACAAAAATCATTTAACATGTTTCGCAGAGCATTAAATAAAGCCCAATCATGTTTATCAACAAATTATAAATTATTAACGAAAAATCCTTAATGCGATATTTATTTTTTAATAATTTAATACAGAAATCGTTTTATAGATGTTTTTGGTTTTATTTTATTCGACTTGAAACAGTTTTAGATTTTCGAAAATTGAGCTATTTAAAAGCCTTATTTATATTTTATATCAGTTTAATAATTCTTAAGATGTTTTTCAGCGTAGTAAATCGCCTCATTACTCGACTTTTAAGCCCAGTCTTCAAGTGTTTCGTCCGGCTTGAAAGGCTCGTCTGGCAACGGTCGTTAAGTTAATGTTTTGTTGTTTCTTTTGATTTATTTATTTATTTTTTGATTAAGGAAGCCAGATTTGTCGACGCCATAAAGTTGCCCACGCAGATCCTTGGGTGCAATTTGGCACGTTAAATGAAAATTAATTGCAATTACATGGATTTTACTTCGTTTATTACGAGTTTCCCGTAAAAATAAAAACCCCCAAAAAAAATAAACAGCGAAACTCGTGTCGACACGTGCCCTCCATTGAGCAATCAATCCATCAATAAATTGGCCATGTTATTCATGCGTTTTCTATTGCCGCGTTATGGCCAAAAAGAAACATTTCAGGTGAATTCAATCAAAAGCGCCGCAAAACGTACACACACACACACACACACATACATATATATTTATGTGTTTTTATATAATTTTCAATTAAACGCAGCTGTGTGTGTGTGATTTGTTACAACATTTTGAGGCCAACCAAAATCAACAATTGCTCCAAATTTTTGGAAATGAATTTCAACTGAAATCAATTAAATTGCAATACTCTTTGATTTCTTTTTAATTTGATATAATTTTTTTTTTTTACATATTTAAGAAATGCCTTTATTATTATGGCACACACATACACACGTTTGGAAAACATGTGCAAAACGCCTGTCTACAAGCAAAACGTGCTGTCAATAAAAGATTTGCATCGTGCAAAATTTGTTGTAACATTTTGTAAGCATTTGCCGAACGTGATTTGAGTTACTTATTGAGCATAAATCCGGTGCCCCAGAACCTATCGAAAGGTAAAGGTAAAGGCTTCCACATTTGTTGTTGTTGTTTTCTTTTTTTTTTTTATTATTTTATATTTGTAGTTCTTGCACACACATCGTGCTTGCTGAGTTGTGCAGATTCGAAAGCGATTGAAAGCGCTGCATTTGCGTTTGCAATGCTGAACTCTCGATTCTGTATTGCACAGATGCAATTCTATTAAAGTAAATATTAAAAAAAATACCTTCTGGCAATGTGCAGGGGCAATCTTTATGTGTTGAGTTATCTAGTTAAGCTTACCATAGAACTAAATAGATATTATATAAAATATAATGCTAAAACAGTAAAATATATCAAATATCAAATTTGAAACATGTTCTCATATTTGGTCAAGCAATTATCAATAAATATATGCAAATATATCAATAATTCTTTTGCAAAAATTAAAAAAATTCAAAAAATCTTCAATTCTGCCTACAAAAATCATTTCCCTTAATTTAATCAGACAAAACAGCTTTTGTTAATTAGATACGATTTATTTCATTATAAAATATTGCGATTAATAAGAATTTGGTTGTCAATCGGATTATTATTGTTATTATTATTATATATATATATATATATATATATTAAATGAAACTTATTTGCTTGGATTTATTTTTAATTTCATTATTTTTTAATTTTTTATTTATTTTTTTTTTGACACGAATCTGAATAGTCTACTTATGAAGTTTTTAACACTACACTTTATTATAATTTTCAGTATAATGCATTTTTGCCCTTGGCTATCTTTAAGGTCCGTTCGACTGCAGCTGCCAATTTGCCACTTTGATTGAAGTTTCGCCAATTGCAGCTGCTATCCATTTTATTTACTGTAATCGCGCCCTCCCTCCACAATATCCCTTTGCTGGCCATCAATGTTAATTGCTGGGCGCTGCCTTTAAATTGCATCCAAAATTGTTGCGCCAAAAAATTGCCCCATTGAAAAATTTAATACAATTGCATCAACGCCCACAGAGTTGTATTTTTTCAGCATTTTAATATCTTCTTTTATTCATTTAATGACAGCCAACAGTCAAATTGAATTTCATGCAAAAAACAGAGAGTCGTTGGCATCGCTTTACTTAACGCTTTCGCATTTTTGACCCGGCGATCTATCAAAGAGCTGGCGCAGTTCTTTTTCCGAATTGCCTGCCTTCAATTAGCTGCACAAAGTTCAAGTTTCAGTTTCAATTTATGCATTTTCATATTGCTTCGCAGAGCAGACAGACAAATTTATTCATAATCGCCGAAATGGCTTCCGAGTGCAAACTGTTTGGCCAACAGCCAATACCAATGGATTATTGCCGCTCCTCAAAATGCATAAAAAAGCTGACTTTGGGCTCAAATAGATAGAGTTGATGGACTTGTTGCCTTCACAGTGTCGACTGCATAATAATTTTATGTTTTTCTGAATGCCATGTTTATGAAATATTTCTTGTAGATTTAATATGGCACTATGCAATAAAAGAACGGGTAATAGCATACATTTATTAGTTACTTGTGCTTGAGTTAAGCACAACTAAGTAGCCTTTAAAAGGGTAAGAATAGAGAATAAGAGTTTGATAAGTTAAAGCTTTTTGTTAACTGTGTAACTCACAGCTATGGAATCTGACAACTTTACATGTCAAAATCTTTGTCGATTTTGGGATGATTTCTGACCAAAAATTTGACCCCCTCAGAATCACCTCAAATGTCGTTTTTTATGCTAATTATGACAAAAAAAAATCAATATTTAGGACAAATCATGATCAAAATGCCATCAAACGTGAAAATCGGTTCACTTTTGACAAAATTATATGGGAGCTATGGAATCTGACAACTTTACATGTCAAAATTTTTGTCGATTTTGGGATGATTTTTGACCAAAAATTTGACCCCCTCAGAATCACCTCAAATGTTGTTTTTTATGCTAATTATGACAAATAAAATCGATTAAAACTATAAATTCGCAATTCTAAATTTTGAAAAAAAAATTTTTCCAAAATTCACAAGGGGGAGTACATGCTTTTTTGACCAAAAAATTCAAAAAAATTTGTTTTTCGAAAATTAGTATATTTTGAATGTAAATAAATGAATGTAAAAAAATCAATATATAGGACAAATCATGATCAAAATGCCTTCAAACGTGAAAATCGGTTCACTTTTGACAAAGTTATGGGTGTTTGACATATGGGAGCTATGGAATCTGACAACTTTACATGTCAAAATTTTTGTCGATTTTGGGATGATTTTTGACCAAAAATTTGACACCGTCAGAATCACCTGAAATGTTGTTTTTATGCTAATTGTGACAAATAAAATCGATTAAAACTATAAATTCGCAATTCTAAATTTTGAAAAAATAAATGTTTCCAAAATTCACAAGGGGGAGTACATGCTTTTTTGACCAAAAAATTCAAAAAAATTTTATTTTCGAAAATGAATATATTGTAGAATCAATATATAGGACAAATCATGATCAAAATGCCATCAGACGTGAAAATCGGTTCACTTTTGACAAAGTTATGGGGGTTTGATATATGGGAGCTATGGAATCTGACAACTTTACATGTCAAAATTTTTGTCGATTTTGGGATGATTTTTGACCAAAAATTTGACCCCCTCAGAATCACCTCAAATGTTGTTTTTTATGCTAATTGTGACAAATAAAATCGATTAAAACTATAAACTCGCAATTCTAAATTTTGAAAAAAAAAATTTTCCAAAATTCACAAGGGGGGAGTACATGCTTTTTTGACCAAAAAATTCAACATAATGTTATTTTCGAAAATGAGTATATTTTGAATGTAGAATCAATATATAGGACAAATCATCACCAAAATGCCATCAAACGTGAAAATCGGTTCACTTTTGACAAAGTTATGGGACTTTGATATATGGGAACTATGGAATCTGACAACTTTACATGTCAAAATTTTTGTCGATTTTGGGATGATTTCTGACCAAAAATTTGACCCCCTCAGAATCACCTCAAATGTTGTTTTTTATGCTAATTATGACAAATAAAATCGATTACAACTATAAATTCGCAATTCTAAATTTTGAAAAATTTTTTTTTCCAAAATTCACAAGGGGGAGTACATGCTTTTTTGACCAAAAAATTCAAAAACATTTTATTTTCGAAAATGAATATATTTTGAATGTAGAATCAATATTTAGGACAAATCATGATCAAAATGCCATCAAACGTGAAAATCGGTTCACTTTTGACAAAATTATGAGGGTTTGATATATGGGAGCTATGGAATCTGACAACTTTACATGTCAAAATTTTTGTCAATTTTGGGATGATTTTTGACCAAAAATTTTACCCTCTCAAAATCACTTTTAATGTTGTTTTTTATGCTAATTGAGACAAATAAAATCGATTAAAACTATAAATTCGCAATTCTAAATTTTGAAAAAATTTTTTTTCCAAAATTTACAAGGGGGAGTACATGCTTTTTTGACCAAAAAATTCAAAAAAATTTTATTCTCGAAAATGAATATATTTTGAATGTAGAATCAATATATAAGACAAATCATGATCAAAATGCCATCAAACGTGAAAATCTGTTCACTTTTGACAATTTTATGGGGGTTTGATGTATGGGAGCTA
>JAWNMO010000368.1:0-72803 GCA_035043915.1 Drosophila paramelanica
ACACTAGTCGGCATATATATTTTGACATAGCTTACATTTGACTTTTAGTCTCTTTTGCTAAGTACCGTTGTATTCAACAAAGCGAAAATGATGCTCAAAGTGAAGTGCATATTATTAACTGTAAATATGCTAAATATTTTGTCTATTATCTTTTATCATTTCTTTCTGCTGATAAGAATGCAAGCAGGCAACGAATTTACCAGCGGCATAAGTATTTTGACATCGCGTGATTTGGTTGTTTCTTGGCGAGTTCAAATTGTTATTAAAGAAGTTTTCAAAAAATCTTTCTTATTATTTGATAACCGTGTTTTAAATATTAAAAATGGTTAAAATATCTGAACTTAGCACAATAATAAGAACAGAAATTGTGACAAAATATAACTTGGGTATTTCCGTTATAAATATCGCTAAGGAATATAATTTGTCACGTCAAACTATTTATTATCAAATCAACAAACATAAAAACTTAAAACAAATAACCAATGTACGTCGAACAGGCAGAAACCGAAAGACAAATGCTGATGCAGACCGTCTCATCGTGCGCCAATTCAAAAAAAATCCTCTTATAACACCAAAAGCTGTGGCCTTGGAGTGGAATACGACTTCACCCAATCCGATAAGTGAGAGAACCATACGCAGGCGTTTGATTGAGGCAGATATAAAAACTTATGTAGCAAAACCAATACCTTTCATCACCCCTAAAAATAAACTTAAGCGTTTGGAATTCGCGCAAAGGTACATCCTCAAGCCGGTTTCATTTTGGCGCAATGTTCTGTGGACGGATGAATGTACTTTTGAGTTCCACTCTTCAAAAAAAAAGTTTTAGTACGATTAAACAAAAATTATCGTAAAAAAAATGCACCTGTGTGTCAAAAAGTAAGCCATGGAGGTGGGAACGTTATGTTTTGGGGATCTGTTTCTTATTATGGTATGGGAGACTTGGTTCCCATTGACGGTTCTATGAACCAAAATCAATACCTAAGAACATTGAACGATTTTGCGTTTCCCTCCGGCGACAGATTGATCGGGGAAGAATTTATTCTCCAGCAGGACAACGCCCCTTGCCACAAGGCAAAAATGATTACCACATTCTTAAGAGAAGTTGGGGTGAAAACCCTGGATTGGCCACCCCAAAGTCCAGATTTGAACATTATTGAAAATGTGTGGTCGCTAATAAAGCGAAAGAGAGCCGCCGATATAACTAGGACAAGAGACGAAACAATTACTGAGGTCACAAAGGAGTGGGAAAGGATTCCATTAAAAACCCTCCAAACCTTGGTGGATTCCGTTCCAAACCGCCTCCAAAAGGTCCTAGATACCAAAGGGGGATATATTTTTTGTTAATTTTAAGTTTAAATTTAATTTATAAAACATAATCATATTTTAAGTTGATAAACAACATTTTGTCAAAATACTTATGCCATCTCTTGAATTCCTCTATTTTTAGTTTTAATTAAATAAAAATTCAAAATCATGATTAAAAATAAAAAAATTGTGTATTTATAATTTAATACATTATACTTAACTATAATAAATTTAAATTATTTTCAGTTTTCTCTTAAAATGAGAAAGAATTGAAAAAGAAACTGATGCATCGCCATGTCAAAATATATATGCCGACTAGTGTATAAAACATAGTCATAAGTACAAGCCCAACATTCCTTGAGTCTTGACAGCATTAACAACAATAACTATTTAAGTATCTGCCACTGTTGTCCTGTCGCTTGGGATTCCAGGGAAGAGGAGACTGCAGCAATGCCAAAGATAGTTGTGGCCAAGCGAGTAACTGGCGCAAAGAGGAGCAGCCCAAACCGCACAGCTCCGACTGTGTGCCATATGAAAGCCACACACACACACCAACACACACACACACACACACACACATTTATATGTTTCAGTTAAGGCTTTAAGCGTCCGCCTCGACTGCTGGTTTTTAAGGAGAAAAGGGAGCGAGCAAACAGAATATTGCTATGCAAGTATTTGCGCAAGTTATTTGAATGGCTTTCTGTTGCATATTTTTTGGCTTGCGCGCAATTCGCTGCCACCAGAGCCCCAAGCAATCAACTGTCTGGCTTGTGTCGCAATTGCAGCGGGGAAAAGCACAGCTTTCTATGGATCACAGAAAAGCCCCAAGCCCCCGACGAAGATAAGCTTACAGCCTCGCGCTACAAAAGCAACAAACACGCGCTAAACGGGAATCAGTTACCATGAGGGCAGCAACGTTTCGAGTCAAGCAGCTGATCTTTGTGCTCGTCATTTGCGGCAGCCACGCCTATGAGGTGCCCAAGGCCACGGTCAAGGTGAACAGTCCGCAGGGCTTTGAGGTATCCGTGCCCGACGAGCCGGGCATCTCTCTGTTCGCATTCCATGGCAAGCTCAATGCGGAAATGGAGGATCTGAGCGATCAGACCTGGGCCACCGATGTCGTCAGCGCACGCAACGGACGCTGGACATATCACAATCGCCAACGGAAGCTCCAGCCAGGTGATGTGCTCTACTACTGGACAACGGTCAGATACAATGGCCTCGACTATCACAACTACAATCAGCGTCATCAGGTTGGCCAAGGCGATGATGACGGGACCAGCTTGAATAGTTCAATAAATCTGCACACCAAGAACGGAACCCATCTGCCAATCAATATTTATGGAAACCCCACAGTAAATATATATGTTTCTTGATTGATCAAAGACCTTTCTGGAGGTTCCCAACCGGAAGCCGAATTAATTATAGCCAAACGAATCTTCAAAGCAAATTTGAATTGTATATTTATTCTAAAGATTCTTTCAAGCGAACCAAACACAAACAAAAAATATTAATGCATTCTTGAGTTATTCATTAGCATTTTAAGACAATAAAATTCAGCAATGGAAAAGATAAAAAAGTTTTTTAAATGCTCAAAATAAAAATGATTAATTACTAATGCGATCTGCAGCTCAGAATTTATGCAATCAACCAATAAATCAGTGATTAATTTGATATTTTAAAAACTATTTGGTTAGTTTTAGAAATGTCGTTCTTATATTTTCCTGTAATTTATTATTTTTTTAAGCAAATAATACAGTTTGTAAAAGTATTTACTATCTACGTTTATTTTTAAATATTTTCACAACCTATTAACGACATTTGACATTTGATTTCAGTTGTAATTAGATTGTGAAAAAAAGCAAAGTCAAAAAACTGATTTCTCCTCAGCACAAATATTTTAAAATAAGGTCGTAAATTGATCAACCAAAATAACTTTTTATATACAATCAAAAACCTGATCTCTTTCAAAGATATCTAAGCTTAAAATTCTTGCCGAGAATTGTGTTTTTAGAAAAGTATAAAAATATAGCCAATAGAAAACAATTCAAAACCGAAGACATTTCAAAACTGCACAATTTTGGCTTAGTCGCAAACAACAAATAAGCAAAACACCTCAAATAAGTTGGAATCCAGCTCGCTCTCCCTTTTTGGATATTTTCCTTCCATCAATGGAAGTTGCTTGAAAACAGTTTTCTGTATTAAATATTTGAGTGCCAGTAAAAACAAATTTTTGACTCTGCACATGTCAAACTCATTGCGCGTTGCATTGTTTTCGAAAGTGCCATAAATCAGAGAAGCACTTTGTCACAGATACGCAAGTAAGTATCCGGGCCGTATAAATCATATTGAAAAGTTCTCCGCATGCGTGTGAAATACTGTGCGAGTAATGGCTGCTTCAAAATTACCGCAATGCATTCAAGGTACAAAGACTCTAACTAAAACAAATAAGAACGCACCAGCTGAGAGTGTGCCTGACCCGGTAATACCCTGTACTTAGTTCTGCATGGTTCAAACCTCGTCTTAATACTTTCTGACAACAGAACCTGAAGGATATAAAAATATTATACAGTATACATACAAATAAAATATTAGCAATCGAGATTTATCGATTTTAAGCAACTTAAAACCTCATTAAGGCTAGAGATTCAGTCTACCAATTTTTGGTTCCTTCTCAAATTTTAAAAAATTTCCTTGTTCTCTCAATTAATTTTATTTAATATATACATACATACATGATATGTACTTACATAGTAATTATATAATAATAATTAAAACAAATTTTAATTTTAATTACAAAGTTACATATAAATATTTTTCAACTTAAATTTGCTTTGTATATGCTTTCCTTTTCTATTGCAATTACAGGGTACAAAAAAAGGTTAAAGATACAAAAAAATAAAAGAAAGAAATAAAAAAAAACAACAACCATGCAGAAAACTATTTACGCAGTTAGTTCTGCTATCAGAATCGAGCAATGGCTTTTTGGTAGCAACTATACGAGTAAACAACTGTGCAAAGGTTACTTTTGGCCCATTTAACTTTCACTTGAGGCAAACAAGAGCAGATAAAACTTTTTGCTTACCCAGAACAAGCACAATACAAACTCAGAAATCCATTCGGCTTTTATCAGCATAAGTGCTTAGAAGTTCTTTTCACTCTGCTGCTGATAGCTGTTGCTGTAACGGTTTTTATAAAAATAATAAATGTGTGTTGATATTGCTTAATTGTATACTATAGTAAACGCACAAGCTAGAAATGAGCTGATATGAAACAGAATAATTATAATTTGTATTTTGTTATTTAAAATGGGGGCAGGGAATTTCTGAGAAGTGCGCACAGCATCCTCGGTGAACTTTGGAATTCAAACAGCACTGAAAAAATATTAATGAATTCTGGGAATTTTCCCTTTTTAAACAACAGTGGCTTCGGGAAATTTCCCATTTGAGACAATTACACAGAGAGGAAAAACCTCTCAAGCTTAAAATTCTACATTCAGGAACACATTTTTAAGCGTGAAAATCATAAATCATGATTGATTTTTGATTCTATTCCATTTTCAACTTGAATTATTATATATAATATAAGAAATGTGCATGTGAATAAGCTCAAATTTGGACCTGCAAAATAAACAATTGCAAATTACATGTTTTGGATGGTTCAGCTGCTGGGTTTCCATTAGTGGCCAGGCCTGGTTTGTATTCGAGAGAACCTGCAGCATGTCCAGTTTGCGCTTGACCTGTATTCCTGACCGCTTTTAGTGGGTGCCGTAGAGTGTGGACAAAGTGGCTTTAATAGAATAATAAAAAAGCCTGATAAATTTTTGCTAAGTACTCTATATATACATACATATGCAAACAAATATATATATGCATATATGCCCCATAATAGGTATAATAATTAATCTACGGAATTGCGGCACCTGCATTTGTCACAGCTCATTTGCAGCAAATTAAGCATGTCGGCCGAAAGGTGAAACTAATTTAATTTTTCATATACCCAAAGGCTCTTATAGCTCGGACTTATACAAGCGTGACTATATTTATATATGTGTGTGTGTGTGTGTGTGTGTCCCAGTCTATATACATGTGAAACAGGGGCCGTTAGGCGACGCTGTCAGCAACATTTGCGAATTGTTCTCATTTTCACATTTCGCGCACAAAATGCAAGCTAGCGGCAAGCTTGTGTCACACACACACACACACAAATACATATGCACATGCATTCCATTTAAAACAACGCACACTTGCTTTATTTAACACACAAACACGCGTGCATTATAACACACACACACACCAGACACTTTGGACGGCATTTTACACGTGGCAAGGCGTTAAAATGACTTCTGACAACTTTCTGTGCAGCTCCGAGTCTTTGTGAAAAAATAAATATATATATATACATATATATATTGTGACAAAAAATTATGTCATCACGTTGCAGCTGCTTAAGCATTAAATGTGCAGCTTTAATTCTTATATTTATGATTTATAGCTATATATATATAGCTTTACTATAGCTCGCATATTTTTTTGTTGTTTGCTTGGGTCCTCAATATATTTACTTTTTAAAAAACAAATAAAAAATTAACCGCTTTTTCTATTTAGACTTTCATTGCTTTCCTCATTTCCCGATTTTACAGTCTTCAGGACATCAGTTAGGTGCAACAAATAGTCCTGCGTCATAAATTCCTGATTAACCTCCATAACTATTTGCGTCAGCTGACCGGGAAGGCGAACGTCCTGGCCAGGCGAAACTTCTTGATTTGAAGAATCGTCGGGTACCAGACCAGCAAGAGCTGACACGGCCATCAGCAGTATTACGGCCGAAATACGTTTCATCTTGTTGCCAAACAGTTTCAAACTAAGCTGCATGCATGCCTTATATTCAAGCCAATAATTTACGTTACCGTATCCATAACGAACGAGTATTTAACGCCTCACGGTGTACTGTAACTAAATATATTTTAATACTTCAAAATCAAAATATTCATGCCGCGATCTTTAGTGAATTCCCGTAGTTTGTCAGAATCCGCCTCCAGACTAGTAAGTAATTACACTGTTCTTTATCGGATTGATCATTATTATTTATTAAGTTATTTCCTTTAATTTAATTTCAGTAATTGAAAACTAATACGTCCTGTTTCTTGTACGTCTTTCGTCTTCAAGTCGCGCCTTGAATTCCTAGCGATAGTGCAACATCGTCTAACATGCGTATGCCAGGGTTAGTACTCCTTCATTCGGCCGTCCTGATTTATCATTCGTCCCAATTGGGAGCACAATTTTATATATTTAAAGGACCATCAACATTTCCAACTTTCTCGACTAAGTACCTGACACGCCTCATTTACGCGTCACAATATAGGAACTTAAAAAGTTTTCCCTTTTTGGGTCTTCTGGGTAAAGTTTAGTTAACAGGGTAATAACAGTCCTATTAACTCGCTCCTGTCCAAACACTTCAGACTGTTTCTGCAACCTATCAACAACCTGGTAGAAAAATAGTCGACGACTACTAGCACATGATTATAACTTTTCTTGGGAAACTCCATGGGCCAAATGTTATCAATATGATATGAATCGATTGAATTCAAGTACCCTTCTTTCGTGCCATGCTTACAAGATTTGACCTATCCTATCCTATCAGCTTTTCCTTTTAGCTTTGGAATAAAATATTCGCGCTGTACTATCCCGATAGTCTTCTTGACACCAAAATGTCCTTGGCGATGAGCAGTGGTTATTATTTTGCTTCACATCTTTCAAGGTATTACAATTAATGCTCTAACCGGATCCTTGTGCAAAATGTCACACTTCGGAGAATAAGCGTCACACGTAGTCGTCTCTAACATCTTACAAATTGCTAATATCCTTTCGTTCTGACGCTTACTCAATGTCTTAGGACATTTTGTAAGAATAGGCAATGGACTCTGTTATGTCAAAATCTTGCACAAATATAGCCCAACGTAACACAGGGACATCTTCTTTGCAGTCAGTTATGTTATTTATCCTTTTCCCAAGCTATATACTACTATACCAAGTACTTCCAGTTTGTATGAAATATACTTTTCTTCAGCTGGCGTTGACCTGCGACTTATTTACTTTTCTGTGTGGAAACACTGATCTTCCCAGTCTGTAAAAGGACAGCTGTAGTAGCTTTCTGATCAAATTACCTCTACACCAGTGAGCAAGATAAATAGACTTTTAGCTGATGGATTATGATTTTTTCACCAAAAAATGTATTTTAAAAAGTGGTTATATTTTGAATACAGGATCAATATAGAGATCCTAAAAATCATGACGAAATTGTCATCAAACATGAAATTTGGTTAAGCTTTGATAGATTTAGGGAAAAGAAAGCTATGCATCTCTGATCGTTTTCCAATTTGCACGCGTCTAGCTTCAATATAGGGAATACATTAAAAATGGAAAAACGAACTGATAGGAAAGTGGACATTGTACAAACCCAATATACTCCTTTCACTGCGTGAACGAGTGTAAAAAGCTGCAATATGGCAAATTAATTATAAAAGATTCCGCCAAGTTAAATATTTTGCTCGCGTTGAGTTCAAAGTTGCGAGTGAGGGAGACCCATTGTAAAATAAGTTGCCAGTAACTTGACGCACATTTGTCACCCAGTTCACCCTGCCAGCAGCAGCAGCAGCAGCAAAGGGGTTAGAACCTGGTCTACAGGTGGCAATAGCATTGGCAGAGCTGCCAGGCGCTTGTCACTTGTGGAATTTGCGTGGCACGGCCAGCTGGCGGTTGGGTGGCGCCCATCTCCAACTCAACTGATATATGGCACTTTGAAATTAGTAGAAGTGCAAAATGTGGGACGCACAGCAGGACACACACAGGGTTGGCATTTTTCAGACTCAGCAGAAAAATTGTGCATAATGTGTATTACTTTATCACATTATACGAAATGTCATGAATGGAGGACAGAGAAGCGGCACAGTCAAAACCACAAACTATATGTGGTTAGAAATTGTGCACATAGCTTTACACTACTTTTTAAAGTTCTTTAGTTAGGTACTAGTTTCAAACTTTTTTAACTATTTCGATATAAGTTTATGAAGTTACATTTAAAATTCAACACCCGTTTTGCCCACAGGGGGCATGGCAAATCAATAAAAATCTGTATATTCATAACTGTATAGTTTTTCAAAATTAAAACAAGTAAGACGGCTCTAGGAGATACCCTGAACCCTGCGATCTGTCTTCATAAGCATTTGCATTCATACACACATACACAAATTCACACGCACACACACACAAATGCACGCCGGACGCACTTTACCCGGTTGCCCCACTATAGAAACGAAATCTATATTTTCTGCTAAACTAAATGTATGATCAATTCCGGTCTGTAGTATTTGATTTACGATTTGTATGGTTTTGTCGATAGTGGGGGCAATTGGTGGGAGATATCCAAAATATCAAAATATCTGCGTCTAGTCAAAACGTGTTGCCTCTAGCTCTTTACGTTACCGAGATATTGTAAAAAAAACAGAAGGTTGTTATCGATTTTTATCGATTTTAATGAAACGGAGCAAGTTATCGAAAAAAATGATAAACCTCGCTGCGTTCATACAGGCGAACACACAGACGGATTGACGGACATGGCTAAATCAACTCAGTTCGTCGTCGTGATCAAGAATATATATACTTTTGGGGTCGGAGATGCGTCCTTCTGCCTGTTACATACATTTCAACAAAACCATTATACCCTTTTTACCCATTTTTAGGGTATATTAATATTTAAGATCTGTGAACAAATAGTATGCAGTCGATTATACCCAGTCATATTCAAAATTGGAAAACAATTTGTTTAAACAAGATTAAAATCTCTAAAATTAATCAAATATTGATTAATGTAATCACTATAAGCGATTTAAAATACTTTCAGATTTTCATTTGCATATTTTTGAATATTTGAATATATTTCTTTATTGTTTATTTGTCAAATGCTTGCATTGTGTTATCAAAGTCGAATAGCGTCATCGACAAAATTAATTGAATGCACATTTGAATAGCTCAATTAAAAGTTCTTTATTTTAATAATAAAGTATACACTCGTGCAGCTACTTGCATACAGCAGCGAATACACTCATGAGTGCATGCATGTATGGGTATTGCACTCAGTTTGTGTTGGAACAAACTAGAAATGAATGTTGCCGAGACTGCGTTGTAGATCTTCCTGCAGCTTTCGCATTTGTTCGCTGAGCTGCTGCGCCAAGTCCTTTTGCAGATGTGACAGCTGTTCCTGCACCTTGATGGCTTCTCTAGCTGCATCCTCCTGGATCTGCTTCCTGTTCGCGTAGGTCTGGCGATTGCCGCTGAAGAGTCCGCCGTCCGCCTTGGCCAGCACAGTGCCATCGGCCAGCTCCACAACAATGTTGCCATTCTCGTACTGCACCACAGCCTGCTGTCCATTGATGTCGATCTTCTCCTCGGAGTTGACGCTCGCATCCTTTGCCGGGAAGGTGTACACCTTACCGCCAGTGGTCAGCTGCAGACCGCCGTCAATAATACGAATCTGGTGATTGTTGAACGTCTGGTAGCTGCCCTCTCCGGCCTGGTTGATGAGCACTCCGCCGCCATTTTGGCTTGAAATAAAGCTCTGACCGCCAACATTGCGACCGTTGATCACCACATTGTTGCCCGAATAGCTGCCGCCGTCTCTCTCATCGCTCTCATCGCTATCATCTCCGTCAGTTACGATGGTCTGACCACCAGCTCCAACCAACACGGTGCGTCCATCGGGACGAGTGTAGATGCTGCCAGCCTCGTTCTGCAGCGCAACATTGCCACCCTGGTTATACACGTAACTGGGCACCGAGTGGGCTTGATCCGATCCCGACGGGGCTCGAGTCGTTGGCAGCGGCACTGATGTGCCGGGAATCGATGTCTCTACGCCATTGCTGCGATCCACATAAGTGCCAGGCTGGTCTGCTTGTGCTGCAAATTCCCAACACAAAAAAAACCATCAGTTTTAGTTACTAGTTTAAATTCGACAGGTAATTGTTTATTTACCGCTAGCAATGCAGACGAGGGCTGCAATTAGCCCGATCATCATCAGAACACGACCCTTGTCCATTTTGTGCAACGGGTTGACTATATCGCTGCAGCGCTGAGTGCCCGCTATTTATACGAGCGATCAATTGAGTTAAGTTTGTTGATTATTGGGTATACGGAATTGTACGTAAGTATTTATCGCGTCGTGATCAGCGGCGCGATCTCTGGGAAAAAGTCAGCGGCGATTACGACGGTGCGGTTCTACACGATTTGCGGCTGGCGATCGCACTGAGATCGTCTCCAAACTGACTCCCGTTTTCGACACAACTATATGCATTACTCAGAGGTGCTTTGGTGAGTAACCCGACAATAGACAACGCCCCAGTGCACATCATTGAAACTGTCACACGTAGCACATATCGCAAAAAACAAAAAACCTGAAAATAAACAACAATTAGAAGAGAGCAATGCGAAAAATAACAAATTGAAATATAGTTTGTATTCGAATATGATATTCAACGCTACAGTTTTCACTCAGTCAGATAGATATGTAAATATGTATTTCTCATCTGAATTAAACACTTAAACACAGCTCTGGTGCAAATATCAGACGGGAAATCCCTTCCATGGCAAATATTTACATTTATACATAAATCAACATTCGATTGTTTGTTTGTAGAAGTACCGACTTGGGTCAGCAGCTTATCGCTCAGATGGGGAATACACAACACGATCGAAAGGCTTATCAGCATTTAAGACAAAGAAGAGAGCGTTTATTTTTGTAGGTGCCTCTATTTAAATACGGCAAAAGCAGCTTCGTTTTAATACCTTAACAAAGAGCAGTCCGAAGACTTAATACTCTCAAAAAATAGTAAATTGGTTTAAAAAAAGCAGGAATAAAAAGAGCTTTCATTAAATATTGGCAGCAACTGAAACTGAAAGATTTTTATTTTCAAAAAATTATAAATTTATATTTATATATACAAATTGACACTTTCTGATATATATACAAATTGACACTTTCTGATATATAAACAAAAAAATGGTCAAACAAACATATCGTCAAAAATTGCCAACCTGATCAAAGCATCCGCCAAAAAAATTAAAACACACTTTTGAAGAATGTGAATCTCCAATTACAAATATTGTACAAAGAAATAATTAAATAAATTTATTTCTCATTAGAAAAACTAAACTTAAAGCAGCATAATTTATTTTAATAAAACAAACAGCAAAAATTATAATATAAAAATACATTTATTTCTCAATTTTTTATTACAAAAACTAAACTGAAAGTAAAATAAAATATTTTTATAAAAAAAAACAACGAAAAAAATAGTTATTTTAAATAATTTTTTTATTCAAGTCGGCAATGCTCACACACTGAGCAACACCATTTCAATACTCTTTGCATTCGCATAAAATAGAGAAAATGTAACTCAGTAAAAAGCGACTTTTGAATGCCCTAATAGCCTTTTAAGCCAGACAAAACAGAAGTGATATCAAGCAAGGCTTAGTTTTTTAGGCCCAAGCTTAAGCTTTTTATGAATTGCAAACAAATCAATTGAGGCACTTTTTACTTTTATTTACTTTTTGTTACTTTTGAATTTAAATGCATAATATTGAAGAAACAATTAAGCAAATGACATTTTTTTTTGCTTACATTAAATTTTGAGTAATTTGACAGGTCTTAACGATAGCGCCACTGTCCGTTCGAATGTATAATAATATTATCCGTCGATTGCTCATTGCCCCCGTTCGAGGCGGGTCCGCCTATGGGTCCCCGGTTCGAAGCGGGACCAAATTGCCACCCAGAGGGCAGGCCATTGGCAGCTAAGATATAGAAAATGCATATATCTGTCTGTCTATATATAAATAGCAGAGTTGAGCACTTACCGCTGAGCAGTGCAACGAACAGGCAAATCAAGAAAATGAATTGAAGACTGTGCCGCATGGTCAAGGCAAGAAGTTCAAATGAACGAGATACAAATAAAATCGCGTATTTATATAAACGCATATAAAGAGCGCCTTCTGAGTACATAAACACCCCATAAAGAGCCTTTGTATTGGTGCAGACAAACAGGCCCACGTACATACATATATAATGCGACGGCCCCTATCTGCTATGACTGTTGCTCATGAGCGTGTTTGTTTTTTTAAACAATACCTAGCGAAAGTGGCCGCAAAGGTATATTGCAGTGTACAAATAAATTTGTATTAACCTTAATCAGAAGAATCGAGCAACATCTCTATCTGTATACAAAATCTTGATTAAAGAATATAAGTTCGAATTTTCACTATTTTTTATTTTTACATTTTCAAATATGAATTTAAGTATCTTAAGCATAAATTTGTATTATTGCTAATCAGAACTATCGAACAACATCTCTATCTATATACAAAATCTTGATTAAGGAATAAAGGTCCTAATTTTCACTTTTTTTATTTTCAAGAACGAATTTAAGTATCTTAAGCCTAAATTATGTTCTAATAAAAAATCAAAAACCTGAAATTTATATATATTTATATTTGTTTTGATAACCAGAATTTTCAATTGTTTAGATTTAAAAATCTTAAAAATCAAATTTTAGTAAATATGTCGTTGTATAATGTGTTTGAGGAAAAGAAGAAGCACAGCTGCTGCCTATATTTGTGTATGGCTATTTTTGTATATTCACACAAGCAAAAATATACTTTTTACCTATATCAAAAGTATCTACGAATGGGTATCTTCTAGTCGGCCACTCTCTATTTTTACTTAAGCTTGCGCCTGCTGCTCCCCTCTGCCCTCCGCCGCGCCTAGCTCTAGCAATTAAGAAGTTTCGTTATGTGTCCGCTAATTATTTTCAATTGAATTGCTAAGCTCTGGGTCCGGCTCCGGCTTTGGGTGGGTAGTACGTATAAGTTTTTTGTATTGCTGGCCATTAAACATATCGGTTGTTGGCTTTCATTGAGCAGTCGCATTAGCCTCACTGCGTGAGCAGGTTGTGAGCTTTTGTTGCGCCCCTCCCTCGCCCCGCCGCCAACTGCATTTTACGCTCAGCGGTTGATTTCGCTGTTGCCCTGCTGTGGCTGAAGTTGTACAATAAAAATTAGACAGGTATTGCGTTGTTGTTAATGACAGGTGCATAGCTGAGCTGTTGACTAGCTTGGGACGTGGGTACAAGCACGAAGAGTACGAGAAAATGAGCAAAAGAGAGCGCGCAAAAACGTGGCTCAAATGAGCTAACAGCATAATGTGTTGCTGAACGAGTAATAACAATAACAACAGAGAGAACACAAAAACACTGCTGATAAATAAGCTTCTCAGTTGAAAAATTCCCATAAGTAATTTGAAAGAAAAAGTAATTATTAAAATCTGGTTTTCAACTGGGTGTCTGCTTTATTAACTGATTTAACTTGAAATCTACACTGATAAGTAATTCCGATGAAAGATACAAAGTGTATCTCATTTTTACAACGAGAGGGAACAGTTATTATAGATACTTAATAAAACAAATAAAATGTTTAATAATATTATAAATTCAATTTAAATATATATAAATTTCTAGTACTTCACTGAATGCTTTATAATTTTTGGAATTTGTTGGAAAATAATGAATGGTATCATAAATTTGCAAAACAAAATAAATAAAATAAAAATCATATATGTATAAGCTACCAATGCACTTGTTAACAACAGTCTTATGAAAAATAGTGCCAAAATGTTCAAAAATAAATTCTGCATAATTGTGTCCAAGCCAGATTTTCTGGCAAGACATTGTTTTGTCCCAGGCAACGCATTTAAATTATCAAGTAGCCGACTCTTGGACACTTCTTCTGTTTCTTATGGCTTTCGCCGCCAGGAGACTTATTGCGGCCACATGGCCACATTAAACCAAAACAAGGATAAGCCAAAAACAATGATTAAAGGCCAACCAACAATGTGTATGGACAGAGAGCCATTAAAAGGACCTAGTTGCATTCAGTGGCAAATATATGAGCTGCGACTAACGGTGCCACAGGTTCTGGCCAACCTGCGGAGCCTGGGTGGGAGTCCGGTTGGCGATGCTTTTGTTGTTCGAATCGAATCAATTTGATTTTCCAATCAATTAAACTTTATATA
This sequence comes from Drosophila paramelanica, assembly GCA_035043915.1. Lineage (NCBI taxonomy): Eukaryota > Metazoa > Arthropoda > Insecta > Diptera > Drosophilidae > Drosophila > Drosophila paramelanica. The sequence goes on from JAWNMO010000368.1 coordinate 14,422, forward strand.
AATTGCGTCTGCGCTACTAAATATAGCAACAACAGCAACAATTGCCACAAAGCACGGCTAGAAATATGCGGCACAGATAACGGACAGAGTGAGCGGTCACACAACGCTCAACTATCTCGCTCGCTCCTGCTGTCGCCACACAATGTCTCCATCAATGCATGACTGCACAATCACAAAAATGCTGTCGAGTTCAGGTTCGAGGCTGGCTCGGCATGGGGCAGGGTCTGTTGCATGTTGCTCGACTTTGACTGCATTTTTGGATTGCGCAAATGGTTATTGCGATTTTGAAATGCAGACGACGTTTCTGCAGCTGCGAAAAATCAATTGTAAATTATTTTGAAGAGAAAACAGCTCCCTGCACAAAGGTCAATGTCACTTGGTTTTTTATTTAAAAATATGTATTGTACAATTTAAGAGTTGTTTGATCCTAGCGCTGATATTGCTATTCCAATGGTCCGCTGAGGCTACCGCCCATTATCAATCTGGGAGCGGGGCTGATTATCAAAAGGTTTTGTACTTCCTCCAGATATGATGCCTTCCCCTCCGTAATTTTCATTAAAAGGTCCACCATTGTTGCCACTATAAACCAAAACTTTTCCAGCTACATCTCGGAAAGGTCCTCCGTTTTGGCGTCCATATATTATACTTTCAAGCTCTTTATTGTGCTTAAAAGACCCGCTGACGCCACTACTTCTAATAGCTCTAGTTTTTCCTAGTCCAAAGGGACCGCCATTATTGTATCCATTTACCAATCCACCCCCAGGCAAATTTTCAGTATTTCCAAAAGGTTCTCCGCTCTGGCTATCATCTTTGTCAAGTTTAATTCTAAAAGGTCCGCCACTGTTGCTAACGCTTATGAATCCATCTCCTCCTTGCCCAAACGGTCCTCCACTGCCTCGACCATTTACCAATTCATCTCTAACCTGATTTCCAAAAGAAGTGAAGCCTTCCTGATTGACATTAGTTCTGAAGGGACCTCCACTTCCACTTCCTCTTATTAATGCACCTCTTTCTTGTCCAAAGGAAACTCCATTATTTTCTCCGATTCCAGTCATACTTCCAGTACTTGCAAAAGGTCCTCCACTCTGGCTTCCAGCTATAATACCTTCCTGATTGACATTAGTTCTGAAGGGACCTCCACTTCCACTTCCTCTTATTAATGCACCTCTTTCTTGTCCAAAGGATCCCCCATTACTTTCTTCAATTCCAGTCATACTTCCAGTACGTGCAAATGGTCCTCCACTCTGGTTTCCAGCTATAATACCTTCCTGATTGACATTAGCTCTGAAGGGACCTCCACTTCCACTTCCTCTTATTAATGCACCTCTTTCTTGTCCAAAGGATACTCCATTATTTTCTCCGATTCCAGTCATACTTCCAGTACTTCCAAAGGGTCCTCCACTCTGACTTCCAGCTATAATGCCTTCCTGATTGACATTAGTTCTGAAGGGTCCTCCACTTCCACTTCCTCTTATTAATCCACCTCTTTCTTGTCCAAGGGATCCTCCATTGCTGCCACTATTTATGAGACCACCTTCTGCTTTACTTCCAGTACTCCAAAAGGGTCCGCCTCTCTGGCCTCCAGCTACAATACCTCCTCGATCAACATTGGTCCCAAAGGGTTCTCCACTTCCACTTCCTCTTATTAATTCGCTGCTTCCTTGGCCGAAACTACCTCCACTGCCTCTATAGAATGAATGATTCTCCGCTAGCGTCGACGCTGTCAACAGCAGCATCAGTGTCCATAAATGTCTCATCTCGACGCTTAACAAATTTCAACTGATTGCTGTTGATCTAAGCGAGCCGAACAGCTGATGTGTTTTTTAACATAGCACCGTGAAAATTTAAAGTAAACAAAACTACTGGTGATAGATCATCACTGATTACAAACGAACGAGAAAAAACAACACATAAATCAAATATCAATAAAATTAGCTTTGGATGAGTTCAGCAGACTGCCTTTAAACTGAGCACAAAAAAGTGATTAATCATAGACTTTATGGCTTTCTGATGGACTCTAAAAACTGATTATCAGTTTGGAAGTTACGCTGAACTTATATATTGTCTCTTAGTCTCTCTGTTTTCTTATTGAGCAGCTTTGGTGGAACTCTGTCGATTATTTAGTAAAAACAACGCATTAATGATAATCGTATTTAGACATCACATTTACCAATACAAAAAAAATATATTAGGCCCCCTTTTTCGGTTTTCTTATCAAAAAACTAAGCAGTATAGTATAAAAAAATCAGAGCTAATTGAATATAAAATGTTTCCCCACCCAACACATACATATATATAAATCATGTATATAAATCTAAGCAGTCGCAAAACTTATATATATATATACATATGTGGGTGTATGTGTATGTTTGTATATGAAGTAAAAAACAAATACTATTTGTAGGTTATGAAAACATTTTATAATGGTTTTTTTTTTAACTAAGTATCGATACAAAATATCTTCCGTTTACAATTTCGACACAACTAATTAACCGCACTAAGCATCTCTGATTTCGATAACGAAAAAGTAAAAGCTCAAAGCACACACTAAATTGGTCACACACTTTCGCTAAAACAAAAAAAAGAGTTTTTGAATCCAATCTAATTTTATTTTTCCAAGAATGTCAGAGTTCCGTCCACGTTACGAAATGACCAAATCTTCGCCAAATTCCGGCTTCTTCCCACTGAGCAGTTCCCTGCTGTCCACGTGGCGTTCCCAGTTCTTTAAGTTGCCACTTAATCGACTGGCCCAAAATGTTTGCACCGCCTGCGATCCCGTTACCGCCAGCCTGCGACAGGATCAAAGAGTGTTTACGGTGCCCGGCAAGCAGCGGCATGCGGTGCCCAAGCTGGCAAAGTCCACAGTCGGGGGGCCGAACTGGATCTGTAGTGGCCTCGATTTGCTGCGTTTGGCCATGCGCAAGGAGTGCGAACTCTCCCCCGCTTTTCTGTTTTACTGGCACAAACTGGAGCGCTGCAATTACTTCCTCAATGCTGTGATAGAGTGCCTGGAACGCTGTGAGCCACTGGACGGACGCACCTTCAAGTACCTGATGAACCACGCGGTGCCCGATGGCGGCAACTGGCAGATGTTTGTGAATCTCGTCCAGAAATACGGCGTCATGCCCAAGAAGTCGTATCTGGCGAGCTGGTCCTCAATGCGAACCCTGCATTTGAACCGGATGCTCCGGAGCAAGGTATGGTCCCTGTATGAGTTCTGTCTTTCAGTCTGTCTGTCAGTCCTTCTTTAAGAACACAGCGACACCGGAAACTACAAAACCTTAGAGTAGAAATGTTCCACTATAGATTCTCCCATACCATTCACTTAGTTCATTAGTATCGATAAATATCGACTTGGGTTTCTTAACATATCTTAGAGATTATAAAAACTATATTTATCAAAATTGATTTAGTATATTCTCGTAAATCCTAAGCAGATTAGATATATTTTGTTTTTGGATACAAAAAAAAAACGGATTTTTTCAGCTGCACGAGTTTAGCAGCCGGCTGCACGCGCAGTTCACCTTGGATGGGGACAACCATGCGCTCCACAAAATGGTTGAGTCCATGACGGCGGAGCTTTATAAAATAATTAGCATTTGCTTGGGCACACCGCCTCTAGACTTTACCTGGAGCGCCAAGGATGACGACCCCAAGTTTTCCTTCACCCCGCTAAGCTTCTATAAGCGCATGATAGCGCCCTTCTACGCGCTCGATGCGCAGATTTGCCTCGGCCACGATCCACGGCTCACCTCGAGCTATATGCGCAACTATCACGTCGCCTACACCTCAAACATGGTAGGTGGACTGCAGCAGGGCTACAACAACCAACCGATGGAAGTGTTGCTCCAGATAATTGTGAACTCGCTGGCAGCGGGCGTGGCTGTATGGGTGGCCTGTGACAAGCCGTTAATATTTAGCGCCAAGTCGGAGATACTCAGCCTGAAGACACACAACTTCGAGCAGGTCTTTGGCATGCCTGTGGGCACGGACCTCGACAAGGCCGAGCGTATGTTATACAAGGCGACGCGCCGCAACACAGTGCTGCTGCTGGCAGCGGTCACTTTGGATGCACTGCGTCAGCCGTTGCAGTTTAGCACCATACACACGACCAACGAAGCGGCAACACCCAAAAAGACAGCCTCAACGGAAAGTGTTCTTCTCTCGGAGGCGCCCAAACAGGATGCAGCCAAGCGCAAAGGGGCCAGCGGCAAGGCTACCGTCCTGAATGTCGATTGGCTGCAGGAGTACGCCTTTGAGCTAGTCGTCGACGCACGCTTTGTGCCGCCAGGCGTGATGCACGCGCTCCAAACCCAGCCCAGCGTGGAACTGCCCATTTGGGACCCCATGGGCGCATTGCTCAGTTGATGAGTGATGAGTCCCCAGGCAGTTGGGCAGGGCTGGCACATCGAACAGTTCGTCAATTTCAAATTGTAGCAGCTCACGGGACGAACCAGTTCTGTTCTGCTCACAATTTGAAATGATAAAATTTTCGGTTTTGATGTATCAAAATCGCATATTTTCAGATTCAAAATTTTAGGTTGAATATAAGACAACGCCATTATAACTCATAGTTTCATACCAATTTTAAATATATATGTATTTATTTGATGAAATCTCTAATTAATTATAATTAAAAGTGATTCATAAAAGGTTTTTTCAGACTTTATGTCAAGTTCCACAATTTTCACAAATGCAATTTATATATTCTTTTCGAGACTTCGTGAACCGAACTAGTTCACAAATTTTTTAAAACGCAATTACTTTTTAAAATGCTATTTTTTAATATATTTTTATAATTTATACACAAATGTTATTGTAATCAAAAGTCCTTATAAACTAATAATATATTAAAAACTGATTCAGAAACCGTTTTTCAAGACTCCGTGCACTGAACCAGTTCACAACTTGTTGTTTGACTTTAAACGCTGACATCTATTGAAATTATTGGAAAATCTTGCAATCCAACTGACGAGGCGCGACCTTCGCTAAGTTTTTGGGAATTAGACTTACGTGCCTGGCATGCCTAATTAGGCGTTAGATGCTTAAATTGTTGCGGCGGGGTTGGGTGGTTGTAGGGGGATGCGACCGTTGCCGGCAAGTCAATGACTGTTTTGGACTTAAGGGATTTACGCTGAGAAATTTGAGGAAGAACAACAATAAGCGCTTTACTTTAAGGCTCGAGTTTCTTTTATTAAATTTTCAACAATAATTTAAATGTTCTACCAATTATTATAGCCGTAGCCATTGTTGTAGCCTCGCCCACCGCCGATATAGGAATTCTGAACGGGATAGTAGGGCTGCGGCTGTACCAATATCGGTTGCACTATCACCTTTGGCTCGGGAAAGAGCAACTTCTTTAGAAGATGACGCGGCTGACGAAGCTGATCAGTATGTGGGGGCGTGGCGGCTCCTCCCACTCCCGGGCGGGCAAGTGCATCAGCAGGCAGGCCAATATCTCGGATATCAGGAATATTATTGTTGATACCAGGAAAGGCCAGGACCAAGGCGACAGTAATGCTGCTCACCATTAGAAACGTAACGAACTTCATCCTGGCGAATAACAATTGGCAACTGAATTAACTGAGTCGCCAAACAGGCTCTTAAATACGGCAAGTTTCGGCAAGTCCAGGTAGCATTTGGCCAGAACTACCTGATTTATGTTCGCACAGCAGCTGTTGAGGATTAGCGCAGATTACTACGGGGAATTGTTGGATATTTTATGAGTTTATAAATCAGCAAAGCAATTTGGTAATTTCTTTTTGGAATGCTTTAAACAAATGTTTATTATACGTATGATTCCTTTTTTGACGTGGGTCCCTTAACCTACACACAAGCGCCTTACTATATGATATGTAAAAGTAAAATATTATATTTATCTACTGCTTATACAAAAGGTGCGGGCGGTGGTGGTGGCATTCCCTCGGGCGGCGGTGGCATTCCCTCGGGTGGTGGCGGCATTCCCTCGGGTGGTGGCGGCATCTGGCGGCGTTGCTGTTGAAGCAAAAATAATTTATAAATTGCAATTAGTGAAATGATTAAACCCTTTGATCCTGCCGTTGGGTAATCTACAACTATGCCTAACAACTTAAAAACGTTGTCAACAGCTGCTTAAATTTATGCCTTGCTACTGGGAAAAGTGCTTAAATCTCTTCGTTTGCGTTTGTGAAATGAGTGAACAGATTTTGTTAATGCTTTTTTGGAATGCTCTTAGCCAGTTTTATTGCTCGTACGTATAATTTTAGTGTATTTTTCATCTTGGTTCCCTTAACATGCACATAAGCCCAACAAAATTTTTCGACTATCTGAAGGGAGGCGCTGGCAAGCCATCGGGAGGTGATGGCAAGCCATGTGGCAACTGACGTCGTTTCTGTGAATGGGAAACATGGATGAGGCGTTCAATGAGTATTTAGCTGCCCTGCACCACAGTTAGTACTAAATATGCGCCCAGTGTTAAGAAGTCAAACTATTCGAAACCCCAACTCACTCTGAAATGTGCTGATGGTGGTGGCGGCTCCTCGTTGGTCACGTGTAAAGCCTCTGCCTCGTGGTTCATCTTCATGGCATTACGACGCGGCTGTTAACAAATTTGCAGAGTTAGAAATTAACAAGTAAGAGTACTCTGGTCGGAAGTTCCCGACTAGGAGATACCCTGAAGCCAATTGCGATCTGTCTAAACAAAATTCTTGAATCACGCTTAAACTAAACGTATCATAAATATGACATTTTCCGAAATTGAAAACCAAAGCTAAAAACTATATATTTCTGAGCTACGGATATTTTATAAGTCGGGCCGCCCGACTAGGAGATAGCCCGAACCCTGCGATCTGTCTTCATAAATATTTCAACCCGTTTGCATTAATACATACATACACAAATTGAAACGGAATCTTTATTTTCTGCTTAAATAAATGTATGTTTGTTATGCCACTTTTAGGATTTATTAGGACCATTAAAATGTATGTACAAACCAATTTTCATGTCTGTATTATTTGATTTGCGATTTTCATGGTTTAGTCGATACTGGGGGCGATTGGGGGAGGTATCCAAAATCCGGAGGTATCAAAATCTATGTCTAGTCAAAACGCACATAACGCACTAAACTTGTTGCTTCTAGCTTTTTCAGTTTCCGAGATATTGTAAAAAAACAAGAGGTTGTTATCGATTTTATCGATTTTAATGAAACGGCGAAAGTTATCGAAAAAAATGATAACTTTTTCTGCGTTTGATATGAACGAACTGAATAAGACTAAGATCAGCTTTCTAGCTTTTGTAGTTTTCGATACGAACAGACGGGCAGACAGACGGATAGACGGACATGGCTAAATCAACTCAGCTCGTCGTCCTGATCAAGAATATATATTCTTTATAGGGTCTGAGATGCCTTCTTCTGCCTGTTACATACATTTTAACAAAACCATTCTACCCCTTTTTACCCAAGAATCTGATCATGAATATATATTATATATACATGTTTAAACCATAACATCCTTTTTACGCATTTTCATAAACTCTCAAAACTTACTCTAAAATGTGGTGGTGGATGTTCCTCGTTGCCGACACGCCCGGATACGCTCTCGAGTCCATTTTTAGTGAAGTGGACATGGCGCCGTGCCTAGAATTAGTAGGCATTTGCAAAATGGCGTAAGTAAATACTTGTAACCCCGGAAGCGTCGCCGTTCCAATTCCTCATTGTTAACGTTTAATTGGCGACGCGTCTTGGGGCAAAGATAATTTTACTTTTCTTTATAGACAATCGCACAGCGTACTTACTCTGACAAGGAGGGGCATGGACTCCTGCAACCAGAAGTTATTTCGAATATATTAAATGGCACCTGGGTACTTTGTTAGCTTACCTCCAAGCCCTTTGTGGTGCCACCGCCACGTCCGTCGACGCCGAACAATGTCAAAGCCACCACGTAAACAACCAAAACAGCGCAAAATAGCTTCATTTTCGGGCTGTCACGTCGCGTTCAATAACTGAGCGGAATGGGAGAAACTGTGACTGCTCTCTGCTGGCCTGCAGTCGGCTGTGCAGCTTCTTATATACGTCTGTGGCCCATGGGGATTGGGATTTTAATTGGCTTGTTAAACGTTATCCGAAATCTTGTAAAATGTCAGCTTACCAAATAATTGTCGATACGTATCGCACAAGGGAAACAATTTAATTGTTTATTAAATCATAGTTATTACCAGCTGCCAGATGACATTACACCAGATGTATCTACAAGATACTTGAACACGAAAAGGGCGTCATTAGAAAAGAGTGTGGGTCTGATAAGGTTGCCCAAATCAAAATTAGCCAGCTCTTCTTCATTTATGTTGCACATCTCGGAAAATTTAGGTAATAAAATACGCCTGTGTATTATACATTTACGTTTGTGTTAAATTAATTAATTTCCTAATACATAAATCAACAAATCAACTTTAATCAAAATTTAATAATAAGTGCATTAAGAATATAATTCTCATTAAATTATTTGCTATAATTTTTAGTATTCAATATTGAATTTATGAATTATAATAATCAACTTAATTTGTGTATCCGAGTATTAATCATTAACTTGTCTTTTTAGAGACTAAAATTATCTTATGAGTGCTCTTCTATTGTTCCGGTTAGTTGTTACCAACTGCGCAATACTCTACACATAGCGTAAAAACCATTTTTAGCTTAAAATCAGTTTAAATCAGTTAAATTGTTTATCATAAAACTAAAAATAAATAGTAAAAAATAAATAAAATAAAGTGTACTTGATTACACTAAAAACAATTTCCAAGATGAACATTAACAAATAATGATAAACTGCTTTCGGCATTGTCGATGTCTGGCCAAGATATTAAATTACATAATTATCTGAAATGTGATCTGTGAATATGCCCAGCTACATTTTATCTAGTAAAGTTTAAATAAATCGCGCTGTTGCCACTCTTCACGCGACATGGAACCCTGGCACTTGACAACCCTGTGTGGAATATTCTACGCCATATCCGGCACTAAACACGCCGGAATGAGTCCACGTCCACGTTTAACAGAGCTTTGCATAATTTTGAAATTATAACACGCTTTGATGTTGACGTGCCGAAAGGCGTAAGGCGCAAAATGCGTGTCTCCGTCTCCCTCTCTGTCTCCGTCTTCGTCTTCGTCTCACGCTCTGTCTTTGCCTTTGTCTCGGACTTTGTCGCTGTTGTCAGCCAAGTCAAATAGAGGTGCAGGCGACAAAAACGAAATTGTTGGAAAAGAGTACAAAATAAATAAGCGCACTTTTTTCTCATTTCCGTTGCTTACTTTGACGTGTTTAGTTTTTGATGTGCACATTCGTGCACACAGCAACAACAACAACAACAACAGCAGCAGCAGTAAAGGCGGATGATTAAATTCGTTGCCAGTGTGGACAACGTCGCTGGTTCCTCTCACGTTGTCTGCATCTTAGAAACGCTCGCTCTTTTGCTCTACTCCTATTTATCTCTCTTTCTCTCCTTTGAGCTTCCTTGCTGTCTCTGTGTGTAAACTTTTCTCATTAGAAAACTTTTACTATTTCCGCTACTCAACGCCAAACGCAAACAACAAACAAACAGCAGCAGCGGCAAACGACAAAAAAAGCATAAAATAAAATAAAATCAAATTAAATGAAACATAAAAAAGTATTAAATTAAATACAAAATGAAAAAAGTAACGTTAAGCGAACGAAAATAAATGTGTTGTAAATAAAATTTGACATTGTTTCAGTGTAATTCAAAATGTGGCAGCAGCTTCAGCAACTTGCAACAGGCGCAGCGCAAGGAGATTTTTGCTTTATTTCATTTCGTCCAAAGGCAGATGGCAAATGTCAAAGACGCTGTTTGAAAATCAATAAATCAGCGCTTAACGTTTTACCTTTACCTCAGTTTCAATTCAATCAGATTTTGTTATTTGATTTCGCCAGCCTTCTCCGCGCTTTCCGGTTTCCGGCGACTTGCAGTGCGCATTTCCTTCAACTCGCATTTGCTCTAATTTGATTTTGAGCGGCAGCAGCTCCTTATGCGATTTTATTGCCTGGCATTGGCTCAAAATGTGCCACTTTTCAATTGTGTTCATTGATTTAAGGCTATGAAAGATGTTTGACATCAATGCATCTACCAGCATATCCTGTGAACAAAAGCAAGGTTACACATAAAGCTGTCAGTCAATTTATATTTTTCCCCCACTCCAAACCTTGACTTGAAAATAATCCATGTATACACAGATATTATCAAGCAAAAATATTGGTAAGCAATATTTTCTTAATTTTTTAACATTTTACTAAAAGTTAAGTCGAGTGATGAGCAGTGCATGTTTTTGTGGGTCACTGTGTGTAAAAATTTAATGTAGCGCACATACATACACCGATCCTGCCAATCTTTTGAACTATTGTTTTTTCGCAATACAAATTGATTAACAATAATCAAATTTTTTAAGAATAGCTTGCCAAAAAAAAATTTAAAAAAAAATGTTTAAGTTTTTAAACATAGACCAATGCGAAATAATAATGCGATAGTCGGCGTTTTTTATCTTTGTATTTGGAAGACATGCGTATGGGTAAGCACATATTAGCTAGCCTAGTTGGGTTGGATAAGAAATATTTGAAGAGAAAAACTCAAAATTTAAAAGCAATTAATATTCTATAGAATTTTACCTATAAGTAATTATAAATGAACTTTAAAATGAAAATACCCCAGTCAAAATATCCAATTTCCAATTTCTGCAGTTAAATTAACACAAGACTAGATTTGTATGCAATTTTTGTACATAGGCAGGAGCCTGAGCCACATTTAGTTTTTAATGGATTTAGCTACTCGGAGAAATATTCGAAATGCAATTACAACACGCTCCATTAGCAGCCTATGAAATGCCGGCAAATGGTCGGCAATTGGCAAAGTGGCTGCCAGGCAGCCAGGCGGTTAATTTTCAGCACTTTGGGCTAATGCTAAACATAAACCAGGGAATTCGCAACTGGCTCTCTCGCATTGGTGTCCGGCAATTGAAATGTGTTGCAGTTGTCGCTACTAAATACACCACTCAGAATGCATTCGGTAATAAGTAAGCTCAGTAGCGTCAAGACTCTGGTGGCCAACATCACGTGTCTGGCAAACGGATTGCCCAGAAAGCCTCACGAACCGGATAATGATCAACGAACTGTATACGTTTCCGCAATCGTAGTCAAATCGACAAACATGCACACTGAATGCTACCGCTGTTGATGCTGATGCTGCTGCTGATGCTGATGCTGATGCTCAGGCTGCTGTCGTTTGGGGAATAGGAATGAGAATGCGCTTTGGAAAGGAAACGAAAGGAAAGGGAGTTGCCAAGGAGCTGTTGCCCAAGCAACTTATGCCGCTCCAATGACAGCCAACCACCCCTTTCCCTCTGCCGAGTCGGGTGTAAACACCCCTCGCTCGAATGTTTTGCATTATTGATAAACTACTCGTCGTCTCCGTCGTCTGCGGGGCAAGAAATAAAGCAGCGCCAAAGAATATTTATGACACTTGCCATGCTCCAGCAAACTGTGTAAAAAATATGTATGTGTGTGTATATGTATATGTATGTGCAGCCAGCAGCCGGGCACGCCCCAAAAGCAAAACGTGTCGTGCATTAAGCGCCTGAACGTGTGTAACAGCCATTCATACCCTAGACAAAGGGTTGTACCGCAAAAATCACAAATTTCAAACACCTGCTAACCAAAGTATATATCGCTTAAGCCTAATTTGTGCATACTTATGATAATGGCAATCTTAGATTTTGATTATTCATTTTGGAAGACCACAAAAATTAACTGTTTTAGGGAAGAAAAATAATTTTACCATCCTCTAATAATAGTCAAAAGAACTAAGTACACTTATAATAATTAAAATAAAAATATATATAAGAATTTCAGTATTAATAATATACACTCATGGACAAAAAAATAGGTGTGATTTTTTTATTGTGTTCAACAGCAAATTTTTAAACAAAAAACGGCAAAACTTATTCTAATAATTTTATAGTAAAATAATTATTGGGCTGAAAAGCTTTCAAATAAAATAAATATTAAATATTTTCATAAAAAATATTTAAAATTAATAGACTTAAAACTTAAATATCAAATCAAAACATGAATTGGTCAGGTAGCCAGTTGAATACACACGCATATATAAGCTTGCATTTTGGCTTACTTAATATACAATTACTTGTTAATCAAGTATTTATAGACATATAATGTCGTTTTCATTAAACTCTAGTATCTTAAAAGAACCCCCACTTCATTATTGTATTCATATTTCTTATTTTAGATAAATAAATATAAAAACTATTTAGCTTTAAATTTTACTTTTTACTTAATTATAAACAGCAATTAAATTTTAAATTTAAATTCAAATTGGTACAGCAAATAAATGTTAAAACTTTTTACCTATAACAGACTTTTTATAAAAGTGCAGTAGTATTTATATGTATACTATATATTATATTAAAAATATAAATATTAAAAATTAAACAACTGTAATTTTTAAAAATATAAATATTAAACAAATAACAACCCATAAACTTTAACTCGTACCTGTATAAATTCCCTAAATTGACAGTGCATTTTCGACGTCGACCACTGTCAATTTCTTCTATCTCTTGGTTTCTGGACTAGCTACATTTGTTGCACTTTCGGCAATTGGTGCAGAAAATAAAAGAGCAGGCGGCAATGAAGCGTTTAACGGTGGCAGCAGATACGCAATGCACAAAAGTGCAAAAATTATAAGAGTACGGCTAGTTGCAGGCTGCCGAAGCCGTGTAAAAAGCATTGCGCCAGACCAATTTGGCTTGCGCCACAGTGAGTGCAAAAAATGTGTTCACGTTGCGTTGTAATTGCATTTGCTTTGTTGTTGCTTATAGCAAAAAAAAGAAAGGAAAAAAAATGGTAACTTAACGAACGATCACAAAGAGACCAAAGTCTGACAAAAGTACCAAAAAAGTTAAATTTCGAGCATGGGCGTTAAAGTGGGCGTGGCCGTCTGGATACGCACACGTCACGTAGTGCAGTTGCCGCAACTAAAACTTCATCAATTTGCCTTGTGAACTTTTTACCGTCTGAGCTGGCTGGTGATGGAGTGGTTCGGCGGTGGGGTGGTTGGGTGGTGCAGACACTACATGCGAGCGCGCCATAATGGAAATTATATCGGCCAAACTGTTGCCTCCGCGCCGCTCTTCGATCCGGCCCATTAATGCATTGCGCTTTATTCATGATTAATTACAGCGTTTAAAAGCGCATAAATATACATTGCAAATTTTATTAACAAAAATAATTAAATACATCACACAGTGTGTCTCTGAGTGTATAATAAATGCATTTTCATTAAAGCATTTGCTTTATTTATTTAAATATCAGTTGACTTAATTGCATTATACATGCCACGCTCCATATGCGGACTGCCAACATCGCTTCCACTTTCCGTATTAATCATACAATTTCGAATTTTATTGACACTCGCTTAAAGCCACCAAACTGTCGCATTCACTTTGATTTTTTTTTTAATTTTAAAAAAATATTCACTTATAATAACAGAATAATACAGGTAAAAAGTCGTTTTTTTCAAAAAATACTCAGCTAAAAATCTTATATATTTTTTCGACTTGAAACTGGGAACATAAACTTGTGTATATACCCGACTGAGGGCGTGGCAAATTGATAAAATCGGTCATTTTTTGGGCGGGCTTACCTGTAACAATATATAAGCTGAGTTTGGGAGTCACTTCCTACTACTATATCCTTTACATACTTTATATTTACATTCGTTTCAGATTTATATATTTTGCAGACAGTTTAAATCTAACGTCGTTCCAATTAGCAAACACCCTGTTTAACATATATTTATATAGAAAACCTAATTCAGAGTCAAGTTTTTTTTTGACATTATCTATTTTGAGAATATGCCGTGGCAACATAACCGCCATAGTTATAGCGATAGCCCAGGACATTGTATATAACATAGGTCCAGTAGTAGAACGTGTCCACCAAATGCAGTCCAGCATACCCTTTTTTGCCAGCCTCTAAGCCATCAAAGTCCTCATTCAGTTCGCCATGGGAATGCCCTGCTCATGCGGTATGGAGACCTCAAATCCCTTCGCATAGAACACTCGCGTTTGGTCCTCCGCGCACCTTGTACGCCGCACAAAGCACCACGGCTGTCAGAACAAAAGCGGAGCTCCGAATTGAATCGTATTCCGTTGCGAATCTGTTTCTAAACGCGAAACAAATGCGGCGTTCCAGCAGATTTATACAAAAATGGGAGAGCTTTACTTAGTAAGCAATGATTATTAAGATGATAACGAGATAATAAAAAGAAACTCTTAAGAACTAAATATAAATATATAAAATATATTATTTTTCATTTAATTAAAGTAATTGTGTAATTACTTTTTTCGTAGAATTATTATCATTTTATTTATTTATAGTGGGTATAAATTACCCAAATCCCTTTCGAGAGCGTCTTCTACATTGATTTTCCCATCAGGTCCCAATACCCTTCCAGAACCCTAAGCTCGCAAGATGGATATGAAATAATTATAATTTATGATAATTACAAAATTTGGATTCATATCTGCTTTGCAACACGGCTCACGTATTTACGGATACAAACTTTTTTGGATACAAAAAAAACTTTGCCATCAAAAATTCACATATTCAGTCTGCCAGCTTATGAATATAACTTAGATAAACCAATTATATGCGAATTGCTTTAAGAATAAAATCGCAGCTACGACATTAAATACTTTAAAATTAAAAAAATGAACAAATGTTAACAAATCTGAAATAGCAATGATCTGTTAAAATGCTTTAAGCGTAACGGAAAAAGTTACGTATGGGTAATAAATATAACTCAGTACTCATTACTCATTACTTTATCAAAACATGTAGTTTAGTTTAGTTTAGTTGGACTCAAACTTTTATCCCAAATAACAATTGCTAGCTATTTATACTACTTGTTAGACACAGTTAAAATAATTAAGCAAACTAATCATTAATATATATTAAATAATTACCAGTTTTGAACACATTTAACGTACCTGTTCATTAAAATTTCTAAATGATAGGCTTGTTTATATTTAACGTTTATTATTCAATTATTGGCAACATATGGGTGATATCGTCCATCGTCAATATCAATGTGCTCCGACTGGGCTGCCAGTGCCAAACTCTGTGCCCGCTGCAGCAGCAGCACACAGTGTCGGATTGGCAGCAACAAAAACACAGCGCTCGACAAAAAGAGACCTGCCGAGGCTCCGGCAGCGAGAAAGCCAACAGTGGCATTATTCGCAAAGTGCTCTACAACGTCCTTTACAATACGTTTGCGATTTGCAGTAAAACTCGCTACAGCTGGCCTTCGCTGCTGTGCAGTGTCGCCAGCCGTGTCCCGACTGTGCACAGGTCCATCACCCTGGTCTCAGGCTTTTCGTCTTTACCCGAATCTCTTCGACCTAAGGCTCGACTTTAGGCTTGCGGCCGGTGGGTGGGTCTGGCTCTGTCATTGATGGTCTTTATCATCTCCTGGAACCCCAAATGAATCTCTTCCCTAAGCTTGCGCTATAACGGCTTCAGTCAACTGTCGACGCGTCTCATGGGCCTTATGGGCTCCAAAGCGGCGCGTCTTATCCCTGTGGAGGCAAATGTTCTGCAGCTGCAACTGAATGAATCTATGATATTATTAGCTGTTGCGATCAGCTGACCGCAACAAGATTTGTCTCAGTGTGCAGTGTGAACATGAAAATTTTATCGTCGAAAATAGGGATAATTTTTTTATCATATAAACGGGATCTGGCTGGATTACCCTGGGCTTTATTGTCATTGTCACTATATTTGGTTTTACACTAACACGCGGACAAACACGACACGGCATTTTTCACGTCCGATCTCCAAAGAAACACAAACGTCCCGTGTATATATTTTTTGTATTTAAGAAAATTAAAAATTAGAGTCAAATTGCCAAACATTAAGGTGGATTTCGTTTGCTGCTGGTTGTATGACAATTTGTCTCACGAAAAATTCGCCGAATAGAAAGTGGTGGAAAAATTCAAATTTGTATATACTCGGAAAATTTTGTTTTTATATATATTTTATAATTTCTCAAGATCTCGATGTCTTATGAACAATAGGTTGCAATGCTATTTTTTCGCCGGGTTTTTAGTTATGTATAGCTGATTTTGATATTCTATCTAAAAAAAATGTTCTATTTATAGAAAAGATCGCACCCCTCGTCGTGGTTGTAGTGTTGATGCTGAAATATCTTCGGAGATGGTAATATAGTATAGATATAGCATATATTGCTGTTAAATTGAGCATTGCTGTTATTTTCCTTTTTATTACTTGTTTCTATACCCAAATTCTTGAGATAACTCTGTCTGGGTGACTTCTTGGATTACCCAACACGATTTTCTTTAAAAATTATTTAGGATGTCATTATGTCAAATCAATGCTAGCCCAAATTCGCTGAATAAAATGCTGGACCTAATTTTAATCCTTCTTTTTTGTCTGTTTTCCGTACTAAACCTATATTCCCATCACCCCGTTTTAGAGGTGTTGACTGGTTTTTCCTGCCTGGTTGCTTAGCCCTAGTAATCAGAGCGAGGTCGTCAATTTGGAAAAGCGGATTTTGCTAAACTATATCAACTCTTATACCAGACTAACTGGTCTCTGCTGCTATTCATATATAGGAACACGAATAGTGCAATAACGATTTTATATTCCACTTCCAATAATTTATATATTTGTTTGATAAATGCGTCCCCGTTTTTAATCCACTTAAGTCTAACAAATGAGGTTTACAAAGTAATTTAGTCAAAGGTATTCAAGAAGTTCAAGAAAACTGGCTCTTTCTCGGATTACTCTTGTTATCTGATTGCTCGACCCGTAGAGCGCGTTTTTTTTATCGGGACTTGATGGCCTAAACAATCTGTGAGCTTAGGTTCTGCGCTAAAATTTACTTGAAGCCTCTTTATTAAATATTCAAATTATCTGTGGAGTTATCTGTGGAGTTAGCCGTATAAAAAAGGCAGCAAGTATTTCTATGTTTTGTACTATTCCTTCGTTTATTGAGAAATTTCAATTTCACTCTGTCTGTTCTTAGATCTATTACCACTAAGGTATTAGAATTCATTATTTTAATTTATTTTTTATTAATTGGTTTTAAGAGAATTGGCGATTTTAGTAATCATAAATCAACTCAATCATATGCTTCTTCTGGGATTTTCAAAAACTGAATTCCTTGAACTGCTAACTATTTAAATCTTGGTATTATTTTAAAGGCTCAATTTCTAAACATGTAAGTCACTTTTGGAGTTCTGTTGACGGTCTGTTGTTATTCACATTATGATGAGCGACTCTTAGGTAGCGATATATATTCATATATATATAATATATTCTGTATATAAAGTGTCCTTTTTTTTTTTTGTGTATATATTTTTGAGCTTTATTACAAAAAAGGTTTCTTACGTTCAACGTTGGACTCATATATTAAGTTGCGACCCCTGTCTCTGTATGCAAACCACGCTTAATAACCCGTAAATCAAGAACGTTTTTAATTACTTTCTAAATCAGATAAATAATTTTATTCATGTTGGATACAATTGCAATTTCAGTTAACAGGGCTGTCTGAGCAATGAATATAATATTGATAAAGGTTTACAAGTATGACATCCTTCAGTATCATCTGTTTGTGTGTTCCAATGATCAAGACCTTTACCATTTATCAACGACGACATCAGGAACTACATATAAACAATATTGTCGATAATTACCAACATTTTTAAACTAAAATGGGGAAACCAATGCGTTTGCAAACCAAAACTTGAATGAGAGGAGGGGCGGGACATCAGCAGCGGCTTAGGGGTCAACTTCAATACAGCTTCATTGATAGTGTGATTTGTTTAAAAAGTAGACCAGTTCGGATTTCAGTGTTTATATTTCGTTATCATGGATATCTTACATGCTGAATTATAATTTTTATAATATGAATTCATTCGTTCGTGTCAAAATGTAGTAGACCAAAATGTACAGCAATAATATCTCTCGAATTCCTATGTGAATTGGCACTCTAGTATATCAACATTTAACAACTTCACATACTTTCTATAGCAGGGATGGACTTAATTTATGTTAAATTAATGGGGTGTCATCCAATTAATGAAATCGGGGATTTACTGTATAAAAAAATAATAAATTATTTTTAAAAAACGTAATAGAAATATTCAAATCAATGTCGTTCGCTTAATCATCAACAGTAGCAAATGCAAATGCGAGCGCGCATTCAAAAGCATGGGATGAACTTACGCCACCATTGTAAAATTCGATGGGTTTTCAGGCGCACTTTTTAGTTTCGCATATAATAATGCTAATGGTTTTTGCAATTTATATATTTTTCGCAGCGTCCATAATTTAAAATTAATTATATATATGTAAACTTTACGTGAAATTTCTAAAAAACAAAAAAAACAAAATGTAGATACTCTTTTTTAAGAACGTAGATTTTTTCTGTTATTTTCCTGCTAAGTTAGACACAAATTGAAAAATGCATTCAGGTATGCAGTGCACGTATACAGTTAATTATATACCATGTACACTGTCTACGGATCTTAATTTACGATTTCTAAATCACAAATGTGACAAACAACTCTACTTGTTTGGAACGGATGATTCTATTGAAAATTTACATTCCAATGTAGTACACTCAATCATTTTTTGGCCCAATTGACAGTGAAAGACTGCTCAAAGATTACTTCTTAAATTCTATGGAATGAATGAACCAAATTTATTTTTACTTTGCCTGAAATAAGTATTTGTTATACATACATAAATTAAATAAGATATATATATATATATATCCATCCACGAAAAAAATGAATTATGTATATTATATATAGGGATTCGGGATTTTCTATGGTTTTAAATATTTTCGTGGTTTTATTTTGTTTTATGACCCCTAATTGAATAATTATTTACATATATTTGCATATTCAGCGTTAATAGAAAATTTTAAGTATTTGAAGTATTGTACAAAAAATACACTTTGATTTTTCACATAATACATATTACAAAATCTATGATTGGAACTTTTTTTATATAAACTAAACTTTTTAAAAAATCAACTACAAAATTTTCAAAACAGAAATCATCTTTATGATTTATCTATTATCAAAAATAAAATAAAATTTTTTTTGAAACCTACGCATGTATGTATGTGTGTTCCACAGCGCCAGACTGCTACAGCATTGTATGTACAAGAAGCAATGCCTTGTTATGTAATACGTATTTAAACAGAAATATAAATGGTAGGTTTTCAATTAATCGTTAGCTCATAATCTATTGACCAGTTCAAGGTGTTTAGTGTAAATTAACGAGTAACTTCATCTCTTATCAAAATATCACGCGTTAATTTTTGTTTTTTTGTTTTTAGTAATATTCGGAAGTAAGTCTATGTAGTGGTTAAAGTCGTTACTTTCGGTATTTCTTTTTGTTTATATTTAGTAACACTTTATGCTAGTAATTAGAATAATGGTGTTGGGGTATATGATTATATTCTTAAAGCATCATAGCGTACAGCAGGCCAAAGAAGACAGCCCACATTAACACAATCCCATGCATCTTATATATAGGACTCTCACCATCTGCAATTTTTCTAGCAACAAACTTCAATGTTTCATCTAATAAAACTACAGGAATTGAGAATTTCATCACAGTAATCCATTCCTCTGCAGACAACGGTGTCACTTGGAAGACGGTCTAAAAATAAATTTATTGTACTGACGTACTGGTTTTTTGTTTTTTTTTTAGTAATACTTACAGAGAGGACATCAACATAGAGAATGACAAAATGAAGTGTGAATGAAAGGGCCATTGAACCAATCAACCATAAATTGCACCATGGAGGCATTGTTATTAAAGACTGGTTCTCGGATAAGCTGAAAGCAATATTAAAATTTATATGTAGATATTTCGGAGAATATAATTAATTAGACTAACCTGTTCATGGCATTTAACATTTCAATGGTCACAAGCACGGAAAGGGCCATAGTCATCGCATGTGGATCGCTGAAGATTTTACAATCTACACCCTTGAATTCATCTCCGCCGCCCAAGCAGGCAAGGTGGTGAGTAAGTTGCCAGTATGTAAGACCGGGACCTTCCGCAGAAAAGATGAACCACCAAGCAGCCGCACCTACTGTTGCTGCACCGACGTAGAAGCCAATTGCCATATAACTAAATGAAAAAAAAACAAAAGAAAATTAAAAATACAAACAAACACAGGACAATCACAGGATAAACACTATCTAAACATAGCAGCATTTTGTCAACAATGTACTATGATACACATCGCCCATAGCTTGTATTTTACTACGTTAATGAGTTATGATATCGCACACATAGGAAAACAGATGCTGCATTGTTTAAATATTATAGTAGAAAATTTCCAACCGGAAGAAAAGCCATCCTGAAATTAAACCTTCGTCAGCTTTTCTTGGTGGTTTCTCCATAATGTCCAAGTCAGGTGGGTTAAAGCCGAGAGCAGTAGCAGGCAGACCATCAGTTACCTTAAATAAAACAGTTAAATTCGTTAATCAATAAATAAACAAAGTCCTTGTGTATTAAAAGACATACCAAGTTAACCCACAAAAGCTGAACTGGAATCAGAGCTTCGGGCAAACCAAGAGCAGCCGTTAAGAAAATGGAAACAACTTCGCCGATGTTGGATGAAATAAGATAACGAATGAACTGTTTCATGTTGTTATAAATAGCGCGACCTTCTTCAACAGCAGAGACAATAGAAGAGAAATTGTCATCAGCCAACACCATTTCTGCCGCAGATTTAGCTACAGCAGTACCAGAGCCCATGGCAATACCAATTTCAGCTTTCTTAAGCGCAGGGGCGTCATTGACACCGTCACCTGTCATGGCAGAGATTTCGTTCATGCCTTGCAAGAATTCAATGATCTTAGATTTGTGCTGTGGTTCCACACGCGAGAATAAGCGGGATCGGGCAACTGCGGCCTTCTGTTCAGCAGGTGACAGATCGTCAAACTCTCGTCCCGAGTATGATTTACCGGTAGTATCTTCATCCTCTGTGAACACACCAATGCGACGGCAAATAGCTTCAGCAGTAGCCTTGTTATCGCCTGTGATAACAATGACGCGAATACCGGCTGCCCGACAACGAACAATCGAATCAAAAACTTCTTTACGCGGAGGATCCAACATTCCAACGACTCCCACAAAGGTTAGATTGACTTCATATTGATAGAACTTAGTAGAATCACCCAAATCCATTTCTTCAGGACGAATTGGGCTGTCAGCAACTGCAAGGGCCAAGCAACGCAGGGTATCACGTCCGGTACCATACTGACCAGTAAGATTTAGAATCTTATTCTTAAGCGCTGAAGTCAATGGTACTTTGCTTGTACCAACGCGAGCATGAGTGCAGCGATCTAAAACACCTTCTGGTGCTCCCTTGACAAAAAGTTTTGGTCCGGTACCCAAGCGAGAGGCCTTGAGTGGTGTACAATATGAAGACATGGATTTACGATCGCGAGAGAACTCAAGGGTAAACTCTTTCTTCCATTTGGTTTCAATCTCACCACGAGCAGCAATAGCAGCTGATCTTCTGTCCAATCCGGATTTGTTAACGTTGAAAGCGTTTAGTTTTTCTGCCAATACAATCAATGCGGTCTCCGTTGCTTCACCAACCTTTTCAAAGGCTTGTTTAAATTCATTGTAATCAATTGCCGAATCATTGCACATAATACATATCGTAGACAGTTCCTGCAAAGTGTCGTAGTCGCTGGCTTTAGCTCTCTGGCCGCTCAGGAACAACTCACCAATTGGTTCGTATGTCGAGCCAGTCAGTTCAAATTCAAGAAAACTGCTATCATTACCCTCCACTTTATCGAAAATGAACATACGGGAAACGGACATTTGGTTTGTGGTGAGTGTTCCAGTTTTATCAGAGCAAATTACGGAGGTACAACCCAAAGTCTCGACAGATGGAAGTGACCGCACAATTGCGTTCTTTTTGGCCATGCGACGCGTGCCCAATGCCAAACATGTTGTAATAACAGCGGGAAGGCCTTCGGGAATAGCTGCGACAGCTAATGCTACTGCAATTTTGAAGTAATAGATAGCACCCTTGATCCAAGATCCTCCATGTGCTGGGTCATTGAAGTGTCCAATGTTGATGGCCCATACAGCAACGCAAATAATGGAGATAACCTTAGACAACTGTTCTCCAAATTCATCCAATTTCTGTTGCAGTGGTGTTTTAATCTCTTCAGTTTCAGACATTTCAGTTCGGATTTTACCAATAGCAGTACTAAGGCCTGTACCAATTACGATGCCACGAGCTTTACCAGCAGCAACGTTTGTGCCAGAGAACAATATGTTCTTTTTGTCTTGATTTACTGCACGAGGGTCTGGGATGGCATCAGTGTGCTTTATAACCGATACCGACTCACCGGTAAGAATAGACTGGTCAATTCTTAACGTTGTTGAATAAATATGAGTTAAACGGATATCGGCCGGGATCTTATCACCAACAGACACCTCAACCAAATCTCCAGGAACAATTTCTTTCGCTCTGACTTTTTGGATTCCAGACTTGTCTTGGCGAACTACTTTACCCATTTCGGGCTCGTATTCCTTGAGTGCTTCAATTGCTGATTCGGCATTTCTTTCCTGCCAAACACCAACCACAGCATTTGCTATTAGAATAAGTAAAATTACTAAGGGTTCTACAAATGCAGTGAACGTGTCCTCATGTTCTTCAAATAGCGCTAATACCTTAAATGAGAGAGAGAAAAAATGTTATTTGAAGAAAAAGCAAGAAAGAAAAATTGTCTGTTTGCCCAAAATTAAATTCTTATGCATCGAAGGTTTATGTACATTGTTGATAAGATTATAATCATATCTTAAAAGCATAAGACCTTTCTAGCCGAAATCATCCGACTCGGAGATACCCTGAACCTAGCTTTTCGTAATAAACATTTCATTTCCTTTGCATTCATACACACAGTGGTGGCGTCATAGTTACAGCTTAAATAATAAACAACGTGAATATAGCGTTTGGAATTTATAGAGACGGAAGGACACGCGGATATGACTAGATGGACTATATATTTTTTAGCATGATAATCCCATTTGAGAGGGTTCGAAAACAACTATCCCTGTCTGTTACATTCATTCAATTGAAAGGCTTTCATTCTATTCAAAGGGTAAAGGGTATAAAAATCTAATTTAAAGTAATGGAAAAGCCGAAGAATTTTTTTACTTGTGATAAAGAAAAAATATTTGTCTGCGGTTAGGTCACAATGTACAAAATGAAATCAGGAAAATGAGTAAATATTACGATATAATATAACTTACAAATGATATTATGGCTGCCAATAGCAAAATCTTCACCAGAAGATCGTCAAACTGCTCTAAAACTAATTGCCAAATACTTTTTCCTAAAAAGTAAAAAAATTATATATCAGATAATATAAACATGAATATTATTTAAAGCATATAAAGTGCTTGTAGACAGATGTAGCGCACCTTCCTCTGTTGGTAATTCTAAAAATAAAAAGAGAAATGTATAATTAATAATTTAATAAAATCCACTTACAAAATAAAAATAGCTATAAACGTTGCACTTCGGTTGAACCGGCTGCGCAATACTTTTAAACAATATATTTTAAATAGCATAGAAAACATCTGTCAAATGCGGTGAAACTAGCTTCGTAGAGGATACAGATTTTAGTAAATAGACGGAGCAAATATTTTTCTTTAAAAACTAACAAACGTGGAAATTCATAATTATTTATTCCAAGATACAGGTGGTAGCTTAAGTAGCGCCAAAAAATATATGTGTTCATACGGACAGACAGATATGCGGATAGCAAGACGAACACTGCATAAACCCAATACAACCTTTTACTTCGTGGAAAAACATAATTATTTTAAAAATAAGGCTGTCATCTTTGGGGGAGGTCACCCACTGTCTACATTCCACGTTTCATGACTTTATCTTTAAAATTCACGAAAATGTATACATGCTATCGATTTGAGCTGTCAGGTATATAGGCTTAAGGAACCGGGAAAGGCGTGACCAAAATTTTTATTTTTTTATGTATGGGGGTGCATTCCATATTTCTGACCTTGTTGGCAGATATAGATATAACTATTTCCAATATTTTATGGCGGTGGCGCTGGGGGCGTTCTAGCAATAGTGGCAGGGATATCAAGCTAAAAATCTTTGAGGAGGTCGCCATATATTTAAAAATAAGTTTAATTACTCTAACTTTAAAATTGGGGATTTTATCGATTTCCGATTTAGGGTGTTGACACAAGACCCAGTGGGCGTACCCTAAAATGGTTAACAGTTTATCTGGTTCGGTTACACACGAGTGCATATCCAATATTTCAAGAGCGGCAAAAAAAACAGATTTCTTTGAAGCTAGGAAATTTCCGAACACAAATTAGTAGCTATATGATCGAGTTCCTGCCCCTAAGCTCCAAATGTTTGAATAATATCCTAACCACTTACTGTTTTTTCATAAACCATGGTAAACTAGAGCTTGTGGTATCTTTAATGTTTTATCTAAACGATACCTATCGATCAATATATACCTCTATGTGATCTAACTATCGCAACAAAACTTTAAAAGTTTCGTATATATTGCCAGGAACTTTTTCACACTCTGTTGTGCTTCCCGCCTACTGCGATCTTAATTTATAAATTATATATATAACTTGGAAAATATACAAGAACAGAATCTTACCATTGGGTCCATATTTTTTTGGTTGGCCTTGATTTGATCAACAGATAAACCGCGCTCGCCGTCAGTGCCAAAGAAGTTCAGCGCTTGTTCGACGGTTTTCGAGTGACCGTCTTCCATTTTGAATTATTACCTGTGTAGCAATAACAAAAAAATCAAATTAAAGCTGAAATTATTTAAATTTTTAGATTTTTATTATGACAATGCCTACAAAGCACCTCAATTATAATTTAAATGAATAAATGAATTAAAAAATGTATAATCTTAATTACTTAAGATATTCTGCGTGGAAACCACTATAATGTATAGTAGTTTTATAAATAAATATATAAATCATGCATCGGATCGGAGCTAATCGATTCTAACTTTGTTAAATAACTAACCTTATAAAATAAGAAACCGCATTCAACTAATATTTCAAAAATCACTGTGACTCCCGCATTAGTGCTAAATATAAACGAATATCGCATAAGGTACTTTCTACTTTAGCCTTAAGAAAGGGTAAAACGTTCCGATATATAGAATTATGAATAATACAAAAAATGTGCAAGAAGTCTACCTTCTATACCTTATATATAGATGATATAACCTGGTATTAAGTTGAATATCCTTTATAGATGCAACAAGTAAAACGTTGCAGTTAAGTGTTCTCGACTATGCACAGCATAATTACAGCTTACACTCGAAAACGGTCATAATTATTTATGGGAATCTTGGAAAATAATTGATTTTGGATATTTGATGGGCGGAAATGGGATTGACCGATATTTTTCAAATTGATATCCACAGGTCTTCAGAATACTGTCTACTTGTCTGCCAAATTTGATGACTCTAGCTATAAATCGTTGGAGTTATAGATTTTACCTATCATATAGACAAATTTATATATTTTATTTATTTGCGGTCATCAGTAAACTAGAAAATTGTATGTACCTAGTCACATAAAGATTAATTCGAATTGTCATGACTCCAATGGGTGTAACCAAACACTAACTCATTTTATCTAACACGGGTATACACGATTATATATTCGAAGTTGCAAATCTCTAGCTGCAATAGCGGGGATACGATGCAAATAACTACTGTTAGTTCGATCACATACATAATGCATATACATGCACATGTATACATTTATATATGCATATTAAATGTATACATCCGTAGATTTAAACAAGACACGTGCATATAGTGATGGCTAAATATACATAAGTGACGTACTTAAGTATTTTTTGTAATACACACATACACATGCATAAAATAGAAAATATATGCATTTATTTCATTACCACTGAGTTTGGCTAACGCTACGTTGACTTATGAGATTCACACACGTGTCACTTTTGTTCAACTAATGCGTTATATGTAAATCTATTTCCAATCATTTAAGATTAAAGAACTTATCGCGTTAAGTACTTAATTGTTTTCACCCTATATTTATATATTAAAAGACCATGACGTTTTTTTTTTAGTTTTTATGTATGTCTACAATTGCAGGAATGCAAGTCCGTTTATTACAAAATTTCTCCGGTGTATTGGCTACTATGACATGACAACTTTGCTTTCAGGGCTGCTTGATTTTATTTAAATATCGATATGTAGTTGCAAACACTTACGCCTAACACAATACCCAGCTGTATTGTCAAATTTCTCGTCACTATTGGCGACAAATCTTTCTTTCTAGTTTTTTTATCTTTACTTTTTGGGCTTTTGTGATGGTGATTGTGTACCAATTCACCAACACCGCTGACTATTCAAGGAGCACGCTACCCCTAATTTGTCCAATTATGCTGCATGTATTATTATCGATATTTTAATACTGACTTCACGTAAAATAGTTTTTTTCTTTTTTTCTATTATTGCTACTGACCTAAATTTTATTGGGACAAGTAAACGATTAAACACAATGTTCAGTATTTTACCAACTCAACAGCTTTGAAGTAATAAATTATTTAAATTCTGAACATATTGAGTAATAACACAGTATTCAGCTCTAGTTGGCAGTGCCCGCATACATATGTTTACAACTCTTGCATTCATATGTACATATAAACATTTGAACAAATCACACATACACGCAAATTTGGTCCTTGATTTGATCTTCGTAGACAATCAAAAAGAACAACCTTTAACTTTACAGCTCTTTGTTTCAAATATAGAAGCTTTTACACCGACAGATAGATACTATTTACTCATTTTTAATGGGTTAAGTGCATAAAAAGAGACAGTTATTTTTTTTAATCAGTTTACCCGTTTTCTTAAAAAACGCAATTTAGGTGTTACAGCATTGCGTTTAGTTCATTCACTTGGGCAGGGTCAATAATCTTAGGATATCTCCAAACGTGTACTTTCCAGTTCAAGAATTTGTGTTATTTAATGGTCGTGTTTTATTTCAAAACTAGTTTTTAAATTGTTCTTAAGTAACTCATAATCGACTATTAATGTAATAATAAATAAATTATTTTAATTTGAAGCGCCAATCAAAAACATAACAACAAAGTTAATATTTACAGTTTTCAAAGCATCAAAATAGTAGTGGTAATCCCAAATAAACATCGATATTGGATCAGCAAATCATTTTAACTCATAGATAAGCGGATATATCGACAAAAAAATTATCGACTTACAACACAATTGAACAATTTGCTGTCTTAACATCGATACGTCAATAAATAATTTTTTTAACATCACTAATTCAAAAAATTGCATTAGGAGTTAACTTTTCGTTTAAAAGATGTGCAGAAGGCAACCGCTGAGAAAAGATATCAGCTTGTGGCGTGTATACATGTGTTATTTGTGTCTGTATTTATGAATTCAATAAGGTGCGGGTATCTCATTGTCACGTACTCCCAACTTGGGCACTCTTGCTTGTTTTTTTTCTTCAAATAATATATTTTATATATTATTTCCTCAGAGATTGCTTATCGCATCATTTAAATATCAAAACTAAATAATTCTCACTCGACCTCTAGCAATTCCAATTACCTTAAAATTGGGTATCGCACAATTTTTGAGTGGCTAGATCTAGGCAACCTTGGACATCCTTTTTGGATCAAACCAATAACATTTTGGGCACATTTCCAATCACACCCGAAATTTGCTACAATATTCTTAGATGGTCAGTTTTTTGTAAATATAATATAATAAATATAATATAGATACATATATTTGCTATGACTGCTTTCGTTTCCACACAACAATATTTATTTGAAGCATTTTAAAAGTTACGCCCTGCTTAAATTTTTAGATCCACCCACTTAGTAATCAGTAAGACTCATTTCGATACTTTAAATTGCGAGTACACTGTAAACAATGCAATTGCGCAGTTAGTTGCACCCGAATAGTATTTTGTATTATTTGTTAGAAGTCATGTCGATGTAACCATGTCCGTTTGTCGTCTGTGTGTTCGTATTAACGCGTAACCCCTACTATTTAAAACAAAAACTCGGCTTTTCAATCATCTTTTTTGTTATCATAGTTCGGAGCCTATGAGTGATTTGGATACCATATTTTGGTATGGAAATTAACTTTTGGTATATATAGAAAAATACTAAACTTTTTGAATGTTATCCCAGTTCCCGCCAAATTAACTTACATATGCCATATTTCACCTCGGAAAGTTTTATAAATTTTGAGAGTGTGGGGTTGACTAGCCGATTAGATGTTTTTACGTGTTATTTTTGCACAAAAATCTCAGTGCGCTTATAAATGTATATACATCCTTTATATATTGCATTTACATGCATATATAGATAGATACTTTGGGGATCTGCCTATTTCAAAACAAAGAGCGCAATGTAAACAGGATTTATGCAACATACATATAAGAATATCTACGTAAATACCACAAGTATATTTTACACGTGTATGTGTATGTGTTAATGTATTTATATATATACATATATGTATGTATGCACGTGTTCACATATGTACATATGTCGTATAAACACGTAATATGTAATTATTTATAATTATATATATATAAATATAAATATATATATATATATATATATATATATATAAATATATATTCCTGCAATTTAGAAATATGAAAAATTTAACTCATACATATGTGTTATGTATGTATATACATTTGCACATGACGCGGAAAAAATATATTTCGAGAGCACAAGATATTACCTAAAAATAGACACTTAGCTACCGATTCTCTTACATTCAAACATATTGATTGTTCGTTCATAAATACACTATTATGTATGTGTGATATATATATATATATATATATATATATAATTACAAACACACATTTCTACATACATTTTTCACATATGTACTTTCATACTTTTATATATTTCAGTACATATGTACATATTTTAGTATGTCTATGTACATGATCATGCATACACATTGTTATATATACGTACATGTATATATGTATATACATAGTCGAATACATGCATGCATAACATGATCATGTACCTATATATACTGCGGAATTATTCATAATTACACCTGCTTTCAAAATGTATTTTTAATATTTTGAAGTGAGATGTTTTTCTTTTGTGTTGTGATTTAGATGACAGGCGCGGGTTGCATAACCAACTTCTCCACGCATACTGATAATTTTATAAATTTAAATGAGATTATATATATGTACAAATCTGAACAACCATATTTGAGAATTTATGTATGTGTTTGTGAGAACATTTTGAATTCATATAAATAGATGCTCAAAGTAGAAAGAGTCTTTTTGGTAATGCTTCGAACATAAAAACTCTTAGTATATCGCACTTGGAATCGCGGTTACTGGTGCATATATCTATAATAGACATAATTCTAAAACTTTACTGTACCATTGCATGTACAAATATAAGTAGTTATTAAAAATACTTAAGATATACCATTTACATTTGTATGAATGAATTTTCGAAGAAATTGGAAATGCTAAAGTTTTGAACATGTTGAGTTAACTTTCTGCTGTGATGTATTTATGAACGTATGTGTGTGGGTATGCATATATATATATTGTACAAAAGCTGTTATATATTCAATAACATGAACAAAAGTACGTGCACATATAAGTATGTCCTTAATTGTAAATACATATATATATATATATGTATATGCACTTGTAATATATGGTGACGATCAGTAAAATGGCGTTTTCAATACACAAGAACTTATAACTTTTAAATATAGTAGTACACACACTTAATACATATATATATATGTATATATATATTTATATATATAGAAATATATATAGAATTGTATGTGCGCGCAACTTGAAAACTTTTTCTTAATTTTTTTTATTAACATATGCTAATTGCAACTTGGTTTGATTGTATCTTTTTTTTTATTTACACACAATATACTTTTATTAGAATTGTTGCAAAAAATCAACAAAACTTACAATTATTTATCTAAACAAAAATTTTGTATTATATAATATTTTTTTTAAATAAAAAGACCAAGAGCTAACACAAAGATCGCGCTATTATAACGATCAACGGCAACTGAACGCAAGGAGAACGCTGCTTGATGAGAGTGTCTATTTGAATTACAAAATTCATATATTTTGGCAAAATTCCCAAAACTAGATACACTCTCTATTTTGGCCTGGGAAAATACTTTTAGCACGCATAAACTTTTAAGCACTAACCATCTTATTCGATTTTGTGTCGCTGTTTTAGTGTACACACATTTATGTGTATTTGCATGTGTATGTGCATTGATAAAAAAAATATATACATATGAATGAATTTAAGTAGTTGTGTTTGCTTATGCATAAATATTTTATATTAGAGAAAACATGTGTGTAGATGTATGCACACCTTTGTGTATATATATTTTTATATATACATATATGTATATATATACACATATATATATGTATTTATATACACTCATATCCTGATAATTCCAAATTTCTAGGCAGAAGGAAGCATCTCCGACCCCATAAAGTATATATATTCTTAATCAGGGTCAACAGCCGAGTCGATTTAGCCATGTTCATCTGTATGAACTTAGAAACTATAAAAGCCAGAGACTTCAACTTCGATAATGGACTTATTCATGGCACGCGCACATCAAGGTCGATCTAGCCATATTCCCTGCTGTGTCCGTTTGTATGAACGTGTCTAGCTTTGGAAACTATAAAAGCTAGACAATTCAACTTCGAATATAGACTTGACCATGGCACGCGCTCATCAAGATTGTTTCAAAAGATTGATAACTCTAACCGTTTTCCCAAATTTAATAAGAATCTATAACTTTACATTTTACATAATTTCTTGTAAGCTCTTAAGGCTAGGCATACAATGAGAGGTAAAGAGATTGCTCTAGTCGGGAATGACCGAGTAGGAGATACCCTGAACCCAGCATTTTAAAAA
Organism: Drosophila paramelanica; assembly: GCA_035043915.1. Lineage (NCBI taxonomy): Eukaryota > Metazoa > Arthropoda > Insecta > Diptera > Drosophilidae > Drosophila > Drosophila paramelanica. The sequence goes on from JAWNMO010000368.1 coordinate 45,553, forward strand.
TACAAAACCTGAAGCACTTGATGAGCGATTAATAGATAAAAAAATTAAATTAATAATTATCAACACAAAAAATATATATATTTAAGATTTTTATAAACTTAAGTATAACAACAAAAAAAAATTCCAGAATAAAATAGATAAAATTATTCATTTAAAAAAAACGATACATATTAATAATTGTTAACGAAACAGGTAAGACTGCGTTAGTCGCAACTACCAGACAGACACACACAAACACACACATAGATATAACAGAAAAGAGTGAACAGGCAAACGAAGCGTACGTATAATGGGACTGGACTATATGGGTCGGTTTTCAGTAGTTATGGTGAGAAATACCGAGAAGCATTTTATATGAATCTTCACATATCTGACAATATATGCAAGAGCACGTTAAATCGCCTGACAGATAAAAACCCGATAACCATGAATCACTTTCTTTTAAGCACTTCTAACACCAAATGCGCATGGAGAACCATTTTAACCGACAAGTGGATCTGTGTACAAGGACACCTTTTTGGCACCTTTTTAAAAAATCGTTAAAGGAATGAGACATTTGTGACTGCCCAGTACATCGATCTCTATAGAATAAACAAATGATAAAAGGCGTGCTATCTGAAAGAGATGGAAAAGTGCACACGGTTTTGAAAACTGCTCACGGACTATATCGTTCATTTAATAACAAAAGAGTTTTAAATTTGAGTGTAGATAATTTGCTCTAACGCGATTACTTTAGGGAATCTAGTTATTAAGGTTATCACATGTATGGTAAACTGAAATGAATAAAGCGTACATATAGATATATCAGTCGAGATTGAAAAGGCGTAATATTATCCTAATACTCTAAACTACTGGGTTGGGCGTTAGTAATTTTTCTCCACTAGTACGGGTAGTATTAGTATTCTAAACGGAAATTGGAATAAAACCTGCAGGTTATTTCAAAATAAAATACTGCGTACGTAAATTGCCAAGTTGGAGCCAAAGGTGCAGATCTTACCGTCATTCTTAAAACCCCGATTCACCGATACTTTATTTGACCACATTGACTAAAAGGTCCATAATTTTTTAATTTTAGGACAATAAAGATCCTATGGTTGCCGGTACATACAGTAAATATATATACTTTGAAACACAATTCTCGTGTTATAAGAGGCAGCTTACTAACAACGAAATTGAGAAGTTTTCTCCTAGAGACTTTGTGTCACAAACCCAAACACGACTAAAAAGGAACATATTTTTTTGCTCTACTGATTAAGATATATCGTCGCATCATGCTGAGAAAATCAATTTCTGAGCGATTCAATGAAGTGCATGCTGAAGGTTGGCACTTATGAAGTTTTAAGCCTTAATTGAGATGACACATCTTATTTTCAGAAGGACGAGTTTGGATTTCAACAAATATTTTACAAGATAGATAAGTCTATGGCAACAAGGTACCAACTAAAAGAAAGGTATTTCGGTATTTCACCCATTTGTCATTGTAGCGGAGGATTCATTAATCACGTAACTACTCCATATGTCTATTTGACGGAAGAAACCAGATGGGATCACACAATCAGCGAGGAAGATACTGATTGTTCGACACACTAGCTCAGGCGCTTGAACGAAGTTGACAAGTTATAAAATGCTATATGTTGAGGAACAGAATTTTTCGATTAAACAATACAACTACAAATTAATATAATAAAACTACTTATATTTTCAGATACGATTGAGATGGCAGTTGAATATTGATGAATAAACTCAGAAAGTCTGTGGTCAATTGCCTTTATTATGGGCAAAAGTAAGTAAGTACACGCGCCAATGAAGTTATCCGCAATACCGAGACTTAAGCTGGAAACTGCAGTGATGGCTACGCGGCTAAGAAAGCTCGTTCAAGAAAGTTTTGGAGTTGTCGACTATCGCTAGGAAAGAAGAGAAACTCCTTTCACAATAAAAGCATTACACGGTTATAACAATATTCAACGCAAATATTTCCTAACCTTTTTCGGCAAAAATTACAGTTTTTCATCTTGCTACAGCTGTTTCTCTTATTGATCAACTTCACTAATGTTTACCAGGTGCCACCAAGACGAGTTTTTGACTAGCATAACTAAAGCATTTGCAGGTTCAAATCAAATAATGCCTTTTAATACAGCTGTAGTTACCACAATCAATACCGAAGAAAATCAGCTATCTACTTAAAAATGTTTCCTTTCCCAATAGGTTATATTGATTTTGTTAATGAGGAAAAAAAGTCCTATTGCAAAATCCAGTTCTCTCTACAACAACCTTATATGAGTAGTCGGAAGAAAGAGAAGCAATGACATAGGTTCGGCTTATCATAGACTTTAGCAAACTTAACTGTAAAACTATTGGTTGGTCTTACCGTGTACAGAGAAGGCACAATAACCAGAACTGATAAAGACGAGACTATACAAGAGTTAAAAAAACCTTCTAACTTATTTGAGGATAGCTTTTTTTGGGCCTCACCAGTTTCGGTAGAATTTGAGGGCCTTTGGTAAACATAGGAACATTTTGGCTTTGGAGGAAGTTATATTCCACCACCCGGATTTTAGCAAACCATTCGACCTGACCGCTGATTCGTCTTCCATTAGTATATGGACGGTGTAATCGCAAAAAAGTAGGCCCAAAACCATGAGGACTCTAACTCTCTAACTCTGCTTATAATATGGGCCCTAGATAAACTTCGTGACTACCTTCACAGGAATAGTGGCATTAACATTTACAGGGACCACCAACCACTTATTTTTGCAGTCTCTGAAAAAAATCCAAATTCAATAAAAGTGCTGGAAAGCACGAATTGAGGAACCAGACCGAATCGGTCTGCGGTCATTGCATTCATCATCAGCGATTATCAGCAGGCGTCAGTGTAATCCAGTTGGATCATTGCACACGAGGTGGAAGCCAGCTTTTTTGCTGGGGAGCGTTAAGCGACGCCGCTGGCAGTGTAGTATTTACCTTTAAGAGGCTGATTATCACAAGTGAATTCTTATACAACGATCGGTCAGCACCACGCTCTGGCTACTTCTGCTAAGTGCTCAATTGAATAAAATATAATTTTAAAAAATGAGAAGACTCTAATCGGTTCAATCAATCTTCAAAAACATTTCAACCCGTCCTCATCAAGAGTATATCTTTCATGGAGTTAGAGATGCTTTCTTCTGTCTGTTACGAACATTTGCAAAACCTTTAAATCCTTTTTACCCCATTTTCAATCGGTTCACTGTATAAAAAAGGAAAAATAGCGGTGGAAAACACACTTGTGCGAAATGACAAAACAATTAGTACATACAAACACTCTCAGACTTGCACAAAATAAATAAGTGAGAGGGCTCTATGCAGGCCCGCCTTTCTAGGAGATACCCTGAACACTGCGATCTGTCTTTATAAACATTTTAAATACACAGACAAATGCAGGCACTTTACTGGGTTGCTGCGCGTGCCCCACTATAGAAACAAAATCTTTTTTTTTCTACTAAACTAAATGTATGATCGTTATGAAGGGATTTACTAAGGGCATTGAAATGCATATACAAATCATCTTCGTCTCTCTTACACAAACATATCGCACCAGCTTTGTTGTTATTGTCTCCGAAATATGGTAAAACCACAAAAGGTTGTTATTGATTTCGTATCGATAATATTCAAAACAAAGCATGTTATCGAAAAGAAATGATAAACTTGCTCTGCTATGATATTTACGAACTGGATGAGACCCATGTTAACTTTCTAGCTTTGGTAGTTTCCGAGATCGCTGCGTTCTGATCAATAATATACATACTTTATGGTGTCGGAGATGGCTTCTTCTGCCTGTTACATACATTTGCACAAAACCATTATACCCTTTTTACCTATTTTCAATGGCTTCGAGTATAAAAATAGCATATGGGAACCCTTACGACGGCACAATGAACGCGGTCGCTGCCTTGGATTAATTTCCACGCAGGTCGCGTTAGTGGCCAATAATTAAATGGTGCGATAGTCGAATGCAACACCATATAGCAATTTTAAATTATGTGTTGCCCTGACTGACCAAAGTTGTCCTGCACATTGGTTGCCCACATTTCTAGGCTACACCCTCTTAACGTCCTACTACTGTCCCGGGTCTTTCGCATGGATTACACCCAGCGATCTTCCACCATCATCTTCGACCTAATAGGCTTTATTTCCCAATTCTGTTATGCGGCATTTGCGGACATTTCTGGCGAATCTGGCGTTAAAGGCGTATCTATAGTCGCTCAGTAAGAAATTTCGCATGTACACCTCTTGCCCTGTTACTGCGTGAATTTCGGCCAAATGTTTGTCGTAGTTGTGCAGGTGCTGAGTAACCTGATCCTGAACTAAACAGATTTCAGCTTTTGCCCGCAATTAGACACTACGGCGACGCATTCCTTCTACGTCACCGAGTAGTCAGAGTGAACTAATAAGGACGCAAAGTAAGTGTCTCTTTCAACTCACGCACTGCTTTAGCCGCCTCATCATTTAATATGAACCTTCCTTTCGAACTCTCTTTCAGGGTCTCTATCAGTGATGTCGCTATTTTAGTAAACTTCCTAATAAACCAGCGGTACCATCCCACGGTCCACAAAAACTACGAAATTTCTTAACAGATCGGGGCTCTGGGATTCGTCGAATTTTGGTCAGGGTCGGTTCGCCGCCTATAAAGTCTGCGCAGCCTCATGTTTATGTTTATCTTAAAGTCTGAACCGCTGAACATAAAACCGTCCAGATACACGAATACATATAGCCTAGGCAGCGGTATAATGCCCGAAGGGCATCATAATGAATTAAAATTTGAGCGGTCGCTTTGGTATTCTTAAGGTTGTGTATGCTTTGCAGCTTTTTCCACTTCGATTTGTAAATATTTAAAATGTGCCATCGATCCGTGAAAGTATACGCTCGATGCAAGGAAGTGAATAGGCGTATTAGATACAATTTTTATCCAGCCTCCGCACAATTGTAGTGCGGTTACTCAAAGTCAGTGAGACTTTGTTGACTGCAGGGCCCACATATTATCTTCTTTGCCCCAGACAAATCCTTCATCGCGGGAAAAAGCGAATAGTGGCGTCCTTCTCCTTCACCAGCACCGTCCCTTCGATCAGCTCAATCCTATGTATTTCCACTGTCGCTTTTCTAAGTGCTACCTTCTTACCAGTCAAAAGCTCTTCCTGCACCACCACCAACTAACTAATTTGTCCCTATCTCAAGCTCCACGTTTCAGACTTCCGTTCATATTCTCTTGCCTCCACGTAGTGCTCAATTTCTTCGATTGCTTTGGGCTCTGCGTCAGTCAATTCAATCGAAGAGGACTTGAATTTACATCTTACTACTAACGGAAACCGTTCGAGAGCGCGACTCTCACACTCTGGTCACGCCCACTCTGCCGGTTCTCATGCAATTTAGATATTTTAGCGTGAAGGTGTCTGGTCTGCCACAGTTCCTGCACCCAGGTCTCCGGCTTTAGTCTAATCTCCGTATTCTGCACTTGGCTTGATCTCTTTGCTTTCGTCACGCTGAGTACCGAGTACACATCCGTAGTACAAATTTAGCGCCTTATGGAGACCCTCAAGCCCTGTTTCACCAACAATATCAGCAACATCAATTCGGGTAATGGAGCTTCCAAGCCCGAAGAAATTTCATTGTCTGTTGCCCCAACTTCTGTATTCGATCCAGGTTAGCCCAGCTACCGTCTCAAAGGCATTGGAATTGCCTCTGTCGATAATGCAGCTTTAATATCCATGGATCCCCGGTCATTCAAACCATCAAGGGACATTAAACAGGGGCCATCCTAGAGTTGGCAGCCTTTGGTTTCCGTCTCCGCGTTCTTCCCAGGACCCTAAAGTACTCGCCTGTCTACTGTATCCACTTCTCTTGTTTTCCCGTTGCCTCTTGTCCAGTCCTTTATTACGCCATTTCCACGCTGGGCTTCCATTCAGTCCAATTAAGGTATTTCACCTCTCTAGCTTCGGTGATGGTCTGGGAACTGATGTGAAGCTAATGCGTTGCATTGGCACAGCGTCGTGAATGGGTTATAAGTGCCGGGTTCAGGCGTACTTGCCAAGCATAAGACTAGTTTCCCTTCTTGTTCCTAAGAGTCTTTTCGCGTTGCACTGTTCGATCTTGAGCGCAGCGTAGAGGAATGACTGGCTTCGGCCGCCTTATTTTCCCTACTGGTCGTACTTTTAACTCTTCTTACTATCATTCAATTTGACATCCTACAAAATATGTTTTTTCTATCTAAGTCTATAAATTAATAAAATCTATCACATAACAAAACACAATGTTGAGTACAATTATTTACACAATCATATAATGTGAGGAAATAACCGTCGTCCGACCTACGAATCCGTTCTGGTTAACAAAATAAAACTCAAAACACACATTACATTAAGTGAGACAAACTGGTTCGATCGCAGGCTGTGCTGACGATCCCCGGTTAGCATTTCTCCACTTGAAATGTTATCATTCCAGTTTGCTTGCCGCCTCGATAAGTATCTGTTGGATGCGCCGTATGGTTAAGTGATAGCTGTACCATGGGTCATCGTATCACAATAAAATATCTACGCCTTCACCCAAACTGGTAGATGCACAATCGTGAATGTTTCCTTACGTTCGACAAGTAACCTGAGGCGTACGAAAAATTTTTATGTGCGACAAAACAAAAACAAAACAAAGGCAGCATAGATCTCCCATGATCGTCCGCGGCGTAGGACAATTACAGGAAAGAAAAAAAACAAAACAAAAAAACAAGCAAAAAGTTACGGTCATTTGGTTTATTTATATTTCTTTTAATTCGTCCATTTTACCACTGAGCACACCCGTCCTATCGATCACGGCTCTTGTGACCCTGAGGTTTTCCATTTTTGATTTGACCAGGATAAATGTAAATGTTAAGAAATAAATATTATCTTAATGAAACTTTAAACTAAGTTTTGTGTATTTAGCTCATATAGACTACCAAGTTTTAATATGTGAGGCTATTATAGACTTTTATCGATTTTATGCAAAACCGCGAAAGTTATCGATAATCCAAAATTAACTTGCTGCACGTGCCGTGGACAAGATTTACGCGTTCATACAACGGACAGACCGACATGGCTAGACTGATCCGGCTGGTGACCCTGATCAAGAATATATATACATAACGGGGTCGAACACTCCTTCTTCTGCCTTTTACATACAACAGCATAAAAACCATTATATCCTTTTTGCCTATTGTCAATGCGTTAAGTGTATCACAATTATAAAATAAGTAATAAAAATAATAAAATGGTTTTGAATATTTTAAGCTGATGTTATATTTTTAACCGAATATTTGGCAGTCTTGGACTTCCGACTACATCATGAACAATTTTAAAAATAATTAATTTTGTACATTTTACTGAAATGTATTTGGTTATTTGTAATCAGCGCAACAATTCGCTGTTTATCACAATTTCAATCAATGTATGCAAATTAAATCGAGCAATATTGTACCTTTGTCGAATGATAAAAACCATTTATTCTATTTATTTAACCTCACTAACAAAACGATATATTCACATTATAAGACCTATCGATAATAGTTCATCTCTAGGTTGATACATAAAATAAAAATACATAAAAGTGAGTTTTAAGTTATTGAAAAAAGTAAAAAAATTGATTAATTTTATAATGTGGAAAGTTAAGGCAATTTTTAAGATCTGCCACCTACTTAATTTAAATGAATAATATCAAGTGCAATTTTAATATATGTGCAATCAAGGTAGATTTTTAATGAAAATTACCTACATAAATTAATGCAGCGTTCACTTAAATTTGGCTAGTATAATATTAAATGTATCATAAATAATATAAAAGCACTTTTCTCAATGTCCATTGAATACATTATGTGCAGTCACCGATACATAAATATATGTTTCTTCAGCTTTCGTATAAGAATTTGTGATATGGGTCTGTCCTTTGAAATTCTATAAAAGAAATATAAACCGTAAGAAACGTTACCAGATAAAAAAAGTTTAAATTAAACCTATGTATATCACACGGGCGTGTGTATATATATGTATGTAAATTTATATATATAATATAAAAGTATATATATATGATTCTTTTCTTATTTGGAATATACACATATATGAATACATATTTATAAAATGTGTTTATATACTCAAGCATACAAATGCAAACATATCTATACTCGTAGGTGCTAAATTGAGTTAATATATTGTTAACTCTGTTTTTTTTTACCATAAATTCAGTACAAAAACCTATCTGTGTGTTGATTAATAAATACGCTGTCCTTTAGATATATATCTAAAATATATATACTTTTTATATATATTGATAATATCTAATATTTATCTATTTATATAATATACATTATATTTTACATTACTTTGCTGACACTATATTTGCATGTATATATATTAAAATATATATATGCATGTATATATTTAAATATATATATACGTGTATATATATATGTATATGTATATTTATTGTGTATGCGCAAAACAAGCCCACTTTTCACCTGTTACACAGTGCTAAAATTCAAGTTACCACAGTTCAAATAGGTCGACATTTACATAGATACATGCATATGTAAATATGAAAGGTATGTATGTATATTGACATGTACTTTAAAAATGTAAGATTTTCATTTCTTACATTCGACTCGTCAACATTAAGGTAGGCAAATGTATGTCTGTAAATGTTATATACCTAAAATATTTCATTTGATTAGTAAAAGTTATCGAACCAATCAAGAGCCGCCTCAGTAACTAAAATGCTTTTCTAAATTATCTTTAGAAGAGGATATCTGCAATAGAAAAAACTTGATGTTCAGTATATATAATTATGTATGGCCTTCTATTTATTACAACTGCATGTATTTAGATAAAATATAAAAGTTTACTTACATTTAAGCCATGCGTTTATTGAAATCAAATAAAATATCATAACTCGTTGAAAGTGATAAAACATGATCAGGATGGAGAGCTAAGCCCCTCTTTCCGTCTCAGCGATCTCGAAAATTGTAAAAGCTTGAGACCTAAACTTTTCACTTATAGATTCCCTTAAACCATTAACAGAACATGCTATTATTTTTAATATCTTGTTGCTATTTAATTCAATTTATAGACTCGATTTAAAGAAACCAAATTTTAATTATATTCTCGCGTCTGCAACGATTCTTATACAAATCCTCTGGTTTAGTCCTTGAAATTGTGTAACGATCATTCTTGTACTTAAGAGGTAATGCAAGAATTTAGTTTTCATAGTGGGTGCCAAACGTAGCTGCTCAGCAAGCGCCGTGTGTGTGAGTGATTTTGTTGTGTAGGAAAGCATTAATGCAATGTAACGATTGCTCGTATTTGTAGTTAGGGTATCCGTGGGGACGGTTGTACGTGCTAGGGGGGAAGAACAGCATCTAGCAATACATACTCGAAATTTTAAAGTTTTGCTACAATACTCCAATCAGGTGGTTTTATATATTTATCAAAAAGTGTAGTTTAAAAAACATAACATTAAACATACTCACAAGGTATAAAACACAACTTGTGATAGCTCTTCTGGCTTATGATGTATGGTGCTGATGATTTTCATATTTGGAGCTTATGCGGGCGCTGACGGCTTTTAGTAATCGTTTAGACGTATAAAATTATTCAAATCCGATAACTCGTTAAATTTTTTGTCTCCGAAAATTACAATCACTTTTTTTTTGTTTTGTTGCTTGTCTTAAGATGAAGTTTCATAACTTATTCCCTCTCATAAGCTTTTGGTCGACAATTTCTGGAAAAAGCCGGTTGTTCAATAAGAAAAAACAAAAATCTCTATAATTGACAACTAAACAGTTTATAAAACACAGAAACAAATATCTTTTTTTTTGTTTTTTAATTTTTTTGTTTGAAAGGTAGAAGCCTTTGGTATTAACTTGGGCCCTAAATGCCGTTTTTATAAACTATAAATATGTGCAGCTCGTAAGCAGCTCGGTAAGAAAACGAAGATAATTCTCATGAAGCAGCTTCAAAAGAACTTAAAGCGTTTCGAATAGTACAGCTCTATACGAATAGAGTATCTATGGATTGCCGTGTCCAAATGATTGTTTGATAGTATCATTCAAAAAATGTGAAAAACTCAAAAATAAAAAAATTGCTTATTTTTATAACCGGAACCCATTGATAATGGGTAAAAAGGGTATAATGGTTTTGTATGTAACAAGCATATATATTCTTGATCAGGACGACGAGCTGAGGTGATTTATCCATGTCCGCAACGATCTCGGAAACTTCATAAGCTTGAAAGCTAATCTTCGTACATATCATACGCAGCAAAAGTCTATAATTTTTTCGATTACTTGCACCGTTTTTAATAATATCGATTAAAATCGATAGCAACCTTTTGTTTTTTTTTACCATACCTCCGGTATTGGCTACCTCCCCCCAATCCCCCCAGTATCGTCAAAACCATAAAAACTGAAAATCAAATACTACTGACTTACTACTTACTTACTTACTTGTGTGTGTGTATATGTGAATTTGTGCATGTATATAAGAAGGCAAACGAGTTGAATGTGAAAATTACTACGCAGTCCTCCAGGCTACAGGAGCATAGCCAAGCCTCAGACAGGCTTCAAACCATTGATGGAAGCACGGGATGAACCGATTTGTGACCATCTGTACCATGGCTGGAAATATTGTATCCAAAACCGGGGACTTGTAACTCGCGAACGATTTTTTTTTTTTTTTTATATGCGATTATGCCTGCAGGTATCACAGACCGGGTTGTTACTTGAAATATATTTAGTGACTTCAGTGCAGCCAGGGAACTGTGCATCCACGAGGACGCATATTGCTCTTTTGCTGATTTTAGGCCATTTTCTATAATTTTTAAGTTGAGTCTGTATAGTTGACTGTCTCGACAGAATCTTTCGGAGCATTGCGGTTTCTGTAACCTTCTTCAAATAAACTCGTCGTTTGCCTTGTTTGTTGTTTGTTTGGCGTAAAGAGTTCTTGTACCTATTTTCTTTTTGAGTTGAGCTCTGAAGTTCAACAGGGCGGCCTGGTACTTCCTTTGGTTCTTGAAGGTCTAATAAGCAAAATTTTAAATGAATGAGGTACCATTCTTCGCGTACCACATTTTGTGGAATGTTTTATGTTTGCTGAAGCGTATATACATATGTATGTTTAAAGATTTCAAATAATGATAATGATAAATTATTTTATGCACTATAAGTACCCTTTTGTTGTGCATTAACAGTTTTTTCTAATTTTAAACAGAACAAATTTAGAAAATTTGTATAAAGTTTTAGGGATGTATGTATATACATTTTAAATTGCGTCAGCTTCAATGTTTTGTACAAAATTTGGCATCGGGATAACAATGTTTGACTAAAAATGTTTTAACTAGTTAATATTTTTTTTCATATTTCTAGATTACCCTTATACAATTTTAAGGAGGGAACTTTTAAAACGCTGTGCTTCGAATTGCACAAATTGACTAGTATATAAATTAGTACATAACTAACAAACTCAGTAATACTGGAGCAAAACGGAGAGAGTACTAGGGGTGCAGAGTCCCCCGACGCCAACCAAGAGAATCGAGCGACGTGTTGGTGGACTCCGTGGACTGCCATGGGTTGCTTTGGCTCTCCAACTTCAAAACAGTCTGATGTGAACTCGGAGGATTCTAAAAGTCAAAAGCGTCGAAGCGATGCCATATCAAGGCAATTGCAAAAAGATAAACAGCTTTACCGGGCTACACACAGGCTGCTTCTTCTGGGAGCGGGTGAGTCCGGTAAATCAACAATAGTCAAACAAATGCGGATATTGCATGTCGATGGATTTTCTGAACAAGAAAAAAAACAGAAAATTGATGATATTAAAAAGAATATTCGTGACGCTATACTGGTAAGTAATTCTTTTGACAGCGATGAATTTTTTGTTTTAATACTAACACTTTTTATTTAGAAACATAATTTACAGAATCATTTCAAAGTTTTGATTCGATCTGGTTATTTGGAGTAAGAGAATTATTTAATTTAGAATGACTTATCTAAACTAACTATAATTATCATATTAAAAAACGTACAATCCTTGCTCAGATCTCATTGCGACAGATTTTGCACAAGTCATTCTAAAGGCAACGGGACCCATTGTCCACTTACGTTCTGCTTTTCCGTGAATGCCTCTTTCTTGCCATGAAAAGCACAGAACTTATTAATGACCGTTGCGAATTCAAATGCTACTACTTTTTCCGAATATTGGCACTGACCCTCTTACTTACTACCGATAATTACTAACACTTTCTTGTTAAACTTAATGGCATAGGCCGTATATCTGAAAATGTTATAAGAAAATTTTGCATAAAATTTTCAGATGACCTCCGAAATATTTGTAGTATTAAGTTTTCTTACCGTCAATCTAAGGCAAGTAAATGCACTTAAATATTTAAAAAATCCGTTTCTAGCATGCTTTGTTTATGAGCAGAGTGCGATAGAAAGCAAACTTACCCAGTTAAAGTAGTGTGTATGTACATGCATAAAATGTAAAAGTTTTTTTAGGTATTTCGCGCTGCTTACGATTGTGCAGTATGCAATTATATTAGAAGTTATTCACATATACATTTCCATAACTTGTTTAGTCCTAAATATATATTAAGATTGGGGGTAATGCGTAATCCTTTTATAATAAATTTTAGCTATTAAGTTAAGTTCACCTTTAAAGCCAATTTTGTTTTCGGTATATCCATTTTTTGAGAAAGTTGCTTTCTTACAGAAAGTCGAAAATACAGAACAACAGACGAATAAGGCTAGACTGACTCAGCTACCACGACTCCTTCGATTATCAGCAGCGTATCTAAAAATATCTAAAATGTTGTTTGCCAGAGTAGTAGTAAAAGACGTCACGTTTAAAAAAATTTCAACCTTCCGATTGTCATGCAGACTAAGTTGGCCTTATGCAAGTCGTATCCAAACCAACTGCAAATCACAGCGAAAGTCGATGCGCGTATAGACAATTGGGTTTTGTGGCTTGTATTGGTAGTATTTTGGGTAAAAACTTGTCATCCAAATTCCGCTATGACCAAGAAGGAGTGTGATTTTACCAGATCGAATCAAAAGCTTTTAAAATGATTTATTTTGTGTTAACTTTCTAAATATATGTGTATTTTTCAATATTTACAGACTATTACTGGAGCCATGAGCACACTTAATCCACCTGTAGCTTTAGAAAAGAAAGAAAATGAACCCCGGGTGGAATATATTCAGGATTATGCTTCTAGTAAGAAAAAAAAAGTTGTATTAATATCTTAATAGTCAAAACGAATGTAGTCATTTATATAATTATTATTTCTTCATTTAAATGACAAAATATGAAAAGTATAGAAAAGTAGAAATTAAGATATTTTTTACTTGAGGAACGGTTTCGATCAGAATTAAATTTGAATCTAACGACACACTTAATAACATTCAACATTCATCGGCAATTCTTTAAATTCATCCCATTTTTTCCTTATAAGCGCATTATACTATCACATGTACATAATACATTATCCTATGCAACTCAACTTATTCTAACAGTGACACCGACAGAATGCTGTCTTGGCACCTTGTGACCATTCTTAATTTGGACACTTAGTGTTGGTGCCAGATTTCAATGATCGCTGAATTGCATCATTTTACGACACTCTGAGACTTGTTTGTTCAATCCTCCCTTTGTCAAATGCTAGCCGTCATCAGATTTCTGTAAAGATAATGTCAGTGCCTCTGCTAGCTCGGTGCGGCTTCTGATCTTCAGATCAAGACAGATGATATAAAGCTCAAATTTGTCCAGGACAGCAACTTGGTCTGTTGGTTACCTATATATTGGATGTTTCTCATATTCAGTTTATAAATGGAAGACAAACCGAGTCGTTTCTGTTCCGTAGTTAGTATTTATGACGGTAATAGTTGCGTTATTGATAATAATCGTCCCTTTGCCGATTACAGTAACCGAGTGCAGATGGCCTGCTTGAGTACTGCATGAATCGCATTCGCTGACAGCGAATGTATTTTTACCACACTCAGCGACAATGTTGCCTGCTTTGAAACCTCAATTTCTGTAACAATGCTAAGCTCGATAAACCTTAACGCATTTGCAAACTAATGTAGGCTTTGGAAATTTGGAATTAGAAAGTACAATAAGTTTTCGTACTAAAAAGTTTTGATGCTAGCTACTTCTAAAATGTCTCCCCTTGGAAGTATGTTATACTTGTTTTAGTTGATTTTTTGTCAAGTCGAGTATGACTTTTTTTGACTAGTTAAAAAATAATCTAAGATTTAACAATATAGAAGGGGGCTGAACATTTTTTATCCATCTGTAGTAGCTTCACAATCCCAAAAATAATCTTAGATTTAACAATGTGGAAGAGGGCTGAAAATCTTTTATCGACCGCACTTTTTCAAGTGAGATAGTTAACCCTTGACACGACAAGTCACAAGTATTCCACGCTTTTTAAAAAAAATTTTATTTTTTCTCGGAACAGTCTCGCCTGCCTCATTACCTATCGTCAACGTAAACAAGTTTTCCAGTTTTGTTTCCGCAGGTCGTCTTCAATTGCCCGGTGAAATATACTGGGAATATATTTAAGACCAAAAGGAAGTCAGCTGAATTCAAACTTCCCAGTGTTTACCAAAACAGCTGCCGCCAGTTGAAAATATTGTCGTAATAGAAGGTATGGGGTCTTTGTCGTCGATGGTCTGTTGGTTCAGTTTTCGAAAATCTACTACCAGCCTTTTCTTTTGTGCATCTGATGTACGGCCTTAGTTGTGTGATTAGATTTCTGATGGCTTCGCATAGACTAGCTCTGTGAACTCTGGGTTTCTCTATGATACGTTTGTTGTAAAAAGGGGGTCTGTTGTCTTTCGGAGCTAATTCTCTTTGAGCTGCTTGACTCCTTATTGTAGTGGACCATTTGGGTTATTTTGTCGCCACCCTTGAGAGCGCTGACTGTCCGGCCTTCCGCCTTAGATATTAAATAAGAATTTAGGGGCCAAGCGCAACTGCTTGGCTACCGCAAACAATTTCTGTATTTATCAAAACACAACATTTTACAATAAAAAGGTAGACAGAGAAAAACAATTGCCAATTTCCCAAATAAGGCGAATAACTAGTGTTAAGTGGAGCGGTCCTAAAATTTATTAGCTCCCTTAATAACTTTTTGCACCATTTTTATTTCTGTTTTGAGGCAAATCCTTTATAATTAACGTATATTTAATTTTTCTAGGTCCCGATTTTAATTATCCTCCTGAATTTTATGAACACACAGAAGAATTATGGAAAGACAAAGGGGTCCTTCAAACCTATGAGAGGTCAAATGAATATCAATTAATTGACTGCGCAAAATAGTAAGTAACGCATGATGTTTTATCAATCTTAAAATTTGTATTTTCTCTATTTAATTACTTGTTACATTTTTTACTTTAAAAGTAGCGGAGCTTTATTTTAATGTCTGTACGTTAATTATTCCTTTATTTAGGTAATAAGATAAAATCACTGGTTAAAATGGATAAAGTGGTAAACGGTTTATATATTTTTCTTGAAAAAATATGTTCGGTTATCGCTTATTTAGCGTAAAATAAATATAGTGGCTACTGCTAGTAACGTTTACCCTAATAAAATAATATATATTTTATGGTTGCCTCGGAATTTACTTGTAATTTGTACTATTCATTCCACAACTATTGCTTTACTTAAATTTTAATGTAAAGCTTTGAATTTTATTAAAATATAAAAAAATATATAATGAATATATTAAAAGAGCTTTAAATAAAACAATTTGTCAAATATAATTTTTTTTATTTGAAAATTTTTTTCGTCTTATACATCCTTAAGTAAAACTTTAAATTTACGAACAAATTGTATAGACCATTATATTTTTTAATTTTTGGGCACACCGAAAAAAGTGTTTTTATTTGTTTTGTTAATTTTTGTTATGTTTCACTTTATATTTGTTTATGTTATGTTTAGTTTTATTTAATTTATGGTGTAATTTCCCCTTTATTTTCCTCATTTTATGTTTGAAAAAAAAAAACTGTGGTTCTTTTAATATTTGTTCACGAAGAGAAACTAGTATGTTGCGTTTGTGGAATGTCCGTCTTGCTGCCCGTTCGTCTGTCCACATAAACCCAATTTTCTCAACCCTCCTATGTGCGTTTAACATATTTATGCTAGTAGCGCATTTGCAGAATGGTCGCTTTAATGTAGGGCGAGTGCGGGGCAGTTGCAAATGAGGCGTTCCAGTGTTTCTTAAACTCCAGGTTTCGGCAGCCTTCATCTGTTGCAATTCCCAGCTCTTTAGCGTGAACTGCACATAATTTTAAAGATTTTGTAGCCCGTCGAAAAGACGTAGTTTGTTGTAATTTTTGTTTTTAATATTTTTTATTTGTGAGTATGATGCTAGGGTACATGTTTGAGTCGGTTTTATACGGTTGACATGCTTTTCGCAGCAAGCAAGGCTCGACTGCAACGTTTGTACTTCTTCATTTTATTCATTATTTTTGTCTTATTGTGTTAGGTATACAACTTTTTGCAAATGTGTTTTAAAAGTGAAAAATGATTTTGAATAAAACTTTCTTATTTTGTATTTAAGCTTCTTGGATCGAGTTAGCACAATTAAGAACCCAAATTATACCCCCAATGAACAAGATATTCTTCGGTGCCGTGTTTTGACTTCTGGTATATTCGAAACAAGATTTCAAGTGGACAAAGTTAATTTTCAGTGAGTAATATATATTAATTTTATTATTATTCCGAAAATTTAAAATTATTTGCTTTATAGTATGTTTGATGTGGGAGGACAGCGTGATGAGCGTAGAAAGTGGATTCAATGTTTCAATGATGTTACTGCTATAATATTTGTTACGGCATGCTCAAGTTATAACATGGTTTTGCGTGAGGACCCCACTCAAAATCGGCTTCGTGAATCCTTAGACTTATTTAAAAGTATTTGGAATAACAGGTATAATGTAGCATACCAAAAATAGTTTTTGATAATTAATGAAAATATTTGTAGATGGTTACGCACAATTTCTATTATACTTTTTCTAAATAAGCAAGATTTGTTAGCAGAGAAAATAAAGGCTGGAAAAAGTAAATTGTCGGATTATTTCTCCGAATTTAACAAATATCAAACGCCAAGTAAGTAAAATATATCTGTATTTGAAAAGCTGCACTGCATAATCATAATTTTGAATAGTTAATACATTACACTGAATATCCTTTGTCTCAAAATTTGATATCAACAATTTTGGTGATAGATATCCTAATATTTTTTATTTCAATTTAATTTCGACATTGTTACCTTGCTATAATGTGTTTAGTTTTAAGATTTTTTTTAGTCAAAAATCGTGCAAAATACCACACAAAAATATAATTTGACTAATTCAAAAATACATGGCTTCAAAACTAATGACTAAAATTAAAAATTGTGCATGATCACTAACCAAACAGATAGATCTAGTACGAAAAATTGTGGCGGCGGAAGAGTTGCTGGTCCTGGTTTGCCTCGGTTTTGCTCGGGTCCTCCTTTGATCTGCATGTGTTGGGCGAAATATCGCGTTTTATATAAACCTTGCTCTTTCGCGTTGATTGCCTTGACTCTATCTTCATGCGCAAACAGCAAAACGCCAAAAATTTATATTTTTAATTTTTGGTCCCTTGTCCTTTTTGCTTAAGAGCAATGTGAAATATTGAAAGGGTTTGCTACTTTGGCATCAAAACTTCCAATTACAAGTAATGATTTCTGGTGAGGGTACTTTTATATATATGTAAATATGTATTTTTGTTGTTGTGTGCCCATGGTTTGTTGAATTAATGGTTAATATAATGCATATGTTTGTGAGAAGAGAATATTATAGTATAGGCAGAAGACACGAAAGAACTTAGGGATACAAGTTTCTAGTAGGTTCAAAGGAAATAGATACGTTAATGCGACCTATCAAGATATGTGCAATCTAAATCGTCAGTAATCAACACATATTGGAAGACAACATCAAGGATTGTCCTATAATTGGTTAAAAACGAAAGATTAGCGACGACGGATTGCTGAAGTACGAAGGGAGATGAAGATAGGGGTGACCGTTTAAATAATGTAAGGCAAAGAGCAGAAATGACTTTTGAACAGACTCAATTCTATCTTGATAAATTTTGTACAGCGGACACCAGATGTATGAGCAGCATTCCAGGATTGGAGTAAGATATTCAGGCTGACTAATATGACTAGGCATACAATACATGGAAACGTCAAATCAAAATTTTTAAGACTGGAAAGAGTAAAATATTGGAACCAACTACCCTACCATATTTAAAGAAAGTTATTAGGCGTTATTAAACGAAAACAACTTAAGTGTCTTAAGGGCATAGCGTGCATAATATTCTATGCCATTCGAAATGCCATTCACCAAATGTTCACTGTTAGCTGCTATAGTATATGTTATATTTAGTAAACATAAATATTGAATTTCAAATATTTGAATATTACAGATTTACCATATTTTAAAAAAGTACTCTTGCAATTATCATTAACTTTAATATTTGTATATGAAATAGGTGACGCAATAATGGAATCTAATGATGACCCAGAAGTAATAAGAGCAAAATATTTTATACGTGACGAATTTCTGGTAAGTTTCCTAAATCAAATTTAATTAAATTTTATTTATTTAATTGAATATTTCATTTGTTTAAATAGCGTATATCAACAGCAAGTGGAGACGGTAAACACTATTGTTACCCACATTTCACATGCGCCGTTGACACAGAAAACATTAAGCGAGTTTTTAATGATTGTAGGGACATAATTCAAAGGATGCACCTTCGTCAATATGAATTGTTATAGGTTATCCCTATCGCCGTAATTCAAAAAATAAAGTGAAAAATATATTAATGAATTACTGTTTTAAATATAATTATCAAATGTAATTTGTATTTAAATAGTCCCTTGAAAAAATAAAAGCGCTGCATTTAGATCTGGTATGACCTTTCACAAAAACTCAACATTAAAGAAAAATAAATAAACATGTTAATAACAATTATAATTGTTTTTATTGATACTTTAATATATCTACAAATATTTTTGTTTATTTCTTAAGTACTAAGTACAATTATTCCCTTGCCACAAAGCCACTTTGCGAAATTTAATCGTGCGTAAGTAATTTTAATCATAAGTTGGAATATTAAAAACTATACGAGAGGATTTAGTATACCAAAACTAACGGAAGCCTTATCAATTTCGTCGAAGTTTCTTTTAATTTTACTTTTCCAAGCATTTTTATTATGCACTGAATTTCTTCTTACTGGTACAGCCCGATTTGTGTCATGTTCATTACTGCTTTTAGATGTTAATTCCCTAAGTTTACTCCGTGCATTGTAATCCTGTTGATTCTTTAGTACTTCTGCTTCGGAAGCGAATACAGCTCTGAAAAACAAAATTTTTTCATTTTAAATAGGCATATATCAAATATGAATATTACAAATTTTGTACTACCATAGTTAAATAATTAAAATTATATAGCAGTATTTAAATGCAGCATTAACAAAATTAATTACAAAATTAAAATGATATATGGTAATCTGCCCTTTGAGTTATCATCCGAATTTAAATTATTTTTAAATGTGAAAATTAAAAGGGACTTTTTTTCTGTGCTTGAGTAACAAATTCTTTGTGAAAAGCAACTAAAGCCCGCAGAATCACCTGGCTTTTATTTAATAACTTTTTAAAAGGAAAAATTAAAACGCAGCCATCGTCATTCAGACCGATTTGGTTACTTCCCTGTTTTTAAAAGCTCTTTGGCTGATGCGCAATACAGAACACTGCACCAATTTGGATTCTGAGAAAAACGCTTCGATTGAGCAGGTCAATCCCATCACATTAGAAATGCGCACTGCATTCGAACATCGAACGAAATAGCAGGGGCTCGCATTTATACAAAAGTGTGTGCAGTCAGATGTAATGCAACCATCTCACACGGACAACTAATCGAAGCTGGAGTGCCGCAATGCCGCGTTCTCGGTCGAATCCTATACATCATTTTCACGGGGGACATACCTGCAGCTTATCACCTAATCCCTGCAATTTTTAAGCGTTTCAGATGGCCAAGAAGCTGTAGAGAAATGGCGCGCAGATTTACCTATATAAATAAGCAAATTATGTTTACGCTTAACAAACAAAGCTGTCCTCTCTTGTTTCCTGCTCTCAAAACTACAAAAAAAATATAGAGCATACCTATATATTATATTTTGGAAACTGTAGAGGTTTTAGCTTATTTAAGCGTTTTCCCGCGAAACTAGTTGTTTTTTTTTTATAAAATTCGTTGAATAGTAATATCGTAGATTCTGATAAATTCCACACAGTAGACCCATTTCTGATAGACCCTATCGGCCCCATGAGCTCCTTTAACCATATCTTATGAACCAGAACCAGATGAGCAGGCAAATCTTGTGGTATGTCTTATAATTTGCTTAAACGATACTTTTCGATCCATATACTTGATCGGATCAGACTATTGTAGTAAAACGTAAATATCATCATATGAAGAATGAATGAAGTTTATAAATGTAAACTCTTAAAAGATTATTTAATTTAATTCGTTATTTATTATATATATTTTTATTAATCGGAATATACATGCAAAATATAAAAAATAAATGTTTGCAGTTACAAAGTGATTGGGGCACATTGCTCGCTCTTTTGTAATATAGTAAGAATAACTTACCTGAGGATTGAGTCACCATTTACTTTTTCCCAGAAAGCTTACGAAAATAAGATTTTGTATTTTTAATGCCATTGATAGTAAACTATGCTATTGTTAAGCTATTTCTTAAGATTAGTATTTACATTGTTTAAAAACTTGAATTTTTGCCCAAAATTTTTTCGAAATCAATAAAATTACTTAAGCTTGTTACGTGTCGGTTCGTCTCTAGGCGGCAGAGCCGACTAGCGAATAGAATTGCCAGCCTTACAATGGGCGTGGCCCGTTAACTTAACAACTTGTCAGATAACTAAAAGTATATTTTAAAAAATTTTTAAAGATGGACATACGGACGGAAGGACAGTATTGAAAAAAAAAACAATTATATGTTATGTGCATTATGACCAGACGCAGATTTGGACATATCAGAATTTTGAATACCTCTCCTCACTTGCCCCCAATAAAAACCGCAAAACAAATACCAAATACCTCAGACCTGCAAATTGGGGTGTACATACATTTCAATGCTCTTCTTAAATCGTTAAATTTTCATAACGATCATACATTTAGTTTAGCTGAAAATAAAGATTATATATAGTTCAGTAGTGTGTGTGTGTGCAAATTTGTGTATTTTGCAAACGAGTTGAAATGTTTATGAAGCCAGATCCCAGGGTTCAGGGTATCTCCTAGTCGGGAGCCTTCGACTAGATCCCTTTTAATTTGTATGGTATCAAATAGTAAATAATTGTTAAACTTTATGTACAAACCATAGGCGAATGTAGTAATTACAACTGAAATGCTAATTCATAAAACTAAATTGAATGCAAATGGAATAAAAAACAAAAATGTTTCAGTCTTTATTTTATCCCTTTTAAGAAGAACTAAATCCTGAAAAAGTTGATCACCAATCAGTCAGATTATAAAAATGTGGTAACAAAAAATATTAGGTTTAAAGATTTACACAAACTGGTTTATTATTAGCTTAAGAAATTTGTACAATGAAAATATTTAAAAATTATATAATGCATAAGTATACCGAGGAAAATGCCAAATAGTAGTGTGCTTGCCAAAAGCTTATGGTCGGATATAAGTTAATAACTTTCGGTTTTTTTAATCAGAGTCCCGCCACCAAGGCTGTCTAAATTACGCTTTGGCTTGGACTGCACACTTGATTTTTGATAATCTATTGTTTTGTCGAATGATATCATTATTATTTTTTCAAATAATCTGCAAATATTATTTAACATTATCTTTGTGGTTGGATGAAGAATGTAGAAGCTGTCGCAATATCTTTGTACAGTTGAAGCACCTGAATATAAAACAAAAAAAAAACGAAACATATAAAATTAAGATATTTTTTACAGAAAACATAAAGTAAATAAATATTTGTTAACAAATATAATATTTTCTTAACAGCTATTAATTTTTAAATATTTTGTTTCTGATTTCTTAAACCACAAAAACCATAGCGATACCGCTAAAGAAGGAAAAAGAAGAGTCAAAAAATTGACATAAAAGAGGTTGCAAAAATCGACGACCCGAGAAAGTAAAATATGCTGAACTCTTAGAATAAAGATAAATATATAACAATATAACGTTACTTAAACGATTAAAGGTGAAACTTGTGATCTTATTACTTAAAGAACGTAAAATAGAATGGGCTGTAAGCTCGGCTTACCGAACGCTGTTTATGTTTCTGTAATTATATATACGTATAGATGTATCTGTTACCACGCACTGCATTGGCAATGGTTGCTTTAAACGTTTCTTAAGTTTTCTTTCGCCGACAAGATCAGTGTCGACAAGATAATTTCAGACTTAAGTTTTTTACTGAGGTATTGTCGGTAGAATCTTAACCATATACTTTAATACTACATTTAAAAATGTACTTCGGATTTTTAAGGTACTATTTTTAATTTTATAAAAACAAACCGATTAATGATACTTATGATGATGATGATGATACTTATTGTTTTAAAAGCATCGAAGCCTTACAAAACAATAAAAAGATATCACTTCAAAAAAAAAAAATAGTTAAATAATTTTTATTTAAATAGAACAATAACGATTTATTATCTACCCAATTTTAATACGAAATAATAATAATAAATATGTATATGAATATATAAGTGCAGGTTATTTTGCAGTTGGCATAACAAAATCAACAACATTTGTTTTCAGCAGCAAATTGAAAAAAAGAAGAAAGAGGGAGAACTTCCTTAGGTAAGAGAAGAAAATACATAAAATATTAATTTAATTAGTCCTTAGCGAAATCAGTTGCGATGCTGTTTTTTGGATGGCTCGTGATCCGCTTCGATATCTAATTTACTTGAGGGTGATATGGTTACTTGAAGGCGAGAAATCCATGTATTGAATAATGCTGTTGAAACTGTTTCTGATTGAATATAACCAATTGCAATTGCTTCCGTTCAGCTGGTTCAACGATCAATTATGCTTAAGCAATATCTGAACTGCCCACAATTCGGTAGCGATCCAATGAGGACCACGTTGATGTGCTCAAATCTCTGCGAGGGAACTTTGTACTGTTTGAAGAAGTTATCTTTATCCTTGTGCATAGAAGGCCACAAAAAACGGCAGCTGATGTATTTGGAATTTTGACTGATTTATGTTAATGTGATGTGTTGTTGTCGTAGTTCTTAAAAATTGTATTGCAAGTTTTTTGTCTGCAGTTGACTGATTATTTAAGATTCCGGCTACTTTTAAAATTGATTGATTAATATTCCTGGATAAGATTCCATTGCAAATTACTTGATGACCTAGAAATTAAATGTATCTTTGCCCGAAACGACATTTACAAGGATTTATAGTAAAATGATATCGTCGAAGTTGATCAAATATCTTTCGGATATTTATGTTGCTCTGCATTATCATTGGCTTTGGTAATGCGGAAGCAAAATCGAAATCGCATATCGGTCAGTTTGTAATTTGACCTTGTGCAGATACGGACTTTTTGTCATCAGCGATGATGAAATTCCACAGAAATGAACTCGAGCGTGAAACGAGTTGTTTCCTATGTTTTTATTTCAGTGTTATTTGCAGCGAAAATTGAAAAGTTGTTGCCCACAGAGAAGCGGCGACTTATTCCTGTAAAAGGTACGAGGTATTTCTTTATATTTTGCATCTGCGATTACTGATCGACATTCTGTAGATGTGCACTCTGTTTCTACCCAAAAAGTGTCAAGTCGGAATTAGTTCCAATTTTGAAATTGGAAGAGTATACCTAAGAACAAACAAAACCGTTAGTATTTTTTTAAGATTAATTACTTACTCTTTGTTTGGTGTTTTTAAAGAAAATTATTAATAATTTTGCAAATAATTATTTTGAGTTTAATTCCATAGAATTTTTAATAAATACTTCGCATATTCTATATATATAACAAAACGTTCAGGATTGCACGATTATATACGAGTGTTGGCGCACAATATTACTTATTATAAATTGAGTACATTGAAAATGGGATATTGGATACCTCGCCCCTCTCCCCAATATCGATAAAACCAAAGAAATATTAGCAAATCAAATACTACAGACTTTCAAATTGGTTTGCATAATAAGTCCCAAAAATATCATAACGATCATACAATTAATGAAAATCAAGAGTTTAGTATCTAAAGAAAAAACAACAATAAAAGAAATATCAACTGATACATTAGACCCAAAATTTTTTTTATTTTTACCTGTTCCTCTCAAAACAGATTTAAGAACTACTAAGCGACAGCTTAGACAGCCCATCCCAATCTCCTCTGGGGAGAAAAATTATACGCATTAACTATCGAAAACTTAATAAAGTCGCTATTGCAGACATATGTCCCACACCTGTAATAAACGACGTGCTAGCCCAATTGAAAAAAAAAACAAGCTTTTCTCAATCCTATACGTTAAAAGCATTCCACTAAAAATATCCTATAGTAAAACAAGTAAGAAGGCTCTAGTCCGGGCCGCCCGACTATGAGATACCATGAACACTGCGATCTGCATTCACTTTACTTACCCTTACTATCGACACTAAGCTCCTGTTTATACCGGAGATATCAAACACAAACATAACACACTTAATTTATTGCCTTTAGCTCTCCGAGATGTGGTAAAAGAAACTAACGGTTGATATCGATTTGTATCGATATTAATGAAACGGAGAAAATTATCTTATGATATTAACGAACTGAATGAGTCCAAGATCGGCTTTCTAGCTTTTATGCTTTCGAAGATCGCTGCTTTCATACAATCGAATAGACAGGCGGACATGGGTAAATCAACGAGGCTCGTTGTCCTGATCAAGAATATATATTTTGTATGGGGTCGGAGATGCCTCCTTCTCACTGTTTACCTGTTTCACAACGATTTCGTAAGTATTAAGTATTTATTTACGGATAAATTGTGGTTGTTCAACCACTTATAGTTTGGAAGATACTCTCAAAAAAACCGCATCAAAAAAAACGAAAGGATAAATACCACGTCAGATAAGGGATTTTGGGGTGAGGTCACTTGCGGCGTGTAAGCCAATATACTTAAAATCCATAAAATCCCTAAAAATGCGCAAATATTTGAGCCATAGTGCTGAAAAGCTTCCCTAAACTGAAAATTTTTCCGTCCATGCCCCTTCTTTCCAACCGACAATACGCTTACATTTCCCACAATATTAAGATTACAATCATCATATTTGATAGAGAGACAGATGGTTATCTACCCCAGGGAATGCGATCTTTATGGCCCGGTCACGCCCACTAGAGCTGCAGTTCAGTTGCCAAACATGGTTCAAACACATGTCAAATTTATCTACAATGTTCTGTTCTGTTAAGCAGCAAATTTATATAAACAATCCTACTAAAATTCAATAAGCTTTAGCAGGTATCAAAGGCTAAAATCCTGCTTGTTAGCCTAACGCTCAAACACTCAATCCATAAGGTCTCTGGACATATAAATATTGTTCTAAATATGCATTATTGATAACTCTTCACTTAAATGGAATGGAATGAAAGTTTTCACCGTATGGTCGCGCACTGGTCACCAATATGCCTTCAGTCAGTCAGGAATTACTTGAAAAAAACATTTCAATAAAAATTGATCCTACAGCATATGTCACATTAAATATATAAATGTCAATTCTTGACTTAAGAATTATATTTGTGTTGTGCCATATGCTATATGAAAATGTTTTTTCAAAGCTCCAAACTTTCAAAAAACAAATATTAATAAGAAAAATTAGTTTAGTTATTAACACCAAATATTAGATTTTAAATGGTTTTCCTTTTTTTTTTTAATTGAACAATGCACAATCAAATGTTAGTAAAGACTGCGGAATGCATGCGACTACTGTTGGTTTTATACCATAGAAAGCTTAGGAAGGATAAACAGGGTGTCAATAATATTATAGTAAAACGAAAAATTTCCGAAGGCAAACAACTTAAAAGCATACCCACTAAGACTAACTTGGTTATTGTTATGCTCTGCATCTATATAATTAAGTAAGAAGGGTATACAAAGCATATGAATGTATGGATATTAAAACATATTTCATAAATGCTTTTTCGAAATATAATTTATATATGTGTTGTAGATATTTACAAATTTAATAATTCGAGAGTTTATATTTAGTGAAGTTAGTTTAATGATTATGTAACATTTACAAATAAAAGAGTTCATCTGTTCATCACCTTAATAAACAATAGAAGCAGGGTATTTCCTAGTCAAAATCTGTCGAAAGCGCATGTTGACTTGCTCTAAATACTTTTCATGCGTCACTTCCACCATATTTCAAGTAATTTGCGGTAAATACTTTGGCAAACAGAGCTTAAAACAAGTGAGACTGTTCTAGTCGGGAACGCCTGACTAGGAGATGCCCTGCTGCTATTTGGCAAGTCAATTGAAAATTGTTTAGTTTCTTAGCCGATCTTGATGAAACTTTGTAATACATTGTTTTAATACTATAGTATTTATATAAATCAAATCTCTTATATTCTTCGAATGCAGCTAAACATAAAATTTGAAATTATTGTACATTTCAATCGATTTTCGGAAAACGGTAAGAGTTTCCAATCCTTTGATCTGATTGTGCCACAAACGAGTCTTAATTCGAAAAGTTGAAGTCTCTAGTTATTATAATTTCCGACAGACCACAAGTCGTGCCGATAAACAGGGTTAAGTCAACTCGGCTGTTGTCCTGATGATGAGTATTTTATGTAACTTTCTTTCTTTACAGAAAACTATTATACCCATTATACCCTTTATACCCTGAAGACATTAAAATAGGGTAGAAAAAGGTATAATGGTTTTGTGCAAATGTATGTAACAGATAGAATGAAGCATCTCCGCTCCCGTACATTAAATAAGACTCCTTATTGCAAGTTTGTTTCAAATTGTCAATAATTTTACCGTTTCCTAAATTCAATAAAAATTTACAACAACCTCAAATTTTTAAAGCTTTTTTTTAAAGAATATAAGAGCTAAAGACATCAATACTGGTTGCAATAAATATTTGTATATAGTATAGCACTAAAAATGTATTGCAAAATGTTTTTAAAA
>JAWNMO010000369.1:0-58479 GCA_035043915.1 Drosophila paramelanica
GCCGTGGTCATATAAATAGCACAAATCAAATCAAACTGTTTCGAGCGACTATTTGGACAATATTTTGCATCCGGTTAACAAAATTTTGATGGCAATCGATTATTACACTCTTCTACATGATATACAGCCAAACATTCTAGCGTTATCATTTTTCGTTTTTGTTTTATGCTTAATTTTCGTTCGCGATCACTTATTTTGCTTGGTCACAGAAATAGCACAATTTCAATATGGTACCAATAATTCATAGAAAATAAGCTCAAAAGTTATAATTGTTGAAGAAATTTAATATTTAGTTGAATATCCATGATTTTCAATAACGGCGTTACATCTCCGGCCCATACTTTCCACAAGCTTCTGACATCTCTCCTTCGGAATGGAGTTCCAAGCTTCTGGTGTTCAACCTGTCCTCAAATCGTCAAGATTGGCAAATTCTTTTCTGGATATCATGATTTTTACATCATTCCATAGATTCTCTATTGGATTCAGGTCAGGACTTTGAGCCGGCCACTTTTTTTTTTTTTTTTTTTCGTCCTTCAACCACTTTTTAACGACGTGAGTTGAGTGCTTTGGGTCGTTATCATGTTGAAATATCCACTTAACAGGCATATTTTCAAAAGTAAATGGTTCCATTTGATTTTTGAGTATGTCAACATACATGAAACAATCCATTACTCCATTGATTCGGTAGAGCGGACCCACACCATACCAGGAAAATGCACCCATCACATAATATTTCCGCCGTGCTTACTGTCTTCATGGTATGCACCTGGGGTTAAAGAGCTTATTTGGACATTAACAAATGTTTTGCCATCGGGTCCACTGAAAACATTTGGTTCGCCAAACAAGCACATTTTTTCCCGAAATTTAGACTTATCCCGGTGGGTCCGTGTGAAAATTTATACGCAATGAGATGGTCAGCTCAACATTGTTATCTATAATTGTTTATAAGACATATGTCGATGGCAAGAAAAATGTGAGAATACATATGAGAAAATTTATATTTTAAACTGCTGTCGAGAGCTTCATAGAAATTTGTATTCTTCTGTATATTAGTAACGTCAGAAAAACTTTTTTTTTTGGATGGACTTAAAATCCGCCAAATTTATTAAGTGTCAAGAAAATAACTCTTATTTATTAAATATTAGAAAAATACATTTTAGGTAAAAGGGTATCTAATTCTATTTTAATTCTTTAATTAGTTAAACTAATAAAATATGGAATTTTTATTTCGTTCATAGGAATCAAATTAGGATAAAAAGTTTTGAGCCAAAGCTAAACTTTGATAAGAATTTTCAAATAACTCAGTTATATTTATTTATTAATATTATATAAATACATTTGAAAGGAAAGGGAGAGAAACAAAAATGTTTGTGGTGAGCAAATCCAAGACGAGAAAGAACAGTTCTATTAAGGGAAGATGTAGCTAGGAAAGTATGGATTTATAATCGTTAACTGTGTTTTCATGTGTTGTAAAAAAAAGAAATGCTTGGAAGATATTAAAGCGAAATCGCTGACATTTTTCCCATTGTCATCCACTGCAATTGCAGAGGTTTGTGTGCTTCTGCCAATGTACATGTATTGGTGAGCTTTCCATTGAAAAGCTCTGCGTGCCTCTCATCGATGCGATGATTAGAGCTTTTGAAGTGTCAGCATTCATGTGTCAAGTACGTGAGCTAAATGACGCAAAGTAACATGTCAGGGCATTATTATATGGATGTGTTTGATAAAGAATCAATAGTTTATTGATAATCTTGCCTAGATAAACCAACTAACCTTCACAAAAATATGTTTATTATTTTATTACAAGAATCTGATGCAATCAGTTTTCATTGCTTTGATCAAATCAATTGTTTATGATGCCTTATATTGATTTGCTTTGCCGTACATTTATTAATTTATATGTATTTAACTTGTATTCAAATCATAGGTAGACAAAAATCAAACACTTTAATTAAATTTTGGATTGATTCAATCAAAAGTCCATTGCTGCCGGAATTTTCTTATCAATTTGGTCTTTTGTTGTCGCGCCCCCGAACATTAATTTATAACAATAGCTCATTTATTTATTAATTTTCGTACAAACAAGCTGAAAATTGTTTCAACGTCGGCGCTTTGTTTGCCCCGGCGATCAGGTGGGAATTTCTGGGGGCTGTCCAACAGAAAAAAAATTGGTTGTTTATTGTGTGCTTATTTGATAGATGTAGCTTGCAGTAGACCTGTCTCGCCTAGGGCTTTATTGTAAGCCTAACCTTGAAATGGGCTAGGGTTTGGGTTAATTATATGGCACCTCTGCGAAGGTTCTTGTTATTCACTTTTATGGCCCCAATTTATTTGTGGGCTGTTTACGAATGAAATCTGATTTGTAACAAAAAGTTCACAGTGTGTTGCAATATGCGATTGCATTATAAACATATACATTTGTATATGTATATGTGGAGTTTCCCTTGGAAAATATAATAATGAATGAGATTAAGTAACTGGCGTTCTTCTTTTTGGCCATTTTTTGTTTGCTGGTAGTAGCGTTGCCTTTTTGGCCATTCGTTACGCTATGGCAATAAATTTATGAACTGTAAAGAGTGGCAATTAAAATGCGCCAAGAAAATGCGCAACCACAGCGGCGTCGACGACAACAGCGACTGCGACGTCGACAGCAGCGTCGGCAGCGGCGTTCCGCATGCGCAGTCATTGAAGTGGGCAGTGTAGTCGCTTTTCCTTTTCCAGCGCGTGCTTGAAGCCAATTAAACCCAAAAGCAATGATCATTACCACTGATGATAATGATAATGATAATGCAATGCAAAAGAAAATTAAACAAAAAGTAAATCAAAAGCATTTCCAAATTAAAAGCATCATCAGAAATTATTTGATTATGTTTCTTGTTATTATTTGCTTGGTTTTTTGCTTTTAAATGTCTGTGAGAAAGTTGTGTAAAAATTTATAACTATTTTTTTTTTCAGGAAATTTCACAAAATCATGCAGCTAATCAGAGTTTAATAGCTTTCAGCTGTAGCTGAATCTCATTGGTGGTCGGATCTATTGTGATAAGTGTTAGAAATTTTTGGAAAATGATATTTAAAAATATACGCGTATTCTAATGAATATTTAAATGCAATCCTAACAATCACACAGAATTGTCGAACTCTCACATTTATCAATTTATCATACATTGGTTAGAATAAAATAAAATATCAATTTATCATATATCATTAAATTTAACTTTCTCCAGAGCACACCCTAAGGAAAGTATTTAACTGTAATTGGTTAGCTTAACTAAATGTAGTAATTATTTAAATATGCCAGCTGGTATATATGGGCTTTTATGAATTTCTCTTTGTTACCATTTTAAGCAGCCACAAAAAATTTATTTTTTTTTTACCAAATAATCAATCTATCAGACGAACTAAATTTATCATTTTTAAATTCTAAATGGAATAACTATTGTAGTAACTAAATATGCTAACTAGCATATTGATTACAATAAACTCCCAAAGGCAGAATTTAAAGCAAGCCAGAAACACGTCATTTATAATCATTCAAAAAGCAAGTCATTAATTAAAGAAGCCAACATTTCTCGACAAATTCTACATAACAAGTACGAAATTATTTAAAAATTTAAACTTTTTACTAGCTTAAACTTGTGCAATTGCCATGTTGGCAGCCCCATTATTAGAATTTATTTAAATATACTAACTGGCTTTGGCTTACAATAAATTTGAAATTACCAATTCAAGCAGAAATTATGCAGAATCTATTTCGAATCTATCTTAGCCAGAAATCATTTATTATACATACAAGTCGATGGTCGGTTTTGTGCGCCTGCCAATAAACATTTATTAACATCAGATTCTCAATTATCGAATTTTCAGATCACAATATGACCATAGTATGCCCAGTTTTGTATAGGTGGATTAGATGGCCTAATCATTTGTCTAACTGGAAATGACCATATTTGTTTATACAATATTTATGCCAGACAATAATCTGGCTTTAGATTCAACGTACGACTGCAAGATTTATTAAAACAATTCGAACGCTGACTGACAGGCAAAAGCAAAATCGAAGAACGAACCGGCCAAGAGCGAGTCTTAACAAATTGTCTTAATTGGCCAAGACGAATGGGTTGAGCTGCCTTTTTAGGCCCGAATCGCCGTCGGCGTCGTCGACGACAAAATGCTTCATGCTCTAATCAAATTTGTGATTTTTCCTTTTTTTGTTTTTGGTCTACTGGTTGGTTGGTTGGTTGGGAAAAACAGTTTGCTGTGAAAATATTAAAATCTCGTTAATGCCACAAATCTGGTGGATTTGCTTTAAAATAAACAGTGCACGAGCCACGCCCGCTACAACTAACTAACTGAAGTGAGCGCTAAGCCCAAACATTTGTTCAAGATTAGCTTTGGGTGGGATTGGCAATGGCAACAGGTAGAGGCATAAGTAAGGTATATATATAGTTTACAGGGTGGCTTAGTGTACAGGTATTTGGCTGTAATCTTCGACCACCTACAAGCGGAGCCGTGGCCCGAAACGAAAATCGGGACTAATGCATCCAGCTGTGCCGATAAAAAGTGAAAGGCTAATGGACGGAGGCGATGCCGAGGAAAACAAGTTGGTGGCAGGACACGGCACTTATTGTCACCATGCGGGACGTGCCAATGCCCGGCAGCCTCGTCTAAGCCGTTCCAGAGGGGTGCCGTGTTACAGTTTTCAGGCCAAAATCGCTCGCCTTGGGAGGCGTCTCACGTAAAATATATATATACATATCTACATATATATATATATGTATATACAAATTTCCCTTGCAACATGGATATTTCATTAGGCGAAGGTCGTTTGTGGTCTTTGTCTTTGTTCGGCCTGTTTGAAATAAATCAAAAAACGCAAAAATATATTTACTTGTAGGGAGCAGACGCAACAACAAAGACACCGAAATAAGACGGGCATTGCATAAATATCGGAACAAAAGGACCCAAGCCAAAAAATAAAAAACAACAGTGATCTATTTGGGGAGATTAGCCCGACTAGGAGGTACTTTGTAATTGCCTTGCAATGAATAACTAACTTGATGATTTTGACAAAACTTGAATTCCATTTCTTCTTACATTTTATTTAATTATATCCAAGGAGTTAAATATTCTTGATATCGCTATAATGTATATCCTACAGATAAATTTTTATCGATATTATGGAAATGGAGAGAGTAACGGGAAAAATAATATGATAAATTTCTCTTGCGAGAATATATAAATGTTTTAGCTTCTAGGCCTAGTGTAAACCGAAATACCCATGCTTAGTTATTTTTCAATGACTACAGGGTATATAAAAACCAAACGATGATAACACTCTGTAGTGCGGATCTGAGCTACCTGAGCTGTATGTGTGTATTTTATGTTTACTTGGAACTAGTGCCGGTGGTAGTTCCTCGCACACTCACACACACACACACACACACATACACACAAATGGGCAACAGGTACTTGGTCAAATTTCAAGGTTTGACACTTTGAATGTTGGCATTAATTAGCGACCATTGATAGTTGGGCATATACTCAATGAAATCCTAGTCAAAGTGTATCCCCTCCGTTTAAAAAATATATGTAAATGAGGCATAAACCATGGCTCTAATCAAAGTCAACGATCGGCGACTCGACACGATCCCAAATACATGAAATTTACCAGCCATAACAATAGAAAACCCAAAATCAAACTTCAGTATGCGGGAGATCCACAAGAGTAAGGTTAAGACAGAAAAAACAGAAAAAATGGTCAAAAAATAAAAATCATAAGAAAAAAACTTCACAGAAATGTTCTTAAAATAATGCAATGAACGGTAAATGCTATAAAAATGGGTCAAGCATAGGTGGCAATTAAATTGTCAGCTTTTCAAGACATTCATCGATCTTTCTATTTGGACGAAGGGGGCGGCTCTGCTGGAAAATGCGCTAACAAATTGTTGTGACCTGATTTTGAAAAGAAAACCGAAAAACAAGACACGTCAAGTGACAAAGCTGAAAGAAAGAAAATAAAACGAAATGAAGGGAGAGGAAAAAATGAAATAGACTTTTTCTAGACCTTCCATCATCTTGCATAACGGTTTATTGGCCCGAGACCCACTGCGAGACAGACCGCTGGGTTAGCCCGAAAAAAACACCCGGGGACACAAGCTCATAAAACTCAAGTGTGCAAAAGATACTGACTACACGACAAGTACAATAGCGAGAAGTTGGTCTTTCACTTCAACAAGTCTCAGGTTATTTTCATTTCTTTCTCTTTGCACGTGACACGTGCAGCGATCGATTGACTGACTGACTGACTGACTGAGGAGCGTTCGCAAAGTGTGAATGCGTTTGTAACTACCTGTCACAGGCCAGGTAAATATCGCAGACCATCAGCAACACAATGCGACAAGAGCCACAAAACCCACGCCGACAAACGCTATTCAAATTACTTTCATTCAAGCCGCAAGATCTGTGAATGTTTCCCGCATGATTGATTAGCCAAGAGAGTCGAGCTTGACGCGTGTTCCCCCGTCACGACGTTACCAATAAATGTTACGCTGCCAGACATACTATGTACAGATCATACATGGCTCGACTTCCGCATTTGCCTGAATACTCGGTTGAAAAAAACTACCTAACTTGTAAATGCAATTGTTGCTATGGTTTCTTCAGGTTCACAGAGTATCCTTCAAGAACATATCTTCTTTTATTTATAGGTTCTGTAAATCATTTGAATACCATATTTTTTAAAGCTTATTTAATATATTCGTTAGAGTTTAGGCACTCTTATTGAATTCCGGGTATATACATATATGATATACTTATATAAAAAAATTGTAATTTATTATAACTAACGATGAAGAAGATAGAGGACAAAAACTTAACAGTCGCATTAGATGAGTATTAAAAATAAAATGGGTTATAGGAAGATAATAATAAATAAGAATGGCCTAAATGTATTGAGAACGTAACCTCTTTGAACCTAACGTAATCTAACCCAACGCAATCCAACCTAACCTAGCCCAACTTAAGCTAACCTACCTCAACGTATTTCTTCCTTTGAACTACCTAAGAAGTAATCTTATCTGAAGCACCATTATTCAATTGTTAGCCGAAGATTTCTTTATTTTGAAGAAGATCTTTCGCTAGCTATGCCCTTTCAGCAACTTTCTTATGTGCACT
Organism: Drosophila paramelanica; assembly: GCA_035043915.1. NCBI lineage: Eukaryota > Metazoa > Arthropoda > Insecta > Diptera > Drosophilidae > Drosophila > Drosophila paramelanica. The sequence goes on from JAWNMO010000369.1 coordinate 7,174, forward strand.
GAGGGGAAACCATAGAAACGAAAGTCCAAACGCATTGTGGCGTTACAAAATTTCACCAATTTCGTGTAGTGTAATTTTTACGAGCTGTTAGCTGCACTAAAACTACCCAAAACTAACCAAAAAAGAAAAAAATAGAAAAGAAAAAATACTAAAGCTGCCACTTTGAAAAACATGCGATTAAAAAGCTTGGATACAAAAATAAAAAGACGCAAAATGCAAATCAGTTGCGCACACGGCGGCTAATTTGTTAAAACAAAGAAATAACAACAAGAAAAAAACCACATCATCAAATGAAATAGCGTAAAATTTCGCTGGCAGCAGTTTTTAATAGCAGGCAAATTAATGTTTTCAAACATGCAAATTAAATTTGGGAATTAAAAAAAGACACTCGAATGAAAACAGTCACAACTCGAAAAAAAATCAGCCAAAATGCCCGCCGGTTATCAAATGCGTAAACTTGATCTACAACATTTTTTTTCACATTTTGTGTTTTTCTGTGCGCTTCTTGACCAACTAATTGTTAAATTCTTGCCTAAAAATACAAATCAGAAAATAATAATAAAAAATCTGTTATACGCTTAATTTTTTTTTTTTTTTGTAAGTAGGGGTACATTGACCTTCTAATTAAATTAAAGCACAACAAGAACGTTGCGAAAAATAGCAACGGGTATTATGCGCATTTTGTTTGGTTCTACCCGTTTTCTAATCCAATTAAAAAGCATTGCGGGAACCGTACAAAACACGTCAAACTTGATGATGGCTAACAGAAACAAGAAAAAAAAAATAAAAATGAAAAAATTACAAAAAAATAAAACACGTAACTGCTAAATCAAAGTACAGCTGACCACACGGAAATTGCCAAGTCACAGAAAATACGAAAATTTGGGCTATCTTGCATGGAGTGTAATATATATTGCATGGTCAAAGAATTAATGGATTCTATTATGTTGGAACGTGTTTTATTGGTAGTGAGATAGTTCATTTCTATTTACGTAAGAAAATTTACAGCTTTCTTATGTCTCTATCTAACTCATTTTTAGCAACTTAACATGATTTTTAAGGCATTTGCATTGATTTTAGCCTGATATTCGATCCCAATTTTTTGTTGGATATTACTTAATAATACTAACTATTAATTTCAAAATGGAAACTAATAAGTTTTAGTTTTCAACACCGTAATTTTTGTTATAAAATACATTCTTTAGATATAACAAAATAAAATATTAAATATTATTAGACTCGCAGAAACAATTTCCGTTTTTTTTAGAACATAAATATACACAAAACATATTTCTTACCAATTTCTGAATGATTTTCACATATTAATTTCATTGCTAAAAGTGTATCGCAACTCTATTTACTAAGCCTACATTTGTTATGTTTTATTCTAGCTGTACGATTTTATTTAAAGATCTGATGTCATCATATACGCTGATATTAAATAGTTTTGATTAACATGAATACTATTTATATTTGTAATCAATAGTAGCTCTAATTGCCTACTCCATACTTGGTAGATTGTTTATATATTGTAAGAAGATTGAAAACCAATTCACATATAAATAAATTTTATAAATTTCTTTATGGATTAATGTTGGATCAGATCGATTGTAAACTGACCCGCAGTCAGCAACTGAGATCATCTTTGAAATCCGTTGTGCTTTTTTGTTGTTTTGTCATGCAGAATAATCAGCGAGTACATTGAACTCACGCTTAACCCTTGCGTAAGCCGTCAGAGATTAGCCAATTTGTGGTGAAAGAGAAAGACATTTGGCCAGAACGATTAGCAAACCGGTTGATGTAACTTTTATTAACCGGTATTCAAAAGCAGGCCTAAGTCTATCACAAATGAAGCGAAATTAGAGTTTTCATCGTTTGGCTGTCCCACCCCCTTTCTCCTCCCCAGGCTGCCAACTGTTATTTGGGCCGATCCATGCAATTTTCGCAATTTGGCAATCGCTATAATTTGGGGAATATAGCCTACAATTCTACTGCGGCGGCTAAATGCGTTGGCAGTTCTTAGTCATGCTGACAACATTTACTCATTGGTGTCATTTAGCCAATGAGAGGGGCTCTTGTTTGCATACCCTGTAGCTATTGAACATGGGTAAAAGTTGGATTGGTAAATACAGAAGATGGCGAAATTATAAGCGATATATTAATGTTTGATCAGGTTCATATTATTATATTATATTATAAAACCTTGAGTTGTACAATTTAAGGTATACATTTTAAGGCGTAACGAGACTAAATTTGGTATTCATATTCCTTAGTAAGATATAAATTGTTATGTAGAAAATGAAAGGTATTACAGGGTATTTTGCCATCAGGATCACGCCACTAAAGCACTCTTACATTGTGTTTTCTTTAATTTTTGTATTTATTATACTGCTTTCTGTATATTATATGAATATTTATTGTGAAATACATAATGATTGCACAAACTGTTGAAATTAACACAGCGAGCAACTGTTGGGCAATTAAGTCGAGAACTTGTTTAACACACAATTGGCCAAGTGGCGTCGAGATACCGTTGGCGATGCCAAGTCGCTTACCTTCAAACACGAGCTTCCTTGTCCGTCCACGCACACTGCGAGGAAATTGCCGTTGAGGTCTGCAATTAAAAGTGAAAAATAATAAACATTAGCTTAAGCCTCAGATATAAGCCAGAAGACGAGCATCCTTTAATGTGGTGCAACGTCGGTTAACTGCACCAGTTTAGCTCTGCAACTGTAAATGCAGTTAACTAAGCCGCCGGTCCGGCCTCGACCGGTGTAATAAATAAATACTTGACTGCTAATTAGCATGGCTCAAAAAAAGAAAAATAAAAACAAAATAATAAAAAAAACGTGACACATCTGCAATGTTCTAACCAACCTGCGGGAAACCTTGTGAAAGCGCCTTGGGCTCGGCTTACGATTGCCAGCCCGGCCCCGGGGCGTTGCTTGGGGCGGAAGCCAAGCGCAGACAGTCGACAACCAACACCCGACAGCCGACAACAGACAGCCAGCTAGCCAGTCAGCCAAGTCGACCCTAATTTCCTATTTAAATATTGTCGAAGCCCAGCAACGAGAAATGCAACAAACAACAAGTTCACTCAAGTTGGGCATGCTCAACTAGAAGATAATGTGCTTTTTCTTTTCTTCCGCATTACGGAAACTTGATTCTGGAATAAGCTAGTTTGCTTACCAAATATTTTTCCATAAATTTCAGAAAATTCAGTTCCAAAAATTTTAAAGCTATATAACTATATCCCTTTAAACATTAAAGTTTGCAATGAACTAAGGCTTGAACTAAAGTCGTGGTTCATTTATAAAGAAAAGAAGACATTGGTTCAAACCGTATGTCGAATCAGTAAAATTTTTGTTTTATAATTTTTACATTAGAAATGTTGAATAATTTTGATCTGTGTGCTAAACACGACTTTAAGTGATACATTTGGTTGATTTACCTTATTGAACAAATCCATTATACCTTTGACTTAGAATTTCAATTAGTACAGGGTATATACAAAAGAAAAAAAAAACAAAAACAAAACAGGTAACCCAATGCCCGCTGCATGGGATATGGCACCACACTCCACAACGCCAACTGGCGTCTGGACCACAGTGGGTCGGGTCTTGACAAGTGTTTAGGCAAATACAAATAGAAGAACTTCCTGCAGTCTGTTGGCCCAGACATTGGCTTTGCCTGAACTGTGAAGCCCGTATTTCATAAGCAATAGCAATTGATGAGGAATGTTAAGATCTTTTCGGAAACTAGGCAAACAAGTGCTCACTCTCAATTGGTTCTTATTTTTATTTTTTTTGCATTTTTTGCATTCCATCGAAATTTTAAGCTAGCACTTGGTAAAAACTTCAATGAAATTGGGATTGCGCAACTTTGAAATTCTTTAGCTGCTCAACGAAAATGGTAAATAATGAAAGAAGAGCGGCAATAAGCACTTTAAATCTTTAAGCATTTATACATAACCGGCAACAACAGCAAAATAAATGCGTTAATAAGTACATACAATAATTAAAAAAAAAGAGGGAAAAATGTCCAAATAAAATTAAAAAAAAAAAACAAACTGAAATCCCATAAATAAGGTGCAAAAATGTCAGAAACACAGTCAAGTAAATATACATGTACATATATGCATATGTACATATATAGAGAGTAAGGGACGATATGTCGGAAACTCGAAATTCCGCAAAATTAAATTATTGACAAAGAAAAATGCATATATAAAATGCATTTAACGTGTTCCCCCAACCACTGTAAATTAATGCCAACAATGTCTCTCTGCTTATTTATATGTATTACTTTTATTTTCGCTTTTTTGCGTAAAGTGCAAAAAGGTAACAACAGCAATATTTGAAGGGGCCACCGCAACAACAATAATAAATAAAATAAAATAAAACAAAACAAAACAAAAATAATATAGGCAGCGGTCGGGGCGACAACAACTGCACCCACTGCAAAAATGATACAAAAATGTTGGAAAACAAGTTTCATTTCGGTTTGAAATGAAGTTTTAAATTAAAAACAGCTGTGCACATGTGAAATGAATGCAACAGCAACAATCATAAAAAAAACAAAAACAAAAACAATAACAACAAGTTAACAACTCAACGAAAGTTCAGGGCTATTATTACTGAGCTTTTGAAGGTGTCGTTCCGAAAGAAATTCCATTGAAATATTTCAAAGTGCTTCAAATAAAAACAAAGAAAATTGAAGTCAGAAAGAATAATCATCTTTTGTGTGCCGAACATTAAATACCCTTGCAGACATAAAGTACAATTTCAATAGCCACGTGTGATCAATATATCTTGAAAACACACAAATGTTTTTTAACCAATTTCTTAGGCCACTTTTTGATAAAGGGGTCCAATTCAGCTGTTACCCTTGAAGAAGGTAGGATAAGATAAGAAAAAAATTGCCAACTCGCCTAGAGGGCTCTTCTCGAACAGCTTTAAAAACAGTCTTTCTGTCCATTGGTGGTCGCCTTTTGTTGTAACTGGGCTATGAGTGCCGCTGAGTATAAAAGGGTTTTATTTTTTTTTTCGACTTTGTTGATCCAACCGCTGAGAAATGTGGATCTTCACAGGGTTCATTCACACGCTCAGAAAGAATGGCAGCTGAAGTCTAAAGATATCTGGGCTGCAAAGTCAAGAAACGAGAGTTATGAGTTACTCGTGGGTGTAATCAAATGTGAATAGTACTTTTGAGAAAATGTTGTACCACATTCAGGTACATCAGATCAATATTACGGGCCAGATAATAAATAAAATAAAACAAATAAAACATTAAATGCACAATTAATCTATATGACAAATTACGGATTAAATAACATCAGCCATGAAAATCGGATGATTTTCGACATAGTATAGGGGTTTGATATATAAGAGCTATGGATCTGAGAGCTTTATATGTAAAATACTTGTAAATTTTGGTTATCTACAAAAATTTGGTCCTTCTGGGTCTTTTTTAACACTGAGGAAGATATATATCCTTTCACTTTATAAAAGCACAATAACACAGCCGGTAATCGCCGACTGTAACGGTCTCTTGTTCTTGTTCGTTACGATAAATTTGATGAACTTGATTTCAGTCTTGCACTGTGTCCAGGAAAGATGGTCGATTAAATGCGACAGGCATTCCTACAAAATAGTTAAGCCGCTTCTGGAATATGCTTCCTCCGTTCGCTCGAATGAAGTTATTGAAGTTACAAGTTATTTCTTAATCAACGACGTCCAATAAGATTCTATTGGATGAAAGCGAGGCTTTAATTATTACCAAAATAATTATGTCCTGAAAATAGATACCATAAAAACGAACTCATGTGTCTGTCAAAACGAAACTCTTAAATTAAACAGTCAGATTGAGCAGAACAATTCTCAAATGTGAAGTTAACATCTCAAAATATTTGAATGCAGACAAGACCAAACAATTTGATAAAGTTACAGTTCTTTATCGACAACTAATAAATTTATATTAATATTTCTAAAACAAAGGAGAGATTCTCAAATATGGTTACGTTTTTAAAGAGAATGAAATATGAATTGTATTGATCAATTGACAGGTGCTCACAAAATCAAAGTCCCGTGAAGATAAAGCAGGCGAATAGATGGAACTGAAAACCTCAACCGAAATTGGGATGAATATTAAACGAGGCTCGGTGATCTGAATGAAGTATATTTTCTTGGGGCTCGATAAGCTCCATTTAATAACAAAATCGCAGCAGCACGAATAGCTTGTTAATATAAGTTCTGTTAGGCAAGCTTTGGTTGAAGTATATTTGAAGTTTCTGATTGGTGTATAGCTCAAAGACTTTGAAATAAAATTATTGGGTGAAATTCCGCACTATTTTTCTGGTTTTTTGCGCGGAAATACTCGAAATATAAGAATTGCCAATATTTAAAATGGACTAACTGTAGTTAACAGATGACAGCTCGCACTTGGTGCTCCCATTAAAACTTAAAAATTCATTTGCAGTGAATTTTTAGAACATTCTTATGTTCCTTAGGTACAGTTTACATAACCCGCATGTTTTCCATTTTGCTGTTTTTATACCCTGTAGCGCTCTCGGGAACTACAAAAGCTAGAAAGCTGATCTTGAAGAGCTATGGGGCAAGTGTGTGTGTGTGCGTGTGTGGGAATTTGTGTATGTATGATTGCAAACGGGTTCAAATGTTTATAAAGGCAGATCGCTGGGTTCAGGGTATCTCCTAGTCAGGCGGCCTCGACTAGAGCCTTCTCACGTTGTTTTTGTTTTTGTACTTCCGCAAAATAGTTTTCAACTTAATGTGCTTTTTATCTGAACAATTTAGCATGCATGTTAGCCCCGTTCCCAAGGTGCGGGCAGCAAATGGAAACAGGGCGCAAAAATTAAAAATGTTATCTATGCAGAGTAGAAAAAAACATGTAACGAAACGAAGCATTTCAAATAAGCAAAGTTTAATTGAAAAAAACTTTAAGATAAATGGGCCTGCTGTGCGTTCCCGTAACACCCTCCTGGGCCGCTGCTTGCGCAACAATTTGTAATTTCAGAGATTCTTCAAGCGTCGGCGGTATTCAAAAAAAAACACAAAAAAAAAAAACAAAGAAAAAGAAAAACGGTTGGCTTGTTATTTTAAGACTGAAAGACTCACAACTGATTAATAGCCAAAGCTTAAATGAAATGAAAGCGAAAAAGTTTTAAATTATGTTTTACATCTATGATCATATGAAAGAAACAAACAGCGTCGGGCAAAGCCGGGTAAATCACTTTCGGTGAATCAACTAAAGCAATGCAATTCTAAGTGCGAGTAAAGGGCATAACTCCAAATGCAATTTTATATCGATTTTGTTGCAAATCAAGAACAATATTCTTAAATGAAGTACAAAATTCTCAAGATGTTCTAAAGTGAAGAGATTTCCTACTTGGCTCGCTAGCTCGTCCTGTTCATCTAAAACCGAAAAATGTGATATGTAAAAAAAGCGCTTGTCTTGTTATATCAAGACTCATAACTGATTAATAGCCAAAACCCAAAACGAAACGAAAGCGAAAAAGTTTTAAATTATCGTATTAAAAAAAAATAATAATAAATACAATGCACGACGTGTCGTCTTGAGTGTGTGTGTATTTGAGTGTGTGTGGCACTAAAGAAAGGCCCAGCCTCAGTTCCCTATCTCATGACGCTGTCCGCGCCGACAATTCTTTACACTTGAGAAGCGACGAGAGAGGTCGCCGTCGTCGCTTGGCCCGTTGATGATGTAAACGAAATTCAAATTTATGGTAATATCAAAGAAATAACAGTCACAGGGCAGTCAGATTTTAAATTGTGTGGTATCAAAAAACAGCAAACAAAAATAAAAACCAAAACCTGACTAAACATAAGTGTTGTGCGCTCTACACAAATATCAAAAGTGAAAGTTTTCACTTTTGTTTCTGTGCGTGTTTCGTGTGTTTTAAATTAAGGCAATTTTTCACTAAACATCTCTACTCCCGCCCATATATACATACATATATACATAAACATAGGACTAATTGAGTTTTCGTTGAAGTGCGTTTGCGTAGAGAATATATAGCATTTGGAAAGCTTGATAAAAAGCCGCGTTTAATGATTTGTTTGAGAGTTTTTGATTTTGTAGGGCTAAAGTTAAATTTAAAGTGCTGCCAATTGTAGTTAAACGATATGTCATCGATGGGCGATTTTAATATCATTGCTGCCAATTATTTATTTCAAAAATTCATGCAACAGAAATATATTGTTGATCAACTATGTACTAATAAACAAGCTTAAATAGCAGCATAATAACATCATTATTATGTTTATCGTATACTTAGTTAAGCACATGATGCCCAAATCGTGTTCAAAGCCAATTGAGTTGTTATCTTAAGATATGTTTGCTTAGAAAGTGGGCATCGTGTTGTTGGCAGTTGGAATTTTGTTAGGTTCTCTAATTGAAAAACAACAACAACGACAAGAACTAAGGAATTTTTCATTAAGCAAGCACAAGAAAACGAACCAAAGCAAACAATTTAAATGAAAAACTCAGCGGGATAACAAAAGCAACATTTGGGGGGCATTATCAAATATCAGACATCATATGGTACACAAATTCAAACAATTGAAGCGGCGACTTAGAACTGTACCGCATATGTCAAAGGAAACGAAAAAAAAATAAAGATATTCAGGCTACACAAAATTTACATAATTTATTTAAAACTTATGTTCAGACTTTGGAGCAGAGACTTGGAAACTTGAGCGACTTATGTAATCGACCCATAAAAACTTGTAAAAAATAGCAGTTCACTCAGATAAAGAGAGGGACAGAGAGAGAAAGAGAGAGAGAGAGAGACCCATGGCAACTGAGATCTGGCTAGTCTGGTATTGCATCTGGTCTCTGAGTCATCGACTTGTGACATTTTTCTTGAGCGTTCAAAGTTTTTGACATTTGCATTTGCCGCCCCGAAAATGGCTGACAATGAAAATTAATGTACTGCAAGTCCATTTTATGTGCGTCGACTTCTAACGTGGGCTGCTGTATAGTGGGGCCCGGCCAGCCTAAGACAGAGAGCGTAGACAGTCGCTCTCTCTTTCTCTCTCAGTGTCTCTTTATCTCTCTCTAGTTCTGTCTGTGTCGGCCCACTTATGAACCCAAAGCCGCTTTGTGCCCCATTGAACAGTTCCAAAGTGCACATGAGTCACGGTTGCGGCGCAACTCGTCTAAAGTCTGGGGTGGCCAGGCCTGGAGACAGACGGACACCCCTTCCCCTCATTTCAGCGATCGCGTAGTTTCTCTTTCCCTCCCGAGTGCCTGAACAAACGGCAATAAGTATTATTTGTGCTTGGTTCTTAGTTCCTTTGTTGTTCTTTCAAGCCATATATGGTTTGTATGTTGTCTAAATTAATGGAGTTTGTGCAGTGTAATGTGAGTACATACACTGGGCGAAAATATCACGAATTTTGTATTGAAAACTGTTAAGCTTTAAGTTTCTTATATTTTTGTTAAATATTAAGTCCTGGAAAGTTTTATAAATAAAACTAAAACTAAGTTTTAATGCAAAGAAATGTTTGCTTTGTAATTGTAAGTCATGAAATTTTTTTGTGCTTGGCTCAAGACTTTAATTTAAGACATTAACAGTTGTACTTTATGTCAACCAAATTTTACACATGACTGAAATATATTATTGGGTAAAGAACATATTTCTCTGACTGTACGTATGTAAGTGCTGTCATTGTTGGGCAGCTTTCGGGCGTGGCCTCAGAGTCGTGTCATTAGAACCGGAAAAATGTTTATAAATGGGAAGTTAACGGACTTTCTTTAGGGCAAACAAAGTGGCAAATGGGCTGGGCAAATACCATAACTAGCTAATGATTGTCGTCAACTAGAAACATAGACACAAGATACAAGATAGCCCAAGGGAGTTGGTCATTGGGCTAACCTGAGGCGGAAATACTTTGCTTTTTATAATGATATATATAACAAATGATCTGGTAGCTAATTTATCATGCTAGTATTAGACAGATAGCTAATGATTATTTATAAAGGTGGCTTACAAATCCATGGCTGATCAATAATAAATATGCTTTGTACATAATATGAATTTTTAAAGAATGTTTAGAATTTTAAAATTAGTATATGCTGCAGGGTAATTGTTGTTTATTCATTTTTGTGACATTAACGGCAATTTTACACATAGGATGTATATTAAAAAAAATAAAAATAAAAAATGAATTTAATAAATATTTGTATAGTTATAAAGTTAAGATGGAAGAATGCAAATTTGATTTTTAATAAAATGTTGATGGATTTGATATTAATATAAAAAAAAGCCGCGAAATAAATAAATAATTGAAATAAAATTAATATAATAATAAGTATAACAGAAGAGGTGGTACTCCACTTATAGTATTTTCAAATGAATATTATTGATGCTTATAACCCATTACAACACATAACCATATAATGCCACGATTTCTGTTGCTCAATAATTTTTTTAATTTTTAATTTGTTTTTTTGGTTTTGATATTTACGAAAGGCAACGAAAACTCAACGATTCCCGAATGTCCGGACTGCAGAGCTATAGTCTCGTTTTGGGCAAGTGCATTTAGTGCCTTACAAGGAAGGCAACTTCATTCAGCAGCCAGCAGAAATATAAATTTATACCATCTACAACGACCTCTCTCTCTCAATCTCCCTCTCTCGCTAACTCTTCCTCTCTGGTTTGACTGTAAGTTTTTTTCTTATCGCAATTAATCAGTAAAGAGCCCAAGACGTGCTGTTGGCTTAAAGAGTCTCGACGTGGTGCTGGCGCAATTCATTAAGTGCTACATCAGTCGTCGCAATATATTTTATTTTTGGTAACAGGAAACTAAAAATGCAAGAGCACGAACTGAAGCTGCTTTTATTGTAATTGCTTCGTCGTCGCGACGGCGTCGAGAAGTGAGCGCCTACCCCGAGTAAGTATATATTTATAAATATATCAAAAATCATAATAATTAAGACTTGCTTGAACTCGAACTCAAGCGTTTTACTGGCAATTAGGAAACAAAAACAAAAACAAAATAAATAAATAAATAAAAATAAACAAATAATTGAATGAATAAATAAATCTAACATGACTTTTAATATTAACCAAGAATATACCTTTGCAAGGGTATAAATATACATATATATATAAATAATAAAAAAAATTAGCAGAGTCTGCCTGACATTAAACGAGTTTCTTTGAGCCCACAAATATAAGAAAAGTGAAGGAGAAACCGAACGAGAAAAAACTGAGAAAAACTCGTTTCCAAAAGAAAGTATGCAACAGGATGCCGAAAAATAAAATTAGAAAGAAATGTGGCACAAAGAAATTGGAAACTGAAAGTTTTTTGTTCATGTAGATGCGCTAAGTCATGCGTAGATCTTCTTTTACACTCAAAAAAAAAAACACCCTTCTGAATGCAAATATTATCGGAATAAATAAATTAAGTGGAAGTCATCCTTAAAGATAATATGTTTTAGAATTAAGTAAAATAAATGTTATTCAACTAAAAAAAATGCATTGTTACGTTCAAAATCTAAATAATATTCTTGAATTAATTAAAGAACAATTTTCGTAGTATGGGAATTTAGGGATTAAAAACAAACCTGCTTGAAAAATGCTTTTCTCATTAAGTTAAAATACTAAATTCTGATTTATTTTTAGAGTGTAGATATGATAAAGGTACTATGGGTTATAGCCAAGCAAATTGCACAACTTTCTTTGCTGATGCGCAATGACTCGACATCATTCTCACCAGCTGGGGAATTGCCAAACAGCATTATGAATATATATAATATATGTTGATGTACACATACATATATTTGCATAAAAGTCGGGTAGTACGCGAAGTTTGTGCAACATAAACAACACAGTCATAATTATATTTTTATTGTCAGGCCAAATGAAAAATACCCACGCTTTCCAAGCTGACTTCAAACTCTTCGAAGTCGTCGCACAGAAGCCATTAAAGCTGCCACGGCACGAAAAAAGGGAAACAATTGAAAACACAACTGAAAAAAATTGCAACAACAAAGACGAACCGGGAGTTGTTAAAAAATATGTAAAGAAAAATTGTATAAACAAAAGTATCCGAAGATAAAATACCCTGCATACCTGATATACATTCATAGTTAACCGTGTTTATGATGATGTTTTGGATATTAAAAAAAATGGTTTATATAAAACCCAATTTTTTGACTTTCGCTATATAGTAAACCGATGTTGATCTTTGCCTTACATATTACATATTATCTTAAAAAAAACAAAATCGTTTGTGTACGAAAACAAATTTGTTATTGATCATTTAGCCTAACCTTAGTGTTTGTTATAGTGTCCGATATATATATATGGGGACTTGGTGTTACACATTCCATCAGAAAATCATAATACCCACTCGGAAGGTGTAAGAAAATGCCTCATCCACTGATCACCGCTATGTGTCAGTTAGCTTAAGGCTGAGTTTGAGCCATGGCCAGAAAGGTTTATGACCAAAACAGAAAAACAAAACTGCACGTTTCTGCATAACTTAGCATAGTCGTTGCTCGAACTACCTTCTCTGGCCATATTCTGGGCCATTTCGTTCAAGTTTTGGGATAGCACGAGAGAGCCATATAAAATAAAGGCTGGCCAAACAACTTAGCTGGTAATTAGCGGCACGAAATTATCAGAGTAAATAAAAGTTAAACAAGTTATATACTACCATATCGAGAAGAACAAAGAGGAACGTGCGCGTTTCATAAGGGCTTTTTTTTGTTTGTCCAGAGGCGTATGTCTAAAAAGAGGGCGCTTACATGGAGAGCAAAAATGTCAAAGTTTTTCAAAGTAGAATAAAGTGTAATAAAAATATTAATTAGTTTACACTTAATGAAAATAGTTGTTCTGAATTTAAACAAAAGTTTTTTAGGGGTATTAACTGCAAAATAAAATAATTTTAACTAGAATTTAAATTTTCTAAAAAATATCGGGTTCGCAATAAAATTGATCAGATTATTTGGGATTTATAATAAGTGTTTTAAATAAGAATAAGAAAAATCAGCGTATTGACTATCTGGGTATATATATATATATATATATATATATATATATATGTTAATGAAATATTTATTTTATAAGCAAACTGTTATATATATTAATCGATTTTTGTTAATTTAAATAAGTGATTTGAATTTTATAATATAGTTTTTAATTGCAAAAGTATTTCATATTCCGTTTTTTAAGTCCAGTTCCGATTAGTAAATATTATTAGCTATAATTAGATATAGAATGTCAAATGGGTCAGCTGTTTCTACCGAGAAATTCGAACTAGTTGCTTAATCATTTCAGAACCTTTAAACAAATCACTTAAGAGAAAAAAGCTCATTAACTAAACAGTAATTGCATTAAATTATACCAGCTGGAAAAGGAAGTGAACAAAGCTTTTGTAAAATCATGAGCTAAATAACAAACAACTGTAAACTCACAGCTTGAAAAACTGTGACAAATATACCGATAATAAATCAGGAATGACAAGTCACAAATATTTAATTACAACTTGGGCCAGTTCAAAGATCGTCGCCAAACACAGTAAAACTGACCCGTGAGCCGTGATCAGTGATTTTGGCCCCAATTTGGCGCCAACTGTCAACGGTCGCTTTAGAATTCTGTTTGGAGCCAAAGCTCATTAGAAAAAGTGCCGCGTGCCGCGTCACGTTGACTTTTCGAGTCACCGGGTTGGGGTCAAAGCCGGGTCCGTGTTATCGTAATTAAACGCGCTTTCTGCCAAATGCCGTCTGCGTGGGTTTTGTGCGCGTCTTTAAACGCGCTCAACGAAAGTCGCTCTCACGTTTCAGTTTCGGTTTTTAGCGTTTTATTTATTTTGTATTTTTTTTTCTTCATTTTTTTCAAAGAGTTATGGCTTTTGAATTGGCCTGGTCGATCCGGTCCGGTCTACTATCTGTTTTCACAGTGGCCTGTCATTTGTCGCTTGCTTTCAGAAGCAGACGGAGCCAGAGCCGGAGACGGAGCTGAAGACGGAGCTGACACCGAGCTGAAGAAAGAAGCTGAAGCAATAAGAAATAAATAAATTTCACCACTTTCATTCTTGGCTGTCAATTTGTACCATCGGCAAAACAGAAAAAAAAATCTATCTCGCTCAGTTGCATTGAACCGTTGTCAGTTCTCTTTCTGGCCTGAGTTACTTTGTGGGCATTTGAGCTGGTTCCGCTTTGGCATTGGCTTTGTTTAACAAAACATTTGGTAGCATTGCAGCACGATTTTAAATCGCTTTTTATAAGTTGTATGTGTTTGCATTTAATGGCACGGTATTGCGCTTAAGAACTACACCGAAAATCGTGCCAAGTTGACCCATTTGGGGCTAAGTAAACTTATATTTCTGCGCATGTGTGTGTGTGTGTGTGTGTGTGTGTGTGTGTGTATGTGCTCAGCATGTAAAACAGTTAATCTTTTTGACGAAAAACAATAACAACAATCAAATTAAACATCAACAAAACCAATCGCATAACACACAAAAATCAAAATGTTTGAACCTAACGAATTTCAAATACTCTTTCAATTGTTGAGCAAATATAATAAATATGCTAATGTCAATAATAATAAAATACATTACAGAATTATTAACATTTGCATAATTTACTTGACGTATTTAATGTTTGAAAGTAGAACAAAAGTCCGTGTGAGATTAAAATAGTTATTCTTACAATGACATAAAATGAACTAAAATACAAAACAAATATTATTAACAAATTGATAAAATAAATCAACATAACAAATAATTAAAAATTCAAAATTGTTGAATAATAAATAAAATTTTGGAAAATAAATAGTGGTTTGAATTTTATTACGTTACATTAAAAACATGTTATTAGATAATTTTAATTATTTTTCGTAATGCTACTAAAAAGAACCAATAATACAAATACTAAAGTTAATACTATTAATTATTTATTATTTACTTGTCAAACAATTCAGTTATCTACTTCTTGTACCAAATCTAACATAGTCGAATTACCCTTTGGTGAGTGTAAAATAAATTCAAATTGAAACCAAAACCTAAAGTTGTGAACTAATTTTGGTAAGTGCACTCACGAGTGCAATCATTTACATAACCCCAACTCCCGCCGCACAATTCCCTCTCCCATTGCTGCGGTACTCAAAACCCAGTGGAAACCAGGTCAGGCAATTGTCCAACGTCTGTTGGGCTTATCGCTGGCATTCCCTGCTCGCTACAATTAAATGGCGTTTATGATGGCACTTAATCTATCTCTCTCCCCCTTCTGTCTCTCTCTCCCTCTATATATATATATTTATATATCTTTTACTGTCTGCAGATCCGAAAACCCGCTGTTGGCCTCTATTTCCGTAGCGTAGGGCCAATTTTCGTGGTTCGGGAACTATGCAACGCTGTTGGATTGCCAAGCTTATTTTTTTTTTTTTTTTGGTTATTATTTTGTGATTATGGCCGAGCGACGTTTTCCGTTTGCAACATGACCGCAAATGAGTTGAAGAGTTGAAGTTTCAGTTGTCTTTTTTGGTATTTTATTGGAGCACCATTTCCTTAGGTTGTCCAAAACATTTTGTGTAACATAATTTCCACATGACATTCACATGAAATAACGGCACAGCTGCCCGTCGTAGTGACCCAATTACAGGCTGTTCGTAACTCTGTGTATAATCTCTATACATACACACTATATATATGTCTATTAGTTACCTACCAAAACACCGAATCGACTATGATCAGTTAGCTGTTAAATCCAATTGGATACACTTCACTGGTCAGAAGTTGTTACAGTTTGTTGCCTTGACTTTGGATTTGTATTCTTATGCTGGGATGACCTTTAACATGTTTCACATTAATATGGCCAAGATCTGTTTATATACACATCCACAACAATTTCCATTTTGATCTATTAAGTGCCGTCGCAAACAAAAGAAATCAAAAGCATTATTATTATATTTGGCGGCTAATTGTAGCGGGTCTATAACCAGTAGCCAAAGCCAACTCAACTTGGCCCTGGTCTCAAGCGTGAAATTGTATTACGTTATACATTTATCGACGATTGCTGCTTCCGCAAATGCTGAACAATAGTACGTGCTCCGATATACGAGTACCCCTATGTACATTATAATAACACCCATATGAGGTTAGACCAATTTTGGCATAATGAACTATCAAGTGCATGCCGGGCCCCACGCTGATAGAGCCAACAAAAAAATGGCTATAAAATGAGACGTTCGCCAAGAGCTCCAATTTCTGATCTTTTCAGTGACGGTTCCTTCTTTATAAAGTTGAAATTCACCAAATGATTAATGAAATACGCATTGGTACATAGTGCTATATATTTATGAATGGCCAGAAACAGAGTTATTGGGGATTAATAAAAACGGTTTAAATTGTTTAGACATGTGTCGAATATGCATACAAATTAAAGTCTATCCATAAAAGTTATAATAAATGAGTATGTTCAATTTTGCTTTTGATTGAATATAAATATAATATATGTATAAAGTGAATATTCAATGTATTTATTTAAATTCTATTAATATATTGTCACATGAATGTAAATATTAATTAAATTATTTTCGATACGATAGTTATATCACCCATCCCTAGTTCCACACACGCCCACATCAAATAAAAAATATTCGTTGACAGCTTTAAGAGCCTCTCGATGACGCTTCAGAGCTATTATTAATCTCTTTATGTGTGTTTTTTTGTTATATTTGCACAGCACATTGTTCAAATAACTAATATATATAAATAGCTTTTGTTTTTTGTTATTTTTTGCCATGTGTAAAGTCAAGTGTTTCACTTGGCTATTTATAGGCAAACGTCTGGTCAACTTCTTGCCAAAAAAATATTTATATGATAATTATCAGAAACTTTTAGTTTTCGCGCAGGCATCTCAAGAGGAGGCGCGTCAATGGGCGAGCGCCACAAAGTAGACTCAATTTAATTGTTGTTGCCGGAATTTTGTCTTGCTATGCAAATATTTGCACAATATTTGTTTTTGTTTTTATAAGGCTTTTTTTTTGAATAGCATTTGCAACATGATAAATTGGCGTCGCAACTATTCAAATTAAATAACTAGGTCAAAGTTTAACCTCGCTGTGCGGGTAAGCATAACGTAAAGGTTTTTTTTATATATCAAAATCGTACGAGCTCAATTTTTATTATACAATTGCACAAAAGTTGCTTAATTGTAAGAAAAAAACGCAAAAAAACGAAAACTAGGAAAAAAATTTGAAAAAAATAAAAAATTGGCATTTTGAACAAATGATTAATTAGGCGATGAGCCAAGAGCCAAAAGCGAAACTGCAAATCAATGACAGTTAATTACGGGTTTCTGCTCATGCGGGCGCCGTCAAGGACAACAGAAAACTCCACAAACAAGATCAACCGATGTGACAAAAAATATGGTATACCATATTTAAAGTGCTTTCAAACAAAAGGTTATAAAAATATACCAAAAACTTATATCACAACGTTCTCGCGAAAACAGAGAAAGGTAATGGAGAAATATATAAAGCTTTGAACAACTTTTGTTTTTTTTTTGTTGCTACGACAGCTATAAAATTGTTTTTAACGCAAAACCTTTCAAAATCAACAAACTTTTTGTTGGGGCAACTAAATGTAAAACACACATTTATGAAGCTTAAAATTTGATGCATGACTATTTAGTTTTCTACAGATGAACATGAACATGAACAAATATAATTTTAGAGGCTTTAGTTTTGTAAAGTTTATAAAATATATATATAAAATAATATATAAAATAAAAACTATTCTAATGGTAATACAAAAATGTATAGCTTAATAAATTGAAAAATGGAGTTGTGTTTAAATAATTGCATATAAATGGTAATTTGATATAACCGAGACTATGACATTATCTCCCATTTAAATTATTTGGGTTTCATAAGAAATGTAATGTTTAATCTGAAATATCTATTTCACTATAGTAAAAATTTAGTTGATCTTCAAAATAATAATGTTTTATTCAGATGATGACATAAGGGAAAAACCAAAAACATATTCATCAAATTCGTAAGATAAGTATTATTTACTAAATAAATACATATAATAAATTTTATACAGTATATAGTACAATTTAAAAACCAAAGCAATTCAAGTTGAGATTATGCTCTTGGAAACTTAATGCACGACATATTGTAAGCACGAAACAATACAAATAATGTATGGTTCTAAGCGTTTATAGAATCATCAGAAAGCTCTGTGCATTGCATAAGAGAGCCGCTGTGAAACTGGACTTGATCATAATCATAAATTGTTTGTGTGATCTTTGACATGCTCGCATTCGTTTTGATTGAACGCTTTGGCTCTATAGAGTCATAGATCGCCAAAGCTATACGTATATACGAATAAAAGGAAAAAAAAACAAAACAAACTGGTAAATACATAAGCACAGATATTGGCCCCGTGTGGGTTTCTGTGGGTTTGGCTTTAATGAAAGTTGCTCGGCTTGGCTTGTGACTTGGCATGACCCTGGGCAACACGGCAAACAACAGACATTTTCAGGAATTGTTTCGAAGAGCTTTGTGCGGTTTTTACCTTCTGCTCTTTTATGCTTTTTTTTTTGGTTTCTGTTTAGCTCTCATGCAAACACAACGTAATTCTACCTACACCTATGTACTAAATATATATGTATATATACATATGTATATATATATGTATATACTTATGTACGGTCTCGGGCGAAAGAAAATGAAACGCAAAAATTTGCATGCAAGACAAAGAGGAGCACAGCAAATGAAACGGACACGAAATGCATGAATGAATAAATCCCAAAAAAGAAGCCAACAGGGTAAAAAACAAAAGGCAAAAAAAAAATAAATAAATAAATAAAAAAATATGACCAAACCAGAACTCGCCAGGGATTCGTTGTTTCCTTTGGAGGTTCCTTCTTGGCAGGTGTTGGCCGTCTGTACACTTGCTTTAGACGTGTTTCATTTTCGACTTATTTAAATTGTTTTTGTGTTTTTTTCTTTAGACCTTTCTTTGAGCTTATCTCGCTTATCTGGCGCTGCTGCTCGCACGCTTGTATCTTAAGCTGCGCCAGCTCAGATAACATCAACAAAAATGACAATCAAATAAAACCAAAATTTGTGAAATTGAAGTGTTTCACAGTTGTTATCGCCGTGGCGGAGGGCTGCTGTGCAAATAGCTATCCACTAGGCGGGGCTATTGGGTTGAAGGGGCCTTGAACTACATCTGTATATCTCTTGCTACTCTTGCATAGGGTGTTCTAATCTTGTTAGCGAATATGTTACGACATGCAGCAGACAGCTACGAACCCAAAATAAATATACATGTATTCCGAATCCTTCTCTCTGTTTCAATGCAAATTACCCTCTCAGCTCATTATAAAATCTAGTTGACATTAAAAACAACTATTTCTTTTCCAAAATAGTGATTAAATATCAAAAAGAAACTTAGCAATGTCGAATCACTACATCACCTTAGCAACTATTGGTAAAAAAAAATTGTTTTCATATTATAAACATTTTTGTTTATTTAGATATCCGGTTGAACCCTGGCAATTGGGAACATCCCTATGATCCCAACATTGACAAATCGTATTAACTTATGGTTCCTATAGAAACTATCAGTCTACAAGTTAGTTTTTTCTTGCAAGATATAGAAACCAAACTTGGCTTCATATCGTTCGCTGCCTATGTAAACAATCGTTCGAAAACTGAATTTCTGTAATAAACACGGCCAGGGTATTTTATGTTCGGCACCCAAAAGTTAATTATTTTTTTTACTGAAGCGCCTGTTTGTACAAGTGTATTGGAGTTCATATTGTTGGTTCTTTGCCCTTCATTTTGGTTTCCTCATTTAAACGATTTTCTAACCAACTTTTTTTTGTTATTTACTTATTTTTACTTTGGTAAAACTTGATAAATATGGTTCTTTGGGCCCATTTTGAGATCTGCTGCTTTATCGTGTCTGTTCAGCTGTGCGTACAAGCAGCTTCTGTTGCCGCCTCCTTTTCAGTTGTTGTACGTCTTTTGGGCCGGCTTCTTCACAGTTTGCGCAAAGATTCGCCTCGGCCAACTTTTCTTTCCTTGGTTTAACGTTGTTGTTGTTGTTGTTGTTGCTGTTGTTGCTGCTGCTGTTACCAAGTTCTGCTTGGCGCATGCGCCGCTGCAAACTGGTTTTAACAGTTTTCTTGTTGTTGTTGCTGCTGCTGTATATAAGCGTATACGGAGAGATATTGTCGTATTTATTTTTGCACCAAACTTTGCATTACAACATAAAACCAACAACAACTGACAACCAAAAGTTCATTCAATTCAATTTATTTATTTCTTTTGTTACTTTTCAATTAATTTATAACTGTTTTGTTTTTGTTTTGGCAGCTGATAAGTTTTACGTATATTTTACCATTAGTATTTGTAATTCTCTCAGCTGTTTAGCTTTTCTATTTCTTGTTTTTATGGCTACTTACAATATTTTTCTTTTTTCTTATTTTAATTTTAAGTTTTACGCACCTCGCAAAGACTTTGCGCCTTGTTAAACACCTTGTTTGGTATATTTTTTTTGTTATTTATTTTATACACAATTTGATTCGCACTTTATATTGATTTCTATTGAATTAGTTTCGTTTTGTTTTGTTGCACTATTTGAACTTTGCTATAATTAATGACTTTCTTGCCAATTAAGTTTCAAATCGCATTCAAAACTTGAATTTCACTTTGTGGATTTTTGTGTGTATGTGATTTGCCTTTTGCCACTTGCTTTAGCTATCGGCTTTGTTTTGCATTTCACAAAATGTCCATAAACCGAATGTCTAACAAAAGTAAAACGCATCGTCTACCGCCACCGACTCACGATTCGCGACTCACGACTGTCGATTCCGGCGCACACACGTTTTCAAGCAGCGTTCCGCGTTTTCGCTACCAACATGACCAGCAGTCGTTCAAGAACTGAGCTGAACCCTCGCCGACTTTGAAAACCAACTGCAAGACAAGCAGCGACCAGACACTGAGCCCAGCAACTCGACCGAACGAAACTCTTGTCGTCGTCTTCGGCATCGTCTTCGTCACTGTAATCGTCATTGTTGGGGATCGTGCGCTCTCGCTCTTTGTGTCTTTAATTTCTCACCAGTGCTCACGTGTGCTCACCTGAATGCAGCTGTTTCTTTCTATTTGTGTCTGTTAGGTTCCACACTTTGTGGAAGCCATTCACATGACCGTTGCAAATGTGTGTATTTAAAAAAAAAATGTATTAATAGTTAATAGAAGTTTCTAAAAATCTCATTGACATTTGAAAATAAATTGAAAAACCAAGCAATTAAAAAGAAGTGCTTATGTATATTTCCATATGTTTGTACATACATATTGTATATATCTACTATAAAGGAAATATTCTTATAGATTACATTTTTGTTAATAATTTATATTATTTTATTGGTGTTGTTATCGGTATAACCATATAAATATATATTATCTTAAGTAATAGTGTTGAACGTAACAGTGTCTATATTATATATACATATATATATCTTCCCGGAAAAAATCCAAAAAATTGTATTTTTAAAATGCAAAATTATTATACAGGATAAATCGGCTAAGTTTTGACTAAGTTAAAGCGGTTTGAAATTAAGGAACTATGGATCAATTGTCAATTTTGCATATCTAGGTCTGCTAAGCACTGAGGAAGATTGTACATACATATTTGATTTTTGCAAACAGCCACGCTCCCAATGGGGACATACCAAAAATGCGTTTATGCGAACAGACAGACGGGGAATAGCACAAACATTGCACAAATTCAATATACTCGTTTTACTTCCTAAACGAGTATAAGAATTAATAATATTTTTTTTGCTAAATTAACATGGAAACGTATATAAAAACATTGTGTGAAAAGTCTGGCAAGCAGCTGGCTTTAATCAAATGGGTCAAGCTTCATTAGCTAGTTTTAAATACAAAATATGTGAAAATGAACTATTTTTTGTGTGCAACAAATAGTTGTATTTTGCTTGTGAAAAATGAGGATCCAGAATCTCGCAACAATCATTTTAATAATTACTATTGGCTATGGTAAGTACAGATAAAATAATAAATAAATATGATTTTTTTTTTATTTTTGTCCATCTTAGCTTTTGGCAAGAAACATTTTCGCTTTATTCAATATCCGAACGCGACGGCTGAGCTAAATGATCGCATTTTGTTTGAGACGTTCCGAAACAGATTACACGACATGGTCAAATCGGTGCCGTGGAATACCCACTTCAAGGCCTGGGTCGAGACGGGGCTCATAGCTGGCCAAAAACCGTTATCGCACCTATTGAGTGTCGCGAATGAAGTTGGCGACCACACTGAGTATTCGGAATGGGAAAAAGAGCTGTTTTTCAGGATAAAAAATAGAGTGCAGCTGGCGTTAGGAAAAGCTGCCAACAGGTACTCCTCTTTCATAAAAGATCAACTAAAACAGTCTTTCGCCAATTTCCAGAAACAACGATCGAAGGGATATGTAAGTCAAACAAAACTCAATTTGGTTTCAACTAAATCAATAAATATTTCTTATCACATAGACTGAGCCCGTGGCTCCTGTATACGAAGAAAGAACTGAAGATTATTCTTATTCTATAGCTGAGTGACTCGACTTTTGTATTTTAAATAAAAATATTTTTGAATTAAATGTGAATTTAACCTAAACAAATTGAGAAAACTCGTTCTGACACTTGAGCATAAATTTCAATTCATTATAAATATATACAGAGTAATACTGATTAAGAATAATATATCAAGCCGATAAGGTAAAGCCGGACAACGTCTTCTGTTTAACTGAGAACTCATTGATTTGAATATGTGCTGCTTAAACGTATAAAAAATGACAATGATGAAGCTATTGCTGATTGCTTTCGTAATATCCCCGGCAGGGGCAGGAAATGGGGATTGCAGAGAGCTCCGTAGGTATCTGAAACGCATGCGAGCAGTGAGTGTATTTATACTTGTTCACGAATTGAAAAGAGTATATCCCAGATCGATAAAATTCACAATTATAAAGCCAGTGTATTATGCGCATATAAGGAGTAAACACTGTACCACTAAATTGCTTGACAAAAGTCATAACATAAGTAGTATAAATAAGTTCAAACTAATGTTTTTAGCTCGTATGAAACTTATATCGCACTAAAGCATCAATCATAAAACAGAACTTAACCCGTGCAGACGCTCCTGAACTCCGTTCCTTGTTACCATCAACTAGAAATAAACGAAGCATCAGCAGCATCAGAATCAGAATGAAGAGGCAGCTATTGTTTTTCAATACTTTAACCTGAAATACATATTAATATAAAATTTGATGAATTGTAAGGACACCCACTAAGTTGGTGCGCCAAGGTAGAGTATGGCCCAATCAGTCATACGCACAATTTGCAAAATATTTTAATAATAATAAATCACCTTTCCCGAGAACCGCCACCATTCAGCTTAAGCTGCACAAATCTTACCAAATGCACCACTGCCATTTTATTCATTATGATATTACATTATTAAACCATCGCATAAAAAGCCAAAACGCTTAAAAATATGCACTTGTGTGTATGTGTGCATATGAACATAAATATTGGTTACGCTTCAGCCAATCAGCTGCGTTTGATCCCCACTACTGAAAAGAGATTCTTGATTTGTTCGTGAACTAAACTTATGAACGTTATGAAATTTTCGAGGCCTAATAAGAGCATGAAAATGTATGTATAAACCATTTTGCAAATCTGTAGTATTTGATTTGTGTGGTTTTTTTTTTTTTTGGTTACATCGATATTTGGGGCAATTGGGGGTTGTATCCAAAACTCGAAATATTTCAAATCTGCGTATGCTTTAGGCGAACATAATGAAAATAATTTGGTGGATCTAACTTTCAGGAGTTATGCCTAAAAAACCGGGTAAAAAAGTAAGGATAAGTATCGATAATAAGAGAACGGAAAGATTTATCGACCATTTGGTATATACAAACAGAATGAGTCCCAGATCACCTTTCTAGCTTTTGTAGTCTCTGAAATCGACGCCTTCATAGAGACAGACAGACAGAGAGACACAGACCGGCATGGTCACAAAATCTACTGTGCTTGTGATGCTGATCAAGAATATTTGGTCGGAGGTGCTTCCTTCTGCCTTATTCTTATTATAGTAATTATTATTATTTTATTGAAAAATTTCGGTATTTTG
Organism: Drosophila paramelanica; assembly: GCA_035043915.1. Lineage (NCBI taxonomy): Eukaryota > Metazoa > Arthropoda > Insecta > Diptera > Drosophilidae > Drosophila > Drosophila paramelanica. The sequence goes on from JAWNMO010000369.1 coordinate 31,376, forward strand.
TAATTTGTGTGGTGCTGGGGTTGGGTAAAAGTGGCGGTGGAGGGTCGTCGCCGCAATGTTGTACCGATTTTTATAGGAGGTGATCAGTTATCTATCCTCCGCATAGGGGTGGGGGCGTTGGGGCGTTCTAGTGAGCGTGACCGGGATATCAAGGTATCAATCTTTAGGGGAGGTTATCAGCTATCTACATATTGGCTCTATCTTACAAATTGTGTGAAATATACACGTGTAATCGATTGGAGCTGCTAGATATATTGGTTTTTGCGAATACCGTGGCGGGAGGGGGCATGGCCAAAATTTTTTCTGTTATGTTTGGGGGAGTGTTGCAGTAAAATACATCCCTAATTTGGTGACTCTAACTTGAAAACTGTGGAAGATATTGGCATATCCAGTTTTATAAGGCGGGGGCGCTGGAGGGCGTTAAAACGGCTCAAGGGCCCCCGCCCTATAAAGTAAGGAATGGCTATATCTGCTACAGCTTAAGAGGTAGAGAGAAAATATTAAAGTTTGATTTCTGTTTTTCTTAGTTTGATTACTGTTTTCTTAAAACCAAAACTTTCCAACATTACAATAATACAGACGGTAGCCCCCGACTGGAACGGTATTTCTTGTTTGTTATTATAAATTTGATCAACTTAATTTGAGTCTTGCACTGTGTCCAGGAAGAGGGACGAGCAATGCGATAGGCATTGCTACAAACTAGTCAAGCCGCTTCTAGAATACACTTCCTTCGTCCTAATCTTTTTGGGATAGGATCGGATTACTTCCTCTGCCTGTTATATAAATTTGCCCAAACCGTATTTAGAATTTGTGTTGCCACCATTTAATCAGTTATAAATTCAGTTTAAGCGCATTCAAAAATTGCTGCTTTGTTCGTAAGTATATTTAAAAATTTGTCTGAATAGTTCAATTACAGAAAATTAAATAATATTGAATAGCAAAATAGCCTTTTGCGACGGAAATAATTAAATATATAATTTACACAGACATGGTACATTTACGAACTAAAATATTTCATTCTGCTCATCATGCCATTAATCAAGCATGGAAAAATATACGTACTTAGATTTACCTTTTAAGAGTTAGTCCCATTTTGCCTTTGCCGGAGAATAATGGCAATCCTCACAATATTTTTTATAATCCTTGTTGGCTACGGTAAATGTGTACAGAATATTTTCAATTATATAATTATAATATATAGACATTTTTTTTAAAGATGACTTTGTTCTTTGTTCACAAATAAGACCACTTAAGAATATAAGTCAGGTACATGTGACACAGGGGTTAAGGGTCCATTTTTACAAAAAAGTCGACTCTGTGGAATGGGCAGCGATATTTAACTCTTGGATTGATGAAGGATTTAAGCACACGCCCGAATTTATCGTAACTATAAATAATATCCTTAACAATGTGGGCAGAAGGACTAATAACAGCGAAGATATGCAAGAGTGGAAAAGAAAAATTCTTTGGGGCCTTGAGATAGTTATTAGGACTACAGGCAGAAAAGTCGGAAATATTCTTAGAAAAATCCGATATGATATTGAAAATTACTTTGACAACAGCCAATTCAAGGTCGTAAGTATACATTTATGTATTATTTTAAATTACAAATAAATAAATAATGATAATCTCTATTAAGACAACGCCCTACGATATGGATTTGGAAGCAACAACTGAACAATTCTTTGATTATCCCACCAAAGTATTTGATCGGACTTCAAAGGAGGATGACTTTCATTATACAACCGAATTATTTGATAAGGGATTCATTGATGATTATTTTGATAACACTGATAAAACAACAGATAACTTACCTATAATTAAATAATGTGAAAATGTCTTTTTCAATTGAAAGAAATGCAAAAATAAAAAACATATACCATAATATACGCCAGTCAAATCTATTTTCGCCTGTTTACAAAAATCGAAACTATTTAATCTATTTTGTTGTCTTAAAACATTATTTAGATTAATAAAATTTCATTTATTAAACTAAAAACCGTATTAAATGAATTCAATATCTGCAACCTTACTTATGGCTATGAAAATCGCATAGAGAGGTGTTACTGATGATACTTAGAATGTAAGAGCTTTCTTAAAGAGAGAGAGTGACAGAGAGAGAGAGAGACACAGAGAGGGACGTGAGAGCTAGTTAATTAAACATTACCAATTAATTAAAAATACCAAAAAGTCTGTAAGCCTTACATAGAGAAACCATCCACTAAAAAATAAATTAGCTGAAATACCAATTATAACTCAGTTAATGGGAACAAAAAAAAAAAAATGAAAAATAAGAAGGACACCAAATAACGACATTGTTCAACCAGGCACACATATAGGTATTTCTTATATCGTAGACTTAGAAACAAAGACAAGCTGTGCGCGTACATAAATTATGTTCGATAGCGACACAAACATAAAAGTCTATGCAATGTTGACCTCCCTAAGCGGGTCTTGACGCCTTGGAAAGAACATAAACGTCGGTTAATAACTCAGGCTTATCGGCGAGCTGAAAACGCTTTAAAAAGCTGCAACTGCTCAGAGGCAGTCACCAGTCAAAGTTGGGCGATCGCAGTAATGTCCACATTGATCAAAGCGCTTGTATTCCAGCTGTGCCTAATGCAGATGCAGTGCATCCGCGGGACCAACTCCGAGTCGCAGCCGATGCAACAGCTGTTGCAGCTGAACGACATTGTTACGGACAGAATCAATAGTACGCTCGTCCAGTATGCGTATTTGCGAAATCAAACCAAAACCGTGGAATTCCTACGGCAATATGACAGGCTGGAAATGGCGGCTGTGCTGCCCGTTGCACAACTGGATGAGAAGATTCGGGTCTACAATGAATTTATTGCCTATGACAAGGAACGTTTGGAGCTGGAGCAAGAACTACATTTAATAAGCAACTTGAACTATGTTCAGCAGCTGCGCGCTGAGCAAACGGCAAACAATGATCAAATCACCGTAAAGAATCAAACACGTGCAGACGCGTACAGCGCCTTTGAGAAAAGAGTGATTAAGCTGCTGAGGAAGCTGGGTGTTTATGATTCATTCACAGAGCGCGTCTTCAAAGCCATATTCAGCGATGAGGAACAGCTCAAGAAGTTGAAGAAGAAACTCAATGAGTTGGGCGACGACGATGACGACAACAAGGACAATGATTGCTGCTTGTGGGATTTCGTATTTGGTTTATTCTAACATTATTTCCAAAAAAAAAAAAATGTTTTAAATGTATTTCTTTTTATTCCAAATTGTTCGTTCAAAACTAAATAAATCATTTGCCCAGCATTATATCCTCAAATTAGCAAGCACCAGATTCACTTGGAGTACTACATCTCAGAGATATTATATAAAGCTTGCAAGATTTTCTATAATGTATTTTAAGTGTTAATCAAGTTCTTTTAATATTTTTGTGACAGTAAGAGTCTGTTTTAAATAAAGATGATTTTATTACATTTTCATTTTATTTAATTTAATTTATTTCGAAACTTTCTTAAATTAAATATTCATTAAGATACATAAATATAGATCGAATAAAAAAACAAAATTGTTATATATAGTGTATCATTTAAACACCGACTTGTTTTTACTAAATAAAGCATTTTATAAACACAACAAAATTATTAAGATAAAATGACTATAAAATGAATTCTAACGGTTCGACTGATATCCATATAAAGGCAGTATCTTGGTTATAGCCCTGAGCCGTGTCCTATGTGAGTCCTCTGAGTGCCCAGTGGCCTTTGTAAGTGATTTACATTCGAGCCCTGGCAATTGACAGCTCGTTATGGTGATGAGAGGGCGGCTCACGGCTCACAGATCACGTTTCTCTCCGGCATGCAAAAAAAACAAATAAAGTGCATTTAAACGTACCGGCCCCCATTTACCATCTACCAACATATAATATCTACACACGGAGAAAAAACTTGGCGTCTTATACTTAAATTACAAAAATTAAAATATTATTTAAGTTTGGCCAAATTTTGGAATTTCTTAAAGTGAGCGCAAAGTTCTTAATTCAAGAAAGGTTCCTTTGACCCCAAAAATAATTCCAGATCTAAAACTCAGATATAGTAAATAATCTGAAAACGTATCTGCATAAAAAACGTCTTATGAAAATTTGTGTAATATTTTGTACTAAAATCAAGAATTTTATTTTCATTTATGCAATATTAACTTTTGGTTATGAATGAGTGATTCTTAAACTTTGCAAATATTTCAAATCGAATAATTTTTAAAAAGTTAGGAAAAATATGGTATGTATTTTATACCCCTCGTTCTTTGATTTGGAACTAACCGGTTTTCATTCGGAAATTCCAACAAAATCAGACAAACCAAATTTGTCTTTTATTTCGTATAATTTTTTTTACCAACTTTCACGAAAAATGTTTAGCATTTTATAAAAATCACTAGATGTTCATTTAATGTGAACAAATCAAAAAAATAAAACGTTGTATTTATATTAAATTAATAAGCTTTAATTATGTAATTATTGATGGGGAAAATCTGATTCACTACCCAACAAAATGTACCACGGTAAATTTTTTGTTCTTGTTTTTTGGGCTTCATCTTAATATAGCTCATCTTAATGTGGTTCTGACCTTGAGGTCAATTAAGGAAAATAAATTTTTTTGTTTATTGGGCTTGTAGCAACCTTAATTTATTTTTAAATATAAGCATAGCCGCCGTTTGGACATATTTAGTGCGCTTTTTCGCTGAGTGCAGCAATCCACTTAGGCTGTCTGTCGTTCGAAGGCCTGAACCGGGCCACATTTCACTATCGTGCGCGTTGAAACAAAAAGTGTTGGCGTGCTGCCCGCTGCTGCATCCTGGGCTCAGATCAGCTTTTGGCCAGACTTGCACTTGGACTTCGACTCAGAGTCAGAGTGAGACTCAGAGGTGGACTCACAGTCACAGAGTCGCGAGAGCAGTCGAGCAGATGCAATCGCCAGACAGTTGCCCACTCAGCATGGACATGGCTCTTCCTCTTCTGCATCTACCTCTTCTTCCCCCTTCTTATTGCTGTTGCTGTTGCTGTTGTCGTTTATCAGACAATGTCGCGTTTGCAGACAGTTTGAAGTTTAACAAGTTGTCGAACGCAGCGCGCGGGGATTATTTGTTTTACGTTCCTTTTACTCGATACGAAGAGTATTATTGATATTTTACGGCAGTCGTAACGCATTTATACATATATATGGCTATATACATAGTTCGTCTTAATCTACAGGGTCCCTATGCTCCTAACATCAATATTGGACAATCGGTTAAAAAAAAGTTTGATATGAACAGCATGTTTTCAAAGATATCCTGCCCAAATTGGGCAATTGTAAGGTAACCGATGATCGGAGCTTTCTTTTCAAGTAATATCAATATCAAATCACTTTACCATTTAGCTTTCAAAGGAACGTTTCGACAGCGACTTTTTTTAACCTTTTTCTATTTTGGAATATTCCGAAGAAATTTTGCAAATGAGCAAACGAAAGGAAAATTGCATATTTATATTAGCAACAGAAACAGTATAACAAATAACTGTAATTAAATTTTGTTATAAAAACGTTCTTGTTTCAAACATTTATTAAAAGAAATTCATCAATTACAAGCTTTAAAGTACTCCTAGAATATGGTCAAAATTCTATCGTCATTAGACACTTTTACATAGTATAAAAACAACGCTGAAAGGGTATTTAATCTTCGGCTAGACGAAAATAAAATTTTCTTTTCTTGTTTTCTTGTATTTGTTAGCCGGCTTTATAAATAGCCAGATACTTGAACATTTCAGAACTATAAAACACTCATATCTGTATATCTGTGTGTGTTTGAGCGTTGATCAAAGGTCATGCAAGGCCTTAGTTTCCGTTTCAGCCCATTTAAAACCCCCTCCCCCTAATTTCTTTCCGTATTTGCTATTTTCATGACCTGGGCCTCTGGTGATCAATTATAAATATATATATATTTATATTATTATGACAATTAAATACGCTCTCATATCATAATCGGGTCATCATTTCTATTCTTTTTTTACATTTGGTGTTTGTGTTTTTTCTTTTGGGTTTTCTCTTTCGTTTCTTGGACGATTATCTCCGAAATTGACGGCACAAACCAATTTGCCAGACAAAACGCAACTTAAAGCGACTTTCATTGATTGCCATTTGGCTAAAATATGAATGAAAATAAAAATGTTGTAGCATATAACAAGTCCCAGAGAAAAAGAGAAAAATATAAATATATATGATAGGGTGCTTCGATATTTATAATATTAAGCTTATATGTTCGAAATTCAGTGAAGGTTTTAATTTTGTAGTTTAGTTGTTAAATAAAAACAATATAATACCCTAAGTAATATAATACCCTATGTAAAAATCAGTCGGATATTTCGTTTTAGTTTTGCTTTTTTTTATACCTAGCAGTTGTGTATTAATATCAGTCAACTATTGCCTAGATTACCTAACTAGATACACTATAATAAAGACATTTTGTGTTAAAATGCACATGGCTATTGCAAGGTTATTTTGATCTTCCGGACTCAAAGTATATTTATCAGCTTCATCGCCTGTATCCTTAGTTCGTGATGAAGTCTACTTGAGCCCACAAAGTAGTTAAATTCCATCCACATTTGTAATCTCGGATGCTGCTGCTGCTGCTGCTGCGGCTCTGATTGCGATAAATCATTGACTGGCGCACCAAAGTAGAGCGTTGACATGTGAGCTGATGGGTAAGGGAAGAAGCGGAGAAGCCGCGGCGGCAAAAGAAAAATGCGCACAACACGGAATTAATGTCAACAGCATTAGAAGATTGACGACAACAACAACAACAGCAACAACAGCAGCAACAACAGCAGCAACAGCAACTGGCAATGATCGTGGATCCAGCGATCTACACATGTGCCTAACAGAAAGGAGGAGAGAAGGAGAAAGAGTGAAAGAGAAACGGCAAAGAAATTGTCTGCGAAAACGACAATGACAAACTTCTGACAATTAAAAACAAGTAAGAGTGTTCCAGTCGACAGTGGCCAACTAGGAAATACCCTTTTCCTTTACATTTACGCTTAATTATTCGGTTCAACTCTTCTTGTAAATTAAAAAAAAATTATAATAATAATAAGCAAGATGTTTCTCATATTTAGTCACTATTTTAGTCGTATATAGGCACTCTATAGAAACGATATGCTAAGAAAACTCAGTTTTTCAACTAATAGACTTGGAGGCTTATTGATTTCGCTTTCAATCAAAAATATATATACTTTAGAAGTCTCATTCTTTCAACTATAAATTTTGTAACTACATTATAATATCTTTATCTGTATTTATTATAATACTCTGCAGAGTATGACAGATATATTAATTATTTAGTGAAATCGTAGAAAATTATAGACACAAGAAGTGTTCGGTCAAATCAAGTATGAACATTCTGGGAATACCTTAACTAAAGATTTATTTTTACTTAAATTTAAAATTTTCCAATAGAAGACTTGAAAAAAGAGCCGTAATAACAATTTTAATGATTATAATTATTTATATACTTAATCCTACAGTTTTTTAAATGATCAGGACCCAGGCAGAAAACCAAAATAAAAAAATATCGCTTTGTTTTTCACATAAAAAAATTAATATTATTAAAAAAAACAATTTTCTTATATTGATATGTAGGTAATATATATTTTTTCCTTGTTCTTTTAAAATGAAATAATATTAAACAGAATTATATTATACAGAACTTGATACCATTGTCCGAACTGCAATATACACTACCTTAACTATATGCACTGGGTATTTAAAAATAACTTGTGAAGGCTCCAATGATGGTTATGAAAATCGATAGTCGACATGGACGCATTTCAGCATTTCAACTATCTGTCTGTCCGTCCGTTGGACATGTGATATTTGAGCCTTGATGCAATAATTGCGCATCAAAGCGCCATCATAAAATGCACTATAAAAGGGCGTGCTAACGCCCATTGCACCGTCAGCTCTAAATGCAGTGCAGTCTGGCTCTGTTCTGTTTGTGGCCGGGACTGGTCTGGGCCAGGCTCAGTTACAGTTCGTGCAACGAGTCCGATGTGGCAATCGGTAATAAAAAAAGCGACTCAACTCCAGCCGAATCCAAGATGAATTCAATTCAATTCAATTAAATTTGATGCAGCGCTCGCGCAGATCATCAATGGATTGAAGCCAAGTCAGTTGGCCATATTGGTGCTGCCCGGCTCCCGGCTGGTTAGCGCCGATTGCGAGAATAATGACACCATCCAGGTAGACGACTTTGTGCAGCGATTGCATAAACTATACTACAAGTCGGTCATCTACTACGATACGGAGCTGTTCTTCGACTACATCGAGGCCAATCTGTTGGGCGCCATCGAGTGCGTCAATTTGATATTCGATAAACCGGACGGGCTAACGGCACGCATCCAGGAACGCCGACTGGCCCATCGGCTCAGCCTATTCATCTTCTACTGGGGCGCCAGGCAGCCGCCAAATGCGACCCTCGTCAGCTTCGAGGAGCCGATGCGAGCGGTGGTCATCACCAGACCGCGTCGCAAGGCATTTCGCATCTATTACAATCAGGCGGTGCCCACAGGCAGCAGTCGCCTGCGTCTGGTCAACTGGTACGACGGCGACAACCTGGGCCTCCAGAGGACCCCGCTCCTGCCCAGCGCCGCAACGGTCTATGCCAATTTTAGAGGTCGGGTTTTTCGGGTGCCCGTTTTTCATGTGAGTGAACATTAAATCGAATAACAACAGTTAGCTTCGGGGTGCCGAAGATCAAATACTCTTGCAGACATATGCAGTTTGTGTACGAGCTGAGAGAGAATTTATCAAATTAAATTATCTAAATATACATATGCACATACATACATATATATATATATATATATGCTATATGCTATAGTACTACAATAATGAGAATATATTAGTGATATTTTAGGAGAATTATGATACACTCAATTATCACAATATGTTCAGAAACAAAAAAGTTGTTCATTCAAAAACATTTTTTATCGATTATTCCTATTGAATATATATATATATGAAATATAATATATATATATTATGATATGTTATGAGTATTTATAATAATACTCTTAATTGCCAACATTGGTAAAGATACCCTGAAAAACAGAGTATTCTTTTTGACGAAAACTTATTTTTTAATCGATAGTTCCTATTAAAAACTATATGATAAGGTGTATTGATAATCATATTATATTGCAGCCGTATTCAACCAGATAAATTAAAAAAAAAAAAAGTTGTTCGCACAAATACTTATTTCTAAACCGATTGCTCCTATAGCAGCTATATGCTATATAAATCCCTCCATCAAACGATAAGAATGCTATAAAACAAAAAGTTTTTCGTATAATCAATTATTTTTGTATAAAGTGGTCCGATCTGATCGATTCCTATATATGTATTGCCTGCATCTATATATATATTATATATTTATATATATTTATATATGGCATATAGACTCGTCTGTTGATACTGCAAATGCCAAATTTTGAAAGTTTCCAAATTTTCTAAATGGATGTTGTTCCCTTACAGTCGCCGCCCTGGTTCTGGGTGAGTTACAACAACGAGAGCGGCAACAGCAGCGGGAGTGAGGAGCCGTTGCTGGAGTACGAGGGTACGGAGTACAATGAGGTGAATGTGACGGGCGGTCGAGATCATCGTTTGCTAATGCTATTGGCGCAGCACATGAACTTTCAATTCCAGTACATTGAAGCGCCGGGCAGGACGCAGGGCTCGCTGCGGGCGCCGGATGAGAATGGCGAGGCCAACGATAGCTTCACCGGTGGCATAGGCATGCTCCAGAGCGGCGTAAGTAGCCAAGAGTATCGAGTAATTGATTTTTGATAAATGTGTGCAATGGCAAAAATAAGGCTTCTTTAAACTATATATGTTTTTTATATACTGCAATCAAACTTCCAGTCGTATCCTTATGGCATTTAATAATATCGATAAATATTGTTAATTCATCAAGAACTTTTTATTATTGCTTTTAAGCTAATAATCAAATCGATAGCATCATATTTTGTATATAGGTTCTTCTATTGCATGGGTTTAGTAAATTAATTTAAAATATTTAGTAGCTTTCCCTATATCTTTAAAATCAATTATGAAATCGATAAATATCGGTGTTAGGTCTTAGTAACTGTAGCTTATCAGGAAGGTAGAGAAGCAAAATGATGTGCATGAAGTGATTTCATAGTTAAAAATTAATAATTTCTACCGTAATGTTCCTTTAAATAATGAAAACGATAAATATAGAATATCTTATATATTTTTACTCCTTAATTTGAAGATTAACTGTATTTATTTGCTTAACTTTCTATGCCCAAGTTCCTTTAAATCGATATCGAAATCGAGAAGTATTTATTTTAAGCATCAATTTGTGTGGATTTTTAAATGTAGGTTGCAAAAGTGGATTGAGCTAAATAAAAAATGCAATGGCTGGCCCTAATTTTTTTGAAAACAATTTTAAAATCGATAATAATCGATTACTTGCTTTCCTTGAAAATTTGATTTTATGATAACGGTTATTAGTACATTTTGACGGAAATGCAAGGCAACTACAAGTCGAGGATAGCTAATCTACTTTTAATGATAAATTTTCATGTTAATTTGTATTTTTCTTGCCTTCAGTTGGCGGACTTCTTTCTGGGCGATGTGGGTCTCAGCTGGGAGCGTCGCAAAGCGATTGAGTTCTCGTTTTTCACGCTCGCCGATTCGGGCGCCTTTGCGACGCACGCGCCGCGTCGCCTCAACGAGGCGCTGGCCATAATGCGTCCGTTTAAGCTGGATATCTGGCCGTATCTCATACTGACCATTGTGTGCTCGGGTCCCATTTTCTATGGCATCATCGTCATGCCGTACAAGTGGCGCCGACGCCGTCAGCTAGCACTGGACGTGGAGCGTTTCGGTGAGCTGTGCGTTTACCTGGCGTACATCAAGGAGATTACGCCCTGTGTGCTGAGGGTGCGGCACACCCGTCGACTCCCACATTCGGCCCAGCTGCCGCCGCAGCTGTTCCAGCGTTGCATTTGGTTCACGCTGCGTTTGTTCCTCAAGCAATGTGAGTGCGAAATTCAATTGGAGCCGCGTTCCATTCCCATTTCTTTTCTAGCCCACCACGAGCTGTACCACGACTATCGCGCCAAGTTTCTGACTATCGTCTATTGGGTGGCGGCCACATATGTTCTAGCCGATGTCTACTCCGCCCAGCTGACGTCCCAGTTCGCCCGTCCCGCCCACGAGGCGCCGATCAACACGCTGCAGCGCCTGCAGGCGGTCATGTTGCGGGATGGCTATCGCCTGTATGTGGAAAAGGAGAGCAGCAGCCTGGAAATGCTCGAGAATGGCACGGAGCTGTTTCGCCAGCTGTACGCCCAAATGCGCCAACAGCAGCCGGAGGATCCGTTGGCCTTCCTCATCGACTCCGTGGAGGCGGGCATTAAGCTGATCACGGATGGCCGGGAGAACAAGGCGGTGCTGGGCGGTCGGGAGACCCTCTATTTCAATATACAGCAGTACGGAGCCAAAAATTTTCAGTTGAGCCAGAAGCTATACACACGCTATTCTGCGGTTGCCGTCCAGATCGGCTGTCCCTACCTGGATAGCCTCAACGACGTGTACGTAAAAAAAATATGTATAAATGTTGCTCAAAGTGTAATTAGTTTAGCCCAAAGTTAAAAAAGTAAAACTTTGATCTGTAAAACTTTACTGTGATTGCTTCAACCGGCGAGTTGAAAAAGAAATAAAAATTAATTTTAGCTTTTATTTAAACAAAAATTCAAAGTAAAGTTTTAAGAGAAATTTGGCATTAAAATTTAATCATTTTAATCATATTTTAACCGCTAAATTGATTCTATTATAAATGATTTATAATTATTAATGAATTTTTAAAAATCATTTTGATTACTTTTCTAGCAACAAACTTGAACCTGTTTGTGAAAAAAGAAAAGAAAAGAAAAAAAGAATTTAGAACATATTTAAATATTTTTTAAAAATCATTGTTTTTAGTTCCGAAGAAAAAGTCATTTATTTTTGAACACAAAAATATGTTTTAAAATTTAAAACCCAATTTTGTGTGTTTTTTTTTTTTTTGTTGCCAATATAAATATTAGTGTTTTATGTCTAATAGCATTGTGAGTAAGTTTTATTCGTGGGTTGATTTCGCATTCAAAATTAATATAACAAATAAAATAAAATAATTCCTTCTTTTTCATTTTTTACGAAAAAATAAACACCATGAACCTACATAGGTCACCTTAATTTATGTGGAGATTGTATAAGAGTCGATTTTAAATCTAATCAAAAATAGCATTTTATATCAAATCGAAAAAAGTAAATGGTTTTACTGAGGAGATCACGACTAGGAGATACCATATACTAACTGAAGATCTGAACCAAATTTGGGTTTTGATAATCAATAAATAATTTTAAAAAATTATATATACTTGTACGCGAGTATATATATATTTCAAGTTTTAAAACTTAGCTCTTATAGCGTTTAAGAATATAATTAAATTAATGGGTTAGTTGTTCCTTACTTTTGCCTCATATACCTTTTATACATTTTGTGGTTAAGATTATGACCATAAATTCTGAAATGCAGTTGCTAAATTTATTAATGGATTTTCTGGCAATTCTTTTAGTTTAATGCATTTGTTTGAGGGCGGCATCTTGGAGAAGATGACAACGGCCGAATATGAGGCACAATCGCGCAAGATGACAAAAGACCAGGCGCAGCAGTCCAAGGAGCTGGCGGCCGTTGAGAGTGCCAATGCAAATGCCAACACCAAGAGCACCGAGGCCAAGACGCAGCCACACAACGCACAGGACAACGAGATGATTAGCGCCCTCAATCTTCGCATGCTACAGGGCGCCTTCATAGCCCTCGGCGTGGGCGCTCTTACGGCAGGTGAGCAGGGTCAACAATTGACCTACATACATATACATACACATATATAGCTGCTCTTGATTATGTAAGCTTTATTGTGCGTTTAGGTTTAATGCTCTTGCTGGAGCTCTTCTATCGGCGCTTTAATCTGACGCTGTCGCTGCGACGCCGACTTCTGCGCTGGCTGCGCCGCTGGCGTCGGCTCAGGCGGTCGCTACGTCAACTAACCGTGCGAATCTTTGCCCCGAATTTGGGTTGATTACTTTATCGCATCGCAGTCTTATGCAAATCAAGAACAATGCGATTTTGGGTTCCACTGCGCCACTTAATTATGGTTAGCCCAAGCACAGTGGGACAAATGCTGCATAATAACCGACAAATTATATAGTACATATACAGTATACAATTATACTGTAGATAAAATAAAATTTTAATATGTAGTAACTGCTTTTTTGCTTAATCCAATTAACAAATATTTAGCGCTATTTCAATTTTTATTCTCGTTCGCAAAGTGAAACTAGTATATTGGGTTTGTGCAATGTCCGTCATGCTGTCCGTCTGTCCGGATCAACGCAACTCTTTTCGGCGCTACTAAAGATAGAGAATTAAAACTTATATATAATTGTAGCTATCCTCTTCAGACAAAGTGTTAAGTGTTAAGGCAATTCGATAGCATGTCGATACACCTAAAATCGCAAATCGATAAAAGGTGATTTTTTCCACAATTAGAGATAGAGCCACCAAATTTGTAGATGTATGTATGTAGATTGCTGGTGCTCCTCCATAGATTAAACCCTTTATATCCCGGCCACGCCTTCTAGAACGCCCCCAGCGCCCCCTCCCTAAAAGATAGGGGAAGTTCCCCCAGAAGTTAGAGAAAAATATTTGCGGCCACTACCCCTCCCGCCCCCACCCACAAACCGCGAATACTTATATATCACAGCTATAGTCACCAAATTTGGAAGGAAGATAACTGGTCACCCTCTTTGAAGATCGGTAAACAAAAATCCCAGCCATGCCCTTCCCGCCTCCGCCTCTGCAAACCGGAAATATCTATATTTTGTACAGTTTTAAAGCCAGAGGCACGAATTATGGTGTAGATAGCTGCTGACCTCCTCCAAGGATTAAACAGTTGATATCCCGGTCACGCCCACTATAACGCCGCAAACGCCCCCGCCCCGCTGGAAACGCCTATATCTCCCCCCGCTAGAGTAACCACATTTGGAGGTGTCCTTTAAAGAACGGTACAAAATTTTAGCGACGACCACCGCCACCATCCACTCTCCTCTTACCCCCGGCACAACACAAATTGCAAAATACCAAAATTTTTTCAAAATAACAATATTTTAGAATGTGAACAAGTATAACGCAGTCGGTAACGCCCGACTGAACAGTTTTTAATTTTTTTTATTACTTTCTAATGAAAATTTCAACAATTCCAAATTTTTCTTACTTCATTTGCATAACAAATTCAAATGATTAACATAATCTAAGTTTTAGTTCATTAATTATTTTTAATGACCTAGAATCGTGAATTTAAATAAAAACAAATGAACTTCAGTATTTATTATTTATATTTAAAGAATTTAAAAAAATAAATAAATATTGTTTTTTGCTTGAAACATTTTTCATACTATTAGAGAGTTTTGGAAAGAATATACTATATATTTTAACTAACGAAGTTCTGTTCTGTTCTTGAACGAATTTTGCAACGTTCAAAAATACTTAAATATCCAACGTTGGAGCCGTGTGCTTCGCTGCCACCCTCAAACAAATAAAATTGGCAGTAAAAACGTGTAATATATACTTATTTATTACAATCGTTAATATAATTGTGTACGCTTTTTATAATGTTAGATACGACAAATTCCTAATAGTTTGCATTATAATTAAATCTTTGTGGAATTATGCGCTCTGTGTTTTGTGTTGCTCCTAAACATCAAGTTGGTCGAGAAAAGTTTTAAAGGTATTTTTCACATTATCGTTGGCGAACGTTTCCTTTTTGATTGCCTCGCGCAGGGCGTAGCGACAGCTCTTCATGTTGTAGTCGCTCTTGAACCGCTCCTCGCTGCGCAACAGGCCCAGCTGCATCAAATAGTAGTCCAGCACGCGCGCCTCCTGCTTCGTCTTAATCGCATAGTCAAACGTCGCCTGGTAGAGCGCAACGGCCAACTCCAGTGCTGGCTGCGAATTCTGCGACAGATGCGCACACTTGAGCGTCGTGAAGATGAGCAGCAACAAGTGGTTGTCATCGCTGAATTGCTGAAATTGCGGAATTACGAAACGTATAAAATATAACATGTAATTGAAACTAATTTCAACCCAGCCTATTTAGGGTTTTTTTTTATAATTTTCCACGTCCGTTCAATCTAAATTCCCATGTTCTTTCAACACCCTAGCAAACTTATGAAAAATGTTCCTATATGTTTTATTATATCGTAGTTCGATATGGGTGATATTAAGCCAGTATCTGGACAAACAAAACATTGAATATGTTATTCATAGAAAAATTTATTTATGACCGATTGTTAATTTGAGAGCCACATGCTAAGTGGTCCCATCTTGGAGACGTTCCGTTTCGCAGATAATTGGATAGACAAAACTGTCTGTCCAGATTGAACAAGAATATATATACATATACTTTGTACATTCAGAGGTGTATTTTTCTAAAATTTGCACAAAACAAAAGTACCCTCTGCAAGGATAAGAGTAACATTAGAGAAAATTGGACCAAAAATTTTTTCCTAACTTTCAGTTAAATTATTAAAAATTTTCAAAATTTCCGGAATTAAAAGCTAATTCTACTTTTTAGCTGATCAATGTAATATCAGATAGTTAAGCTTACATTGATTATATCCTGCAGCGCCTGAAGACGGTTCGCCACCTCCAGGGAATCAAATTGCTGCAATGTGCAGGGCGTTTGGCTCAGACAGAATTCGGCGGGGCTGCAGCTGATCTTGTTATCGGCCAATTTGGTGACGTCAAAAGTGTTACCGCCCTTGTTGGAGCTGACGGTGTCGTTAAAGAGCTGCAGAAGAAGCTAATTGTTAGCGGGAATTCTAAAACGTTAATTATTTTAGGCCACGGACCTTGGTGTTGAAGGCATTGCTGGTTACATAGGCCGTTTCCTCGGCGGCATTTTCCTTGTCATATTCCTCTTCGTCGTCTTCATCCACCTCCTCGGTGGTGTCATTTGGATCGTATTCACCATCATCCTCGTGATCCTCATCGTCTTCGGCATATTCATCGCCGGAATAATTGGCTGCCTCATTGTCATCGCCATCGCCATCGCCATCTTCATCACCGTCGCCATCGTCTTCGGAAGTAACCTCGTCCAAAGACTGCAGTGCATCGGGCTTTTTGCATTTGGCCATTTGTACGATGATTTCTGCGCAATTGCTTTGGCCAAAGCAATTGCCATCCAAATTGAAAAACTTTAGCTTAGGCTTGTTTTGCATGGCCGCTACCAAGACAAGGCCGCCATCGTTATTGATATCATTGAAGCTTAAATCGACCACCTCCAGATGCTCATGATTTTGCTCCAAGGCCTCCGCAAAGTGATAGGCGCCATCCGTTTTCAGCATGCAGTCGCCAAAGTTGATTTCCCGCAATCTGCAAAAAGAGAGGGACGAGAGAGGGATCAGCTTAGAGATTATTGCGAACCACATGGCAAAGGCGCGTCACCTACAGCGGAGTATACTCAAAGATGTCGGCTATTGCGCTGGCTCCTTTGGTCCGCAGCGTATTATCGTTCATGTTGAGGACGCGCAGGTGCGGATTCTGTTTGAAACCGTTGGCGAGCGCAGCGATGCCCACATGATAAATCGAGTTCTGCGGCATGGTGATCTCTTCGAGCGTTTGCAGTTTCTGGAATGTTTTCGACATCGCCTTGGCGCCGGCATCCTCCAAGCGATTGCGCCCGGCCACAAAGATGCGCAACTGCAGCGGCTTTCCCGCCGCCATCGCATTATCATATAGATCTATTAATGCCATCGACAGCATGTGTCCTCCCTCGGGTCCGAGGCCGCAGTTGTTCAGGTACAGCTCCTGTAGCGAATAGCAAACGGGTGAGCGCAGAAACTCCTCCAGCCCGGTCATTCCATTCGGCCCCAAGGCATTGTCACTCAGATCGAGCACCGTTAGCTTGGCGCCAGCTGCAATTAGGCCGGCGCCCAGATGCTTTAGGGCTAGCGGTATCTCTGTTTTCAGACGCCGTGTGAATAGATTCTTCCACAGCGCCTTGCGAAACTCTGGATGCCCTTTCAAAGCCTCGCCAATGGCCTGGGCGGCCTCTACGCCCAGCGTGTTCCCATCCAGATTGAGATAATGCACTGTCGATTTGTTATTGATGGCCTCCACAACAGCCCGAACTGAAAATGAAAATGTTCAGGCTTGATCTAAAACATAATTTGCGCCATTTACTTACCATGTTCGGCATTATCCCAGGTTTCGGCTTTGTCCTTAAACGAAATTCCCTGCTCTTCGTTCAGTTGTGCGGCCATGCTGGCAAAACTGAAGCTGGACATTGCCGTGCTAGACATGTTTCTTTATTTTAATTTGTGTATATTTTTTTTATTCAATTGTTCAATTGTTGTTTCGCTTGAACTGTACTTCCTTTACAAATTGCTTATGAGTTTTCTTGTGCTTTAACCTCGCAAAAGGGCGCTGAAAGTGACAGCGGCGTTAGCGGCGTTTGTTTGTAGGCAGCTGCGTCTTTTGACAGCTGCTGGCGGTGTACTGTCGTTTCACTCTAATGCAGACACTGCGCAACACTGCTCGGCACATAGAGTTGGCGGTTGCTCGGTAAACTGTTAAAGTTCATAAACGCTTACATTAAATTCAATTTTGATTCTATATAATTTGGAATACACTTAAATTTAACTTTAACTTTAACTTATTTAATTTAAGTATTCTTTTATATGAGGCACACGCGCAGCCTTTCGTATAGTTTCGCATATGATATTTTATTGTTTAAATCGACATACTGGTTACACAAAATAAAATAAACAGGTTCCGCAGTTTACATCACCGAAGTGTTCGATTGAACTTTGCCGAGCGGAACGACACAGCTCTAGTCGACAAACAGCTGTTTCATGCGACGACGCTAAATTAAAAATGTTAAATTGAAATGTCCATAAGATAAATGTAATTGACATTTAAAAAAGTAAAAAATGTGTGCGGTACATGCAGGCGGCTCCTGGATAAACGCCGTATTTGATGAAATTGCGCTGGAAGGCCTGGATGGCACCACATTGCCATGTAAGTGCTTGTTTATTTTATTACTAGAATTTACTCTGTTTTTGTCGCTACACAGTGGGCACCAGCAGGAAACGCACATAGAGGGTATTTTGTACTGATAATTTGAATGTTTTTCATTAGATCTTTGGGCCTTACTGGCCAGCCGCTTACAGGGCGACAAACCGTTGTCGGACTCGCTGCAGCAACAGATTTGGCTGCTCCTATTGCGCTCTACGGACAAGGTTAAATTCTATGAACTGCCCGAGGCGCGCCCTTTGCTGCCACTTTATCATCGCATCAAAGATCAAGATCCCATACTTGGGCTGGCCGAAGTGCTGGAAACATGCCCCATCGTACGTTTACCTTACGCGCCCGTTCAGGATGGACACATCAAGGGCAACTGTGCCGATTACAACACGCGCAATCCCATAAATGTGGAGACATTGCGGTTACTCTCAGCAGCAGAGGCCACGGAACGCTGGTCGCAGAAGCTTGTTGTGGTGGCCAACCAGGAGGAGCGTCTCAAGGCGTTAAAGCCAGCCAATGTTATAATGCCTCTAGAGATGTCCATTCAACATTACATATTCTTAGAGTGCATTGGACGCGCCCGCTATAACGGTGAAACGACGCGGGGTCCCTGGTCGTTGACCCAGTACTTTCGCGATTCCAGCCTAATATTCTATCTCAGGTAAGGTGCGCCGGCCATTGGAACAGCAGTTCATTAATCTTCCGCACACAGGAATTGGTTGCTCAAGCAGCGTCTGGTCATGGGACAGCCCTATATGGAGCGGTATAAGGGACGCAGTAATGGCTCCATACTGGTAATGCTGCCGCGTTTCTTTCGCGTCTACAAGAACCATCATCAGCGCTTCACCGAGAAGCTGTATATGGAGATTAAGGCGAATCCGCAACAGTTTATACCCACTTCCCAGCTAAATGAACGGATGCACGAATTCACCCACACAAATCTTAAGAAAGTGCTCATCTCACACAACTTTCGCAAGTTCTTTGAGACGGCCATGATGAATCCACAGCCGCAGCCAAATAGCACTGGTAAAACGAAGGGACGCAAAATATCGGTGGTGCGTCTGCGTAATCCCAACATGCAATTCGATGAGCTCATACAAGCCGACAGCATCGAGGAGCGCGACATCAAGGCGACCGATGAGGTGCTCAGCCAACGGCATGCCCATCTCAATATGCCCGTGGAGCTGGAATGCCTGCGCGCTATGAAAAGGTTCGGGGAGCGCGGCGTGACCATCCAAGAGCTTAGCCACTATACGGCCGTAAATTTTTTAAGTGCACGCGCCTGCATCAAGCATTTAATGCGCGTGAAAATGGTCAAGATGTATACCGAAACGGTGGCCAAGGTGCGAACATTGCGTTACGTTCCCGTCGGCACCAAAGGTGAGGCCTTCGTCATGGAGGGCCAGGAGCAGCTCAAGAAATCGGTGCAGCAACTAAAGTGCCAGGAAGAGCTGGTAAGATTAAGTAGTTCTCCATTAAAAATTGATAAAAGTGGTGTAATATTTTTGTGCAAATGTATATAGCTTCTACGACCCCATAAATTATATATATTCTTGATCAGCATCACTAGTCGATTGAGCGGTGTCCGTCTGTCTGTCTGTGTGCAAGAAAGACTTCAACAGCTAGAAAGTTGAACTTTGACAGGTTCAGTTCGTGTGTGCCATCAAGTATATTTCAAATGATCGATAATCCTTCCCGTTTTATTAGTATCGTTATTTTTCGATTTTTGTGACTAGGTTTTTTTGAGCATCTCTCTAAAACTATGAAAGCTATTTTTAAACTGAACGCCTTGAAAACGGGTAAAAAAAAGGATATAATGGTTTTAAGAAAAAAAATTTATATATTCTTGATCAAAACGATGAGCTTTGTTGATTGTGCTCTGTCCGTCTGTCTGTATGAATGCGTCGATTTTCGAGACTATTTTAAAACGAGCATAAATTAATTTTACGAGCAAATCAAGACAATATAAATTGTCTTTTGTTAAGGTTATCTCCTAGTCGGGCGGACTCGACTAAGGCAATCAGAGATTTTTTTTTTTATATGATCGCGTAGAATCTACGCATATTTCGGATATTGGATAACTCCCCCAATCGCGGAAAATATCAAACAAAAAAATCTATATAAGATACTACAGAATTGAGCTTTGGTTCATAAATTTTAATTCTTTATGGGGTATTTTCTAGTCGGGCACCCCTGAATATGGTTCTTGTCGAGAAATGTTTGATTTCTGCTGGGGTAACAAATTCTTCCTTTCACTCTGAATAATATCTAGGCAATCACATTAAATGTCATTTGTGGTCCTCTTCACAGATTCTATTTCAAGAACTATAGTTCCGCCCTAGGCTGACCAGCTTTTTAGTATATTTGACTTACAGGTTAATCCATTTACTCTACTCTTCTCTCTTGCTCTTCTTGCAGCGTCCGCCAGAGAATGTAGACCTTGTAGTCATGGATTTGCCCTTCATCAAGATGAATGTGCGTCCCTTGAAGTTCATGCTAAAGCCGAACAAGAACACGGAGGAGACCCCGCAGCAAGTTGCGCGCAAAATGTTGATTGTGCAGGAAATCGACAAGTGCTGCATTGTCCAGACAATGGATATAGCCCGACACATATCGCGAACGGAGCAAAAAATTGGCGCACGCGAGAAGATATGTCGGAAAACGCTGTTCCGCCTAATGCAGCGCATGCAAGAGGCGCACATAATCAACTTGTACGAGGTGACGCTGGAATATCAGCAGCATGTGCGTCTCTATCGCCTGGTCACCCATCCCAAGATCGACATCGAGCACGAGCTACTGAAGCGCGAGCTGATGCGAATCAAGAACAATTTCCATCTGCTGATGGAGGAGCGTCTGCAGCGACCCATTCTCCAGCCAAAGGAGAAGGAGCATCGCGAGCTGTTGGTGCGCAAGCGGCCGCGAACGGATCGACAGACGGTGAAAAATCCGAAACCCACAGCGCCCAAGCTGCTTGTCGCCTGCACGCTGCACGAGTATCTCTACTATTTGCTGTGCGAACAGCGGGGCGTCCAGCAGACGCCAGCGGCGCTTCAAATGAACGCCGAGCTGTTGGAGCACTGGCAGCGCTCGGAGCCATCGCTGATGACGCGCCAGTATCTGGAGGAGTGGCAGGCGAA
Source organism: Drosophila paramelanica (assembly GCA_035043915.1). Lineage (NCBI taxonomy): Eukaryota > Metazoa > Arthropoda > Insecta > Diptera > Drosophilidae > Drosophila > Drosophila paramelanica. The sequence continues at coordinate 52,675 of JAWNMO010000369.1, forward strand.
CGAGTCGCATGTCCTGCCCTATACGCAGGAGATTAGCTGGCGCACATTTATACCACCGCTACCGTCATATCCGGGCAAGCCAGCCGGCTGGATGTATTTTATCGATGCGCTGGATCGGATGCCACTCTCGCTGCTGATGCGCATCTTTCCGGTCGAGCGCGATGTGATGGACCAGTTGCGACCCTATCTGCAGCATCCGGTTCGGCAGCATTATCTGATCACGCAGCTGCAACTGCAGTGTCTCATACCGCGCACCAGCCTGCATCAACGGTATCTGGTGACGCTCCGGCTGCTGAACAATATGGGACTGGTGCAGGTCGGCGAACGGCTGCTGGTACGCGATTCGCTGCAGCGCTGGATCTATCTGAATCGCAGCAGCAGCCTGCTGGACACGACCACCAGCAGCGGTCACAACTACAAGTGCATCAGCAGCGAGCGCACCTACGAGCGACTGCCTTTTGAGTTCAGCAGTCGGGAACAGGTGGCCAGTTATTGGGCCAAGCTGCAGCACGTGTGCATTTACACCAAGCTGGGATTTCTCAAGAAACGGGACGGCGGCAAGGCGACGGACAAAAAGGAGGAACGCTTGCCGCCTTTGAGCTTTGTGCGCACCGTCGGCTTTGAGGAGGCAGTGCAGCTGGACGATGGCACCGTGCCCGGCGATCAATTGGGCGCCGCCGGACTTAGTTCGACACTGTTCGCCCATCAGTTTCGCCATTGGTCCTGGGTGAAACGCAACTCAGTGCCGGCGACGCGCACGAATGCATCGAATGCACGCAAAGCGACCGCTCCATTTCCCGTGCGGAAGCGTCTCAGCCTGATGCGGATCAAGCCAGTGCCGCGATTCAGCAAAATCCGTGGCCCCAACTCGATGGATTCGCGCAAACGAAAAAAGGGACCCCGCGACGATGTTGACCGGGACGCGATGCGCAATATGCGCACACTCCGCGTCACCTGGTGTCCCGCCGAGGATCGTGTGCTGAAAATGGGACGAGCCGTCTATCTGTTCATTGATGCGCCGCTTCCGGCGTTGTCCCTCTATAATGTGGGCTTCATTTGTCGCGATGTCATTCGCCGCTATCTGGGCATCAACAATAAGACGACGCAGGCGTGCGTGCGTCGGCTGCAGTTCCTCATCCGCATGAAGCGTGACCAGCCCGATGTGCGCAACTGGATCTATATGATGCAGGCCCAGCCGGAGTTCAATTCCCTCTACAATGAGCGCTTCATGCCGCAGCTCAAGCGCGAGTGTCCCGTGCGCACCGATCAGATCGAGGTGCTGCTCGTTCACTTTGTGATCATACTCAAGAAGCTGCATCGCATGATCATTAATGAGGTGGGCAGTTTAACTATTATATTATATTATTATATATCTATTATATCGATAGTGCGATACGAAATTTAAGCAAAACAATTGAGATTGCTCTAGTCGGAACCGCCCGACTAGTAGATACCCTGAACCCAGAAATTAACACATACACACAAACTCTCGGCACTTGAGGCAGACAAAAATTAAAAAAAAAAATGTACTTATAATTACCAACGAAAAACAAAACTCCGCAAAACTCTGGGAATCGAACCCGCTGCACAACTCTTATCAACTGCACCACACCACCATCTTATTCACGTATGATATAACATTAATTAACCATCGCAAAAAAACTAAGGAAAACGAAAATTTTGTACTTGTCATTAAAACCCTAAAAATTAAAAATAATAACAATCATGAATAATAACGAAAAAAAAAACAATTGCTTAATCATCGTTGGATTCGAACACGCGCGGAGGCGTTCTACTGGCCAGAATATCAAGATGTAGATCTTTAGGGGAGGTCACCAGCTATCTACATAAAATGGCTCTATCATACAAATTGTAAGAAATGTATACGTGTTATCGATTGGAGCCGTCAGACATATCAGTTTTTGCAAATGGAGGAGCATTTGGTGACTCTAGCTCAAAAACTGTGGGAGATATAGGCATATCCGATTTTTTAGTAAATAATGTAATAAAACCGTTTTCTGTTGCAGGACAACGTCTATCGTCAGTTCCTGCTTCCGGACAATCTGGAGGAGTATCACAGCCGTTTCAGGGAGGTCATACCGCCGAATGGCGAACAGGACACGTTGCTCTACGCGAATCCCAGCACGGAGACGGAGCTGCAGATAACCGTTGTGATCGGCGTACAGCATAGCATGTTGTGCTGCGCCAAGGACAAGACGTTGTTCAATCTACAGGCGTTCGAGATCTACAAACACTACTCCGAGGATGTGCTCAATGCGGCCTTCAATAAGGCGCGAGCCGATTCGCTGCTGGTGGCTGTCAAGCGGCGGAATATACAGCACGTGAATCGGATGGGCTCGGGACCGGGTCATCTGCTCAGCTCCAAGTACAAGTATCGTCTGGTTTGCCAGAAGTACAGTTATCTGATCTACGAGTCGTACTATGGGTTCGAGAAGCGCTTCCAGGAGCAGCGGACGGCGACCACTCTGCAGCTGATCTCGCCAAATATTTCGCAGCTGCTGCTGCTCGCCGAATGGGTGGCCAAGCATTGGCTGCACCTCAGCCTGCAGCTGCCGGTGAATATACTGAACGTGGACACGACGAGCATGTCCCGGCATCCGAGCGGCTCCTCCTCGGATCGCATTTTGGATCATTTTAGCAGCATCTTTGATAATGCACCGCAGCCGGAATATGCCAAACGTCTGGAGGTTGTTTGCAGCGGTCGCCAGGCGGCCCGGGTGCGTTTCCATCCGGCGAATCTCACGTATCGGATGCAGTGCACCGTCTACAATGAACTGAATAAGCTGCCCCTGCGCTCCATGCACTTCTTTTGCGCCCTCGACGCGCTCGGACAATCGGTGACCATTAGTAGCGCCCAATTGGAGCACGGCGATTGTCCCTTTGGCTGCATCATGCAGAGCGGCAACTATTTGAATGCCGTGGAGCGCATCGTTCACGAGCATCGGGCCATATTGCGGCAACTGGTGGCCGATGCACTACCGCAGGTGCCGCTCCAGCTGCAGCTGGACAGCTCCCAGTCGCACAGCATCACGCTGCACGTGTCCACGGGCAATCTCTTAACCATCGTACAGCAGCTGGAGACGTACTGGCGCCAGCGACAACAGTCGCTTGAGGTGAAGGATCTGGGCAGAGCACTGGCGGACAGTACCCTGAACAAAATCACAGATTGGCATGCGCTGTGCAGCGCCCTGCTCAACTATGAGGTGGGCAAGGAGGAGTCGGATCGTGCTCAGGACTACGAACCGAACTTGAACAAGGAGGAGCGTGCCCGAGCTCAGGACGTGTTTGTCGTCCATCTGCCCACCATTCGCGTTGACGAAATGGAGCATCCCCAGCTGCAGGCCAAGCAGGAGCAGCTGCGCAAGACGGTGCTCGATAAGGTGGCCAGGTAAGTGGAGGCTCCTGGTGTTGTCTTGATCTATGAATCCTACTTCTGCTTAAAATTGTGCGTCCCAGAGTTTTTACCTTGCATTTCTGCTACTGTTTCTAATCCTGTTTTCACTTTCACTCCCACTTCAGCTTCAATTTCCGCCTTTCATTTTGTTGTTTTATTTGTATTATTTTCTCTCTCTCTCTTGATTTTTTACCATATCCCTTTATCCCTCCTCCTCTTTCCTCGCTTGCTTTTCCTTCAGTTTTGATTTCCAAATTTTTGCTTTGCCCACCCTTCATTTCCTTGCTTTTAGGTGAAGGTCTGATCTCCTTATTCTCCCGCATTTATAATCATCTTTTGCTCTCCCCTCCCTCTTCTTCAAACCCTGCTCTAATCCATCTTCTTCCCTCTCCACAGAGCTACCTACTGGCGCTACACGGACAACAGCTTCGAGACGCTGCTGCCCACGCTGCAGGCGCGCAACTTTGATGCGTCCCTCATTCAGCACATGAAGGACATACTGGAGTATATTGAGGAGCGCCCCCTGGGTGCCGAGGGAATGGCGCTGCGATGCAGCTTTCCGTTGGGCCCGTTCCTGCTGGAGGCCTTGCACGAGCTAGAGGCGCACGAGCTCATCAAGCGGGTGGGCGTGGTCAGCTATATGTATGTGCACAAGGCGCACATTCGCAACTGGTTGGTGCACACGTTCCATATCAAGCGGCTGGAGCGGGAGCGCGTCCAGACGCTGGTTGCCGCCTCCCCAGCAACGCCTCAAGCGGTTGTCGGTCAGAAGCGTCAGCTGATGGAGACGGAGCCGGCGACCGAATTGGATCAGCCGAGCAGCAGCAAACGTGCCAAGCTCAGCATAGCCGAATTACAGCTAGCCAGCGAGGGGGAGGAGGAGGAGGAGACGGAAAGCGAGGAGGTAATGCCACCAGCTGGCCGTCGCTCCAAGCGCACCAAAGCCAAGCCGATGCCGATGACCGAGGATGCCGTCGCTAGCGAAGCTACACGGGATGTGATCGTTATGCGGCCGCAGCCGTGGATACGTCTAAATGCCTCCCTCAACCGGCGCGTCCTCGATCGTTGGCTGGGCGCCTTGCTTAGCGAGTGCCTCACCCGCAACGGTTGCACTGTGCACAGCCTCTTCCTGCGCTTCCCCCATCTACTGCCTGTGGACACGATGCTGCTGCTGGAGCTGCTCAGCGATCTGGGCTGCGTTCAACTCGTAGAGCTGGAGGCGCCGACGGTGCATCTGGAGAGCTCCTACAATGAGGAGTTCAACGAGCAGCGCGTAACGAGTCTGTACGACCCGGCATCCACCTACCTCAAGGTGCAGACGGACGCCATTGGGCATCTGACCAATTTTATTGGCGCCAAGAAGTACAGCTCGGAGTTTATTTAAAATAACAACCAAAAGCTTAAAGCTTGAGGCAGTTTGCCAGTGATACGTTTACGAAGTTGAGTTTAAAAGGGAAGGAAAAAGTAATTGCCTAATTTTAGCTGAAACGGTTACGCAATTGAAACGCACACGACTGAGTTGAAGAATATTTATGAAAGAAAACAACTGTTCTTTTGGCATTGTGAGCGAAAGAGTGTTGTGTGCGATCGTCATGAGAACGTTTATGAATGAAAATTGAGCATAAATGATTTGAATAATCAACGAAGAAGATAGACTCGTTTCCACTCAGTCTGTGGCTAGAAAATACTTATGTTGCGTAGACAAAGATCCATTAAAATGTTTACGGAACTGAGATACAAGCAGATAAAAAAATTATGATGACATTATTGCTAAGGATTGTATTCAAATATATTTGTAACTCGTTAATGAATGTGAAAAATGTAAAATAAATTTTAATTTGTTATATTGAATAGCCTTCAATATATATTACAGATTTGCAGACCAGCACGACGGTAAAGTTAGAAGTATTTCCAAAACTATTAAATGTATATATATATTACGTCACAAAACTGTAATGCGTTTAAGAAAAGGGGATTGTGGGGATGCGACTGACAAAAACCTTTCTTTTTGAATCTTATACAAATGTTTGCAAGCCAAAAAATAGAACGTGATTTTAAATGAATTCGCAACGGGACGATATATAATTATTTATGGGCATAGGGTATGCAGCTATGTTCATTGAAATAGCAGTGCAACAGAAGATCAAATATTTAAGGATTTTTATTACATAATCCTTTTTGTTAGATGATCTCTTGCACATTGATTTTGTAATATGGAACATAAAGAGTAGAAACAAGTGAGATTGCTCTAGTCGGGACCGCCCGACTAGAAGATACCCTGAACCCAGAAATGAACACATACACACAAACTCGGCAGTTGATGAGTATTGAGCCTGTTAAAAATAAAAATAAAATTTACTACTAATTACCAACAAAAAAATAAATACTCC
>JAWNMO010000371.1:0-49004 GCA_035043915.1 Drosophila paramelanica
GATGTCGCAAGTAGTGTAAAAACGAACAATAAACTGAGAATAATTTTTTGTCAAGAAAAATTCGGAAAACATTTGTTTAAATGATATTCATAAAATGTTAATTTGAAAACGCGATAGGATTTTTTTTGAAACCAGTCCATGTGCTCGTTGGAAACTGTGCAAACGGTTGAATTGCTTTAGTCAAGTATCTTTTGTGCAGTAATCAAGTGGCCGTCGTTAAACTAAAAGTACGATAAATAAAGTGCGTGCAAAACGTATCTCGACATAAGCCCCCAGCCTAGGCGGGCAACTGCAGCAACAGCTGTTCCAACCTAACCCAACAAACTTTGTTGCACCATAAACCAACTGGCAACGGCAAACAGGCTAAAACCGGCAACAAAAAAAAGGCAACGAAACGGGTTACAATGCAAAGTTGGGGGTCAGGCCAAACGTGGAAGCCGTAGCAGTTGGGAGCGATGAGGCGAAGCGACGTAGGTCGGGACGAGCTGAAAACCGGAAACAGTTAACAACGGCTTAGCCCTTGGCCACTTACGGCTGTTAAATGGCATTAGACGGGGGGCTGCGACTGCGACTGTGTGTGGAACTGGAGCAGCGGGAGAGGGAGGGTAAGGGAGGTGGGCGGCTTATGCGAGAGGTGCGAATTTTATTTTTGTAATGCTGCCTACGTCATTTGCGCCATTTTATAAAAATATGTGCTGGGTATATATGTGTATTTATATATATATTTATACACGCGCACAAAGTAAAAAGAGCATATTGGTTTTGTAAGTTAGGTAATAGTAATGTTTTGGTTTTAATTAGTTTTACTAATGAGCTACTCGAAAGATCGCAAAAAATTTTTTTTGATTTCACTTCATTTCAGTTTTTTTCGACACTTTTTAAGCATTTATTCAGCTGTGAATGAGTATTGCGTACTCGGTTCCACCCGACTAGAAAGTTCTGACATGTTTTAGTTGGGGATGCCCGGGCTAAACTGACATTTGACCTATGCTGCATGTGTGTTAAGTGCTGCCATCGAAAATTAATGACAAAGTAATGTCAGTCAAACGGATAGACAGGCCCAGACAGACAGACAGACTGAACGCGGCCTGAGGTGGGCAGCCCAGTGTTGTATATGGACAAACGTGTGCCTTTCAATTCGAGCCACGGCCAAAGCCTAACCCCAAACTGCTCAACTTCCACCCCCCCCGCTGCTGGCCTTACAACCCGACAGTCATCCATCCATCCCTTGTCATGTCAGAGGACTCTGGTTCGTCTCAGGCTTTATTGTTGCCATTGGCAACTCGCCTTGTAAAAGTTGAGCGTAGCTTTTTCAATTGTTGTTGCCGTTGCTGTTTCTACCTTTGTTTCAGTTTGTCGTTTGCCGTAACCGCCCCGCACCAACCCCCCCTTTCGAGCTCATCAGATTGGCAGCTCTACCTGTGATAACCTTTTGCGCATACAGAAAATTTCGCTCATTGACGTTTTGTGCCGCCTGTCGCTTTGAATAAATAACTGACGTGACGCAACAGACACATTACACACACACACACACACACACACACACATACACAGAGATCTACACATAGATACATTTACAATACTAAACAATCAACTGGCACTACGCCGCTTACCTGAGACAACCTAATCGCCCGGCCGACAGACGGACCGACGAGCATACGCTGCTTGGCAACATCAGCAGCCGCAGCAGCAGCAGCAGCAGCAGCAGCGACAACAGCATCATCCTGAATCCCATTCCCAAGCCGCATCCTTGGCTGCTTCGGTGGCGACCTAACCAAACCCATCGCTTCGCATTTATGCAAAAATTGCCTGCCTTGGCTTGAATGAGTTGTCTATGCCCTGCTCTCAAAATAGACTTGACTGTCTCCTTCTAACATTGGCAACAGCATTGCACGGTGGAGCATTTGCATGCAAATTTGCGTTAACCACCATAATAGGAACTTCAAATTTATTTTAATTTGTATCTGTTTTTAAACTGAAGCAACTCTGAGTTTGATGAAATAGCTCATCTATTTTAAAAAATTTAAAGGAAACAATTTCAAATTATTTCAAATTTAAAATTTCAGCAAATGGAGGGTAAATGTCGATTAATGCAAATATGTTGATTTTGTTTTTAAATCATTAAATTTAACTCAACATACTTTTCTACCAATTACATTTATTGATAAATTTAATAAATTAAATATGATTTATTATTATTCATTTATTTAGCAACCCTTTTGGCCATTTGCCATTATCTATTTCAATTAAAACAAGTGAGATTGCTCTAGTCGGGACCGCCCGACTAGAAGATACCCTGAACCCAGAAATGAACACATACACACAAACTCTCGGCAGTTGATGAGTATTGAGCCTGTTAAAAATAAAAAATAAAATTTACTACTAATTACCAACAAAAAAATAAATACTCCACAAGCGGGAGTTGAACTCGGTACCTCCGTGATAAGATGCACAACTCTTACCAATTGCACCACAATACCGCATTTTTCGCGAATGATATAACATTACTTAAAGTCGAACAAAAAATCAAGGAAAACGAAAATTTTGCTCTTGTCATTAAAACGATACAAATTAATAATAATTATATTTATGAATAACGAAAAAATAAAAGAATTTAACATTACTCTACCATGCCAGCGCTGAATTCGAACCCAGTCCTCCGCGTTATGAGGCACAACTCTTACCCACTGGACCACGCTCTTACTTCACTTCGTTGTGCTAAAACTCAATTTAACCGTTGCAAAAAAAAATTCCTAGAAAAACGCAAGACAAATTTTGCATATGCATATGTATGCGTGCACATGTACACAGAAATTGCCAAGCAGCTGCGCTTTGCCCCCACTACTGAAAATAGATTCTTGATTTGCTCGTAAACTAAATGTACGATCGTTATGAAATTTTCAGGACTTATTCAGATCATCGAAATGTATCTACAAACCAATTTGCACGTGTGTAGTATTTGATTTACTTTGTTTTTTTGGTTTTATCAATATTGTGGGCGATTGGGGGAGGTATCCAAAATCTGAAACATTCAAATTCTTCGTATGTTATACGCGAGCATAAAAAAATAAATTTGGTGGCTCTAGCTTTTATAGTTTGGAAGTTATGCTTAAAAAACCGAGTCAAAAAAGCGATAAATATCGATAATAAGAAAACGGAAGGAGTTATCGATGTTTTGAAATAAACTTGATCTGCGTATGGAATATACGAACCGAATGAGACCAAGATCAGCTTTCTAGCTTTTGTAGTCTCTGAAATCGACGCGTTCATACAGACGGACGGACAGACGGACAGACGGACAGACGGACAGACGGACAGACAGACGGACAGACAGACGGACATGGCTAAATCGACTCGGCTAGTGATGCTGATCAAGAAAATATATACTTTATGGGGTCGGAGATGCTTCCTTCTGCCTGTTACATACATTTGCACAAAACCATTATACCCTCTTTTACCCATTTTCAATGGGTTCAGGGTATAAATACGTAGCAGAAATTTTTGTATGGGATATCAAATTTCCTTAACAACTTTAAAAAATAGTTTTCCTAATCAATGTTGCTGTTAAGAAACAAACACTTTTTATTCTAAATTTTTTCTAACACCCTCCTAAATTAGCTTTAAAGATTTTATAACAAACCATTTTTCTTGTTCCCCTCCTTTAGTTTTAGCCTTGTTTAACATTAAGCAGAGCACATTAAACATAACGCATTACCCATTACCCATTCACATTAACCTTTCAGTCAAATGCCTGAAACAAATTCATAATTTTCGCACCACTGTGCACATTAACTAACTACCTACAATGACTTCCTGTCATGATGACGTTGACTATGGCCTGAGCACTCACAGCACGCACACACACACACACACACACACACACACACACACACACACACACACACATACAGTTAGCTCGACATTTGACGTATGCTCGGGTATAGAACCCCTCCATCCACCCACCACCCCTTTTCTGGGGTAGATGAGGCAAAGTGAGTTATTGAAACTGCTTCAACTCATAAATAAATAATTACCGGATTCGCATAAAATGTGCTCGTCCAATGCTGTTTGCTAATGTTTTTTCCTCTTACAAGTCAGTAGGCTCATAGATGCTCCTACAAGGCCCAACCCCCTAAAGTACCCTAGAGCCCCCCGACACGACTTCCTGTACGTACTCGTACACCTGCCTCTGGCCACGCCCTCGGCCCCGGCCCAGGCCCAGGCCCAGGCCCAGGCACAGTCTTTAGTTATTTGTTATTTGTTTTTCTAATGTTTGTGTTAGGGTCGTCAGGGTTGTTTTAGTAGCCCAGTATTTCCATTAAGCGTACCCAGCGGTCAGCAGGGGTGGAGTGCGAGGGGGTGCGAGGGGGCTAACGGTACGGTACGAACCTCAAACACTTGAAACGTGGTAATAGATACTTAAATAGTAATTTAGTAGCTTTTGTAACCGCATGGATGGACATATGAGATTTTACGCCGATTTTGTTCAGAGTTTTGCCGGGTTTCCATCTGAGTGTGTGTGCATTTTTTTAATACCCTGTATTGTGTGTAACATGCAGAAGAAAATATGCATATATCCCGATTAGTTAAATCGATTTGGACAGAATTTTTCTGTTTATTTTCACTTTTTTGTTTTAACCAATTTTAATACCTTAAAGACTACTTTTACATAATTCCCATATAATCTCACATAAATTACAGTTTTAACTTTGCTTTAGTTGGTTTGATGTACTTTTTTGGGTTTCAAAACGATTTTTATACGTTTTCCAGATTGATTTCATTTGAATTTTAAAATTTATTCAGATTTGAAAAATCTAATAAAAGGGAAAATGTAAAATTTACATGAAATTATTTTCAAGAATTAAGAAGAAGCATAGTTTGCATATTTAAAATATATTTAATCAATTGCAGTACATATAATAGGGTATTTGGTAGTCACGCATGCTCGACTCGAGCACTGTGACTTGTTTTAACAGCCTTTATTGCACTACACTTGCTTTATCGGACATTTCATCTTGTTGCCAGTTCGTACATCACTCGCCTAAGTGTGTGCGTGAGTGTGTTCGTGACTATGTGTGTGTGTGTGTGTCAATGGGTTTTTACATATTCCCAGCTAAACTGCTATAAAATGGTTTTGTCTTAAGCTTTGGGCGTTGCATATGGCTGGCCATAGTTGGATCATGTTTCATGCAGTAGACAATTTATGTGGATTCCACTCCTCAGTGTGTGTGTGTGCAGATGTGTGTGTGTGTGTGTTTGTTTGTTTTTTTGTCCATTTGTTTTTGCTTTGGATGTGGTCCATTTGCCATTGATTTGCCTTTAAGATTAGCCTTTCATATGCCGCCTGTTTATTGTTCCGGTGTCTTTGGTCAAGAGGATCAGACGCATCTGATGTTGGCATTGTTCGCGTATGTATTTGTGTGTGTGTGTGTGTGTGTGTGTGTGTGTGTGTGTGTGTGTGTGTGTTGAGGCCATGGCTTAAACAAACTGTTAAGTCAGTTTGTGGCTAGTCTACGCTGGTCATTTGTAGCTGGCTTTTGGTTAACTGGCTGGAAAAAGCTTTCACAACAATTGAGATAAATATTAATAGTTGCCTGGAAAGCCTATAAAAACGAAAATATTTATTGGAAAATTCAGAAATAAAGAAAATACTAAAATTGTAAAAAAATTGTTAGGTTCTCATATGCTATACACAAATAAATATTATTTTTTATTTTTATTATTATTCCCGTTTTAATTTTGTTTAAGGCAGTTGTGTTTTGTTTAGCAATAAATCAGTTCAATTTGTGTCACAGTTTGGGGCAACTTTACTAAGGCTGCTATCATTAAAACCAACAAAATGCCGTACTCTAAAATCTGGTAGTACTTAGTCTAAAGGGAGAGCTTTAGCACATAAATACTTTGCTAACTGTCTGCTCTTAGGGTAGTCTATTTTAGTAAAACGCTTAACCCAGTTGAACCCCGATTACGTGTTGTTGGCAAAAAACAAAAAAAAAACAGAAGGCGAAAAAAGGCGTGGGGCACGTGGCATATGACACGCCATTAAGCAGCAGCAGCAGCAAAGACACGACATACGGCTTGGTCCACGCCCCACTAAACGCCCCATTCGTATGGCATAACCCTTGACACGTCAGTCGAGATTGTTTTCAATGCCGGGGGGCATACGTGACGCGTGTCCTAAGGCTAATGCGCCGTCGATATAAAAACCAAAGTCCCGGCCAAAATGCAAATTGTTAACGTGACTAACGTAAAAGCCGCGTGCGACGCTATCAAAATTTATACAAACAAAAAATAAAAAAAGACATTCCATAAACTTGAAACTAGAAGATATATTCACATTTTTTGTTGTCCTAGGATTATGTTAAATTTGTGGCAAGTTAATTTTAGCAGAATATTTAATAGCTAACAATTTTAACAGGTTTTCGTACATTTTGGAAATAATTTAAAATATTGTAACATTTTTCATAATATTTAGTTTTTACAAAATAATTTTTGACTTTTAATATTGGAAGTTTATTAATTTAGCAAAAAAAAAAAATAATTAAAAAAAAAAAACTGAGCGTTGTAGGTTGAAGAAATTAGAAATTAAATTAACTGATAATTGAAAATTAAAAATTTTAAATTCGTATATTTTTATAAAATTATTTACTATTTCTATTTGTCTTGAATCGGATTTTTATATTCAAAAAAAATAAATTTTTTATTTTTGTAATTTCTGAAATGGATTTGTAGACAATTCAATTAAACTCAATTCCCTTTGCTTCTTGATTTTAGACGAGCTTCTGCCTGTTGCTTTCACACGCCGCCTGGGCAAAGAAATTGAATGCAAGTCAAGCGTTTGACGACACATGGAACACCGCATCCGACTTGGAAAATGAGCTGGAAGTGAGTACAAACAATGCATATGCACTTCAATTAGCCAAATTCAAACACACACACTAAACCTTATCCTTCAAATGCAGCAACAGAAACGTGCAAAGGGTGCTGGATCATCGGGCAGCTCCGGCTCCGGCACCGGCTCTGGCTCTGGCAGTGGCCAGTGGTCGTCGTGGTCGGAGTGGTCGACATGTTCGCGCACCTGCGACGGGGGCATCATGCAGCAAATGCGTCGCTGCAGCACTGCGGGCAGCTGTCGCGGCGAGAGCGCCCGCTATCGCATCTGCAACATGCAGCCGTGTCCGGAGCAGCAGGACTTCCGTGCGAACCAGTGCGCCGCCTACAACGATGTGCCCTACGATGGCACCCTCTACAAATGGACGCCGCACTACGATTATGTCGAGCCCTGTGCCCTCACATGCAGGTGAGTCGCTAACGGGACTGGGCTCCGTTGCATACGAAAATGCGAACCTGCCCAGTCCGCTGGCTGGTTCCATTTTCGGTGCGGCCATATTCACTCATTATTCATCAGGGCTTCCGTTGGCCACTGGTTACCCAAACTCGGGTCCAGCGTGACAAAAAAAAAATGTTGTTTTCGCTACTTTTTCGTTTTTTGATACCCTGTAGCCATAGAACCGTTCTAATTGGGGCTAAAACATGGCGTCTGTAAAATTTTTATATTATACATTTTTATATATTTTTTTCAGAATTATGAATAATCTAGAATTACAATTTTGTTATTTTGTTTATTTAGGGATCAGCACTAAAAATTTGCTAAAAAAAACCGGGCTTTAATAAATTTTTTGAGGGTTTTTTCAAAATATACTTTGCCAATATTATAGGGAATTATATATTATATTTTTAAAAGAACATATTTCAACATATTATTCCTCAACTTGCCCTTAAGCTTTGATTAAATTTAAAAATAACAGGGTATGTGGAGCACTCGCGTTTATTTAAATTGCGTTTTTTTTTCGAGACCAGTTTATTTTGCGGCTAAAATTAGTGGCAACCGTTTGGGAATTTTGTGGCTTTCAAGTTACCGAGACTTGCGGTTAATCCATTTGGGTTAGATTTCATATTTCTCTTTTCGCCTCGCATTTACATATGGCGGGCCTTATAAATCATTTGCTAAGCGTCAAAATTCTGCAATTTAGTTGCAAATGAAGCGGTTGGCCGAGGGGATTACGCCCGATACAGAAAACGCTAATAAAGTGGTTAAGGGCAGGCCACAGCCAATGGGAATTCAGCAAAGAAAGCGATGTGTTTTTTCCAAATGGAAGTGCAAATTTGCTAGAAAAGCCAATTAAATTGTCACGTTCTTTTTATACTCGTTCACGAAGTGAAACTAGTATATTGGGTTTGTGCAATGTCCGTCATGCTGTCCGTCCGGATGACCATGCTTTTTTGACCAAAAAATTAAAAAAATTTTATTTTCGAAAATGAATATATTTTGAATGTAGAATCAATATTTAGGACAAATCTTGATCAAAATGCCATCAAACGTGAAAATCGGTTCAGTTTTGACAAAGTTATGGGGGTTTGATATATGGGAGCTATGGAATCTGACAACTACATGTCAAAATTTTTGGTCGATTTTGGCATGATTTTTGACCAAAAATTTGACCCCCTCAGAATCACCTAAAATTTTGTTTTTTATGCTAATTGTGACAAATAAAATCGATTAAAACTATAAATTCGGAATTCTAAATTTTGAAAAAATTTTTTTTTCCAAAATTCACAAGGGGGAGTAAGTGCTTTTTGACCAAAAAATTCAACAAAATTTTATTTTCGAATATGAATATTTTTTGAATGTAGAATCAATAATTAGGACAAATCATGATCAAAATGTCATCAAACGTGAAAATCGGTTCAGTTTTGACAAAGTTATGGGGGTTTGATATATGGGAGCTATGGAATCTGACAACTTTACAAGTCAAAATTTTTGTCGATTTTGGGATGATTTTTGACCAAAAATTTGACCTCCCCAAAATCACTTTTAATGTTGTTTTTTATGCTAATTGTGACAAATAAAATCGATTAAAACTATAAATTCGGAAATCTAGATTTTGAAAAAATTTTTTTTTCCAAAATTCACAAGGGGGGAGTACATGGTTTTTTGACCAAAAAATTCAAAAAAATTTTTTTCGAAAATGAATATATTTTGAATGTAGAATCAATATATAGGACAAATCATGATCAAAATGCCATCGAACGTGAAAATCGGTTCACTTTTGACAAAGTTATGGGGTTTTGATATATGGGAGCTATGGAATCTGACAACTTTCAAAACTTTCATGTCAAAATTTTTGTCGATTTTGGGATGATTTTTGACCAAAAATTTGACCCTCTCAAAATCACTTTTAATGTTGTTTTTTATGCTATTTGTGACTAATAAAATTAATTAAAGCTATAAATTCGGAAATCTAAATTTTGAAAAATTTTTTTTTCTAAAATTCACAAGGGGGAGTACATGCTTTTTTGACCAAAAAATTCAAAAAAATTTTATTTTCGAAAATGAATATATTTTGAATGTAGAATCAATATATAGGACAAATCATGATCAAAATGCCATCAATCGTGAAAATCGGTTCACTTTTGAAAAAGTTATGGGGGTTGGATATATGGGAGCTATGAAATCTTTTATAGTCGGTAGCGCCCGACTGCATGATTTTAAAAGTGATTCATAGTTTTCACGTAAAAGTTGATTTTCTAGGAAATTTATTTTTTTAACAATATGTTCGAAATCATCAACAAGATTTCTTCGAGAGCTGCTTCAGGCATATTGAAAGCATTAAACGAAGCATAACCATCTATCAAACTGTAAAAATCGTATATTTTATGACTTTTTATTTCTCTATCGCCAAATCAGGGGCCGCCCGGCGCATCTCACGGAGGACATCTCCCCAGAATCGGCAGCCGGCAATGCCGAGGAATCGGAGCACTACGATGAGCAGAGCGTCATTGTTCAATTGTCGGCGCGGGTGCAGGACGGAACACGCTGTCGATCCGGCAGCTTGGATATGTGCATACAGGGCAAATGTCAGGTGAGACTCCATCTATATACATATATAGACTATCGATGTAATCATAATGTTTATCGAACGTACGAGGTGTGGGCGTGTTTGAGGCTTGTTAGCTTCCTTCCTTCCGGCTTGTGTGTGTGTGTGTGTGTGTGTGTGTGTTTGCGGGGCTGCTCTTCCACTTAGCTGCGCTCCAAAACTAAAAGATGATAAATTACCTCGATGTTGTCAGTGCTGGTGGGCGGGGGGCATGGGCGTCGGTAGGCGTGGTCGTGTTTGTGGGCACGACAAAAACAAAAGGCTATGCAGCTGCCAGTGTAATACGGTACTTACGTATGCATATATATGCAGATTGCATAACGCAAGCCCCTTTGTATCATTATGAACGTGAGCATAAATAAATCATAATGTCGAGCTGGTGCTGGCAATGGGTATAGGGTGGCGCAGCGGTTAGCCGTGTGGTTGTGGGCCTCTGAAGCCCTACTTCACTCAAAGGCCAACTATTGAAATGCCAATAAAGCGTGCTGCGAGCGGCTGCTTGGTTGCCACTTCACGGAACTCAGCCGTCAGCGCAGAAATGAAACGCGCGCTACAAAGTATGCTACAAAATGCTGACACGAAGCCAAAGAGCTGCTCGAAAAGTTGCGAAAAAGTTGTCGGCAAATTTTAGAACTAGTTTATATAAATATATTTTATATAAACGTATAAAAATATATATTTTATTTTTGATAACAAAAAAAAAGTTTGTTTAAAAATTTTGTATTATTTTTGCTGATTTAAATTAAAATATTATTTCAAATAATAAATGTTAGCAATACAAAAAGTTAATCAGCACAGATTTATATAAAAAAAAGTATAGTAAAGTATATGATTAATTAATAGCTTCATCGATATCTGATTATTATAATAATATACTTAGAATACTTAACCCTCGCTTATGTTCTTCTAAAGAGGCCCTCGCTGTGTAAAGAGTACGAGAAATGTCGCCACAGTTTGGCAGGCTTACAACTACAATAATGTCAAACGAAGTTGGCGACAGCAGCCAAATAACAACACTAACAACTGTGGCAACAACGTGGGCGCATTAAAGCTGGCAACGGCCCGTCCCCATCCCCATCTCCGACCCGCCCCACAACCGCTCAATTCTTCAGCCGCTCTCTGCCTCAGTTTCTCGTTGGTTTTCTCTAGTTTCCCGTGGTTTGTTTGAGTTTCAGTTCAATTTGTTTCGAGTGTTCGGTGTGTGTGTGGGTGTGTGTGTGTGTGTGTGGGTGTTGCGCCTTATCCGACTTTTCGCCTAGTTTCGCGCTCCGCTGCTGGCTTTGTAATGCCGCCAAATCGTCACCCCAATTTGTTGTAATAAACGCCAATATGTCATGTGGTTTCCACTGTGTTTTATTTGTGTCCCTTCGTCAGGAGTTGGGCGCAGGATGCTGCAGCAGCTGCTAACATACACACATGCATAAGCCTTATATATATATATATGTATATCTGTATCTGTTGCAAATAAATCAAATAGCAAGTTGCCAGTTTTGTGGGTTTTAATGCGGCCCGCGGGCTTCTTTCTCGCCAGCGCTGTTTGTCTTGTGGTTTAGACCTAAAATCAAAAAATAGAAGAACAAAACACAAACACGCACACACACACACGCACAGAGAACCACAACACATTTATGCCTAGTAGCAGAGATCTTGACATGGGTTTGGATGCAAAAACATTTGCTGTTCCGAAACAGTGGATTACTTTTCAAATTGCCATCTATCATTTGATTGTTGAGGGTACTCCGGCAATCAGCAGCTGCTTTTTACTAAAATACTGAATACTCAAAAAAGCTGTCAAAAGAAAACTGTCTGCTATTTGGGTTAATATTTAATAATTTATTTAATATTCTAAAAATATGGCACAAAGTAACTTTCGGTTAAAACAAGCCAAATAAAGCTGCACATTCAGTAATATAAATCAATATGTAATTTTTGTGCTTTTTAAACAATTAAAATTCTAAATTTTATATTCAATTATTTTGGTTTTCATTATTAATCAAAATTAACCTAAAATATGGATTTAGATTCTAAAAATAAAGTATAAATAACAAGGAAGATAATTCAGTAATAAAAATCAATCAGTAAATTTTGTATTTTTTTAAACAAATAATCTAAATTTTCTGTATTAATCACAATTAACCTAATATATGGACTTTTAACTAAATTCCTTGACTCTATTTACATGTCAAAGAAATGCTTTCTTAGCAATTCATTGAATAACATTCGTTTCGGCATTGAGTTCAATACGCAACGGAAAAACTGTGGCAAGTGCCGAGCGGCACCAGCTGCATATCATTCATGGAAACATAGTACAAGTGCACACATACACTCACACATAAAACACAACACACACTCACACACACATATTGATATATCATAAGTAGATGCGAGTGGCAAAAGTAGCTGCGCCCTGGCTTATGCAACGAATTCTCATTGATTTCCATATTTTATTTATTACTGTAGCTTGTAGGTGTGTATTTGTGTGCTTGTTTGCCAATAGGTTACGATATGATACCGCTAACAGTTGATTTACACTTATTTACGTAGCATTTTTTTATTCGTTTTTCTACCGTTTAATATACCCTTGCGAAGGGTGTTTATATTTGGGCAAGGCATGTGATCAACTCTTAGAAAATAAAGTAAAATAAATATTATATAAATTTGTCAAAAATAAAATATTATGTATAAATTCGGATTTTTCAATAATAATAACTAAATATTGAAAGGGTATTTAAAGTTTCGGCAAGTCAAAGTCAAATTTTCTTTTATCTGCAAATGCTCTATATTGTCGCTAACTGTTAATTTTTTCTGTTTTTTTCGCTCTCTTTTCAGCGCGTTGGCTGCGATTTGAAAATAGGCTCAACGAAGAAAATCGACGGCTGCGGCGTCTGCGGGGGCGATGGCAACTCCTGTTCGCAACCGCTCTATTACTGGGAGATGGCACCGATGTCGCAATGCTCCGCCACCTGCGGCGGCGGTAAGTCCTTAGTCCTCAGTCCTCAATTCTCAGTCCTAGTCTTAGTCCTTAGGCATCTACTTATGTAGTTGTGCGCCAGTTCGAGTCCTCGGCTAGTCCCTAGTGTAAATAAACAAGTGGAATATGTCAAGAACATTGCCGCAGGCATTGGCGTGCCTCGCTGCCGTTTGTAATCTTTTCCCTTACGCGAAAAATGCTGTCAAATTTTTTTACGTGCCACCTACCCCCGTCCCTCCCCCAACCCAGTTTGTGTGCTATTTGTCGTGCTCATTTATTTTCATTGAATTGGAATTTGTTTCGATTGAATGTTTGCATGGTAATCGAGTGGCAGTTGTGTGCCTTCCGTGCGCCTGTTGAAAACTGTGCACCAAATTTCCTGGCTAAATGCTTAAAGTTTCGTCTCCGTTTATGGTCTGCACCCATTGAATATGGATACAAAACGGGGTGTAATGCTTTTGATCAAAGCAATCAACTTATCTTTTAATGATGAGTTAAAAATTGCATTACTGTTTGCTTAACTTTAGAATCATTGCAAGTAACAGACTTAAAATTTGGAATATTTAATATATATTTCGATTGAATAGTTTGTCAATTTCTCAGTGTGGATAGATCAGTTTTAAGAGTAACTGGTACTGGGTATATTCTAGTCGTGCACTATCAGTGTAATACTTTTTTTTATATTTTTTTCTGATGAAAGCTGCCCTACTATAATACTTACGTATATTTATATATATATATATGTATGATTAATAGTCCCGTCGAAGTAATATATTTGCAACTAAAGTTTGTCGATTAGCCGACTCTCTTTCGGCGATCCAACTTTGTTGTTAGCCAGGGCCTAAGGTTAACTTGTACCAGCGGCTTCATAAATTGGCTTGCATGCGCAGCAGCAGCAGCAGCAGAAGTTTTCGGATTCAGTTCACAAAGTTCACAAGTGTGTGTGTGAGTAACATGATGAGCAACAAGATGTAATCTAAGTTAGTGTTATGCTGAATGCCAGTTACCTGTTTGAGATGCGAGTTCATTAGGTTCAAGAGAGAGAGAGAGAGAGAGCTGAACAAAACAAAACAACTATTGTTATAGTTGCACAAGTCTAATTAGAATATGTTGCAATTGTATAGAAATTTAATGCCAATTTGGCAAAGTTTTTAAGTAAACTTAAGTATTGAATTAAATTCTGTGTGTAGAAAAATGTGTTTGAAAAATAGCTATGGTAAATTTTTTGAACAAAATTTATTAACTACGCCCACAAAACAGCATGAAATATGAATGGATTAATTTGAGGTTTGCTGTTAAGTGACTAACCGCAGTCACTAATTGAATTAAAAGCAAAGTTAGCAAAGTTTTGTTACATAGAAATAAACAAGATACCCTAAAATAGAATTTTTCATAGAAAAAAGTTTGCATTAATTTAGTTACTAAGCAAAAGTGAAAATGCAGGAATAATTTGATATAAGTTAAAGTTGTTTGTTGCCTGAATAACTTTTAAAGATTCCCCATTTTAATGCGTACAGGGTATGCAAATTAAACCAATAACAAATTGCTACCTTAACGAAATGTGAATTGTAATTAATCTTAAAAGCAAAATCGATTCAAACCGAATTTTGAATCAACACATTTTTGGACACGCAAAAGTCGTTGCTGACGTTGTTGACGATGGCGTTAAACCAAAACAAATATTACGAATGTCCTGGCTGTAAATTTTTGTGTGGGTTGGCGCTGCACTTACAAATTTGTTGCTTTAGTTTATTTTTTGTGGCCTCATGAATTTTTAATCAACTTTGCGCTAGCCAACTTTTTCGGCCATTAGGCCGTCAAAAATGCCGAACGGAAATAATCGGTCTGCCGCTTGATAAATGTCAAGCTGAAGGGGGAGACGGGGCCGGGTGCGGGGCCACGGGCAAACGGAAACAACAACAGCTCGGCCGGACTGCCGGGACTTGTTAATTTCCGATAATACAACAGCGCCGGGCAACGGCAGTTTACTTAGTCATTATCCTGGTCTATTCGTTCGTCTCGCGCAAATAGCAAAATCAATTTGTTTTTCAATTTTAATTGCAATATCGTTTAGCTACCTTCAAGCAGTAGGTGTTGCCCCAACTACCCGCCCCCTTTTGCTGCCTTAATTACATTTCAGCGTCTGTCCGCCTCACATGTCACTTAAATGTCAAGTGCAGTCGGTGCTCTGTGGCGCGCTGGCGGAACTCTATTCACAGGGGGCACCCAAATTAACGTCCCAACTTACGAGTTCACTACACGCATGAAACAAGACCAAGCGGTCGCATTCAGTGTGTGCGACTAGCAAATACCCTGTGGTACATTATTTTCAAAAATGTAAAATACAGGCGATTAGTCACGATTCGTATTTGGGTTCAGGAAAGAGCTGATTTATGAGCCAAGGCCAAAAGCAAAACATATGTTCGAACCGTAATTTAGTGGTCATAGTTAAATGTTCAACAAAATTGGGTTTAAATTAATATTTACTTATAAAAAAAACTAATAAAAATTAAAATTAAAAAAAATCGATATTAATCGGTATCGATATTTCTTAATCGATATTAATCGATATCGATATTTATTTATTACAATTTATTTATATGTATTAAAATCGATGTATATATATTAAAATCCATATTAATATCGATTTTTATACATCTGGCTGTACATCGATATATTTATTTAAAAAAAAAAGAAGAGTTAAAAGAAAAACTAAATAAATTCTGTGTATGACTTTGTTGTCAATACCGCCACATTCATATATACGCAGACACCTGATCTGAATGTTTTTATACATATATCAATATGATCTCTTCCGTCATACTCATAAACCATCTACCCTTTTATACCAATTTGAAATGTGTGCAGGGTACAAAAAACTACTGTCGACGGTCCACTTTACATGTTTTTGCTGGCTGCTAGTTGGCATTTATTTTACTTACTTATCGACGTTACCCGTCTCACACACACACACATAATTGCACACAGTTCAGGTAATCAATTATGCCGAATTATACATATTTGGTGCTCACCGTATTGCGCTGCCCTTTCTCGGTACGTGACTCAGTTCAAATTGATATCCAAGTTCTTTGATATACTTTTTCTTTGCGCTAAATGGACAAATGCGTCAGCTGTGCCAAATTGGGGCCACTTAATGATCGCTTATATATATATATATATATAGTATGTATATAGGTTAAATATGTGTCTAGCTGAGAACTTAAGAGCTCGCTTGGAATTCCTAACTTGCTGTAATTGTAGGGAAAACATATCCAACTGTGATATGTGTATCAGCTATGGGAAATGATTGTGGAATATTATGATATGTGAAATTGCCAGAGTTTAGGTGCAGAACAGACAGCTAAGCGGCTTAATCATATATATTATTATATAATCACAAGTAAAGCTACGATTTCAGTAATTGTTAATACTCCTGGAGGATATGTGTGCAGATTGATTTTTCACTTTATCATTTTATGAAATATTTTTGAAAACATTATTTCTTAAAATGTTGAAAACATTCTTATATTTGGAAATGAAGAATTTTTATGTTTTAAAAGTTCAAACTTTAATTTTGTAATCAAAATTTTGATTATTTTGCATTTGCTTGCATTTATATTATATTTATTTATATTTTATTTATTATTGTAGTCTCAAGACTGCAACTTAAAGTTGCGCAGTTCATAAAAATGTCAATTGACTTACATCACCTGTTGTTTATTTATATATATATATGCGTGTGTGCTGAATCTCTGAGAAAGCAAACATTAACATTGCCGCTGCGCTATAAATTATCATCAATATTAATGACAGGATGGATTCCCTTTTGCTGCACAGCATCGTAGCTTAACATGGACAACATGCTGGGTGCACTGGGAAGTTTATAAATCCACTCATCGAACCCCCTGATGCTGCATGGAGATTGGCCCTAACCCTGTCCCTTAGCAGCATGCTGAGCAAAGAGCTATGCAACACATGCCACAGACAGTGCCTGTCTCTGTCTCCCTCTCTCTCTCGCACTCTCTACGAATGACTATCGTTCGCCGTGAACATGAAGTCGACTTTTTGCGTTACAACAATTGACATAAATGCCAAGAGAGGATATTACCAATTGCCTTAAGCCAATTGTGTCATGAATACGCAGCAGCGCCAGCTGACGTCGATATGACGATATTAGCGGGTAAAGGGGATACGGACGTTAGGGCTAAGGATTGGGATAACGATGACGATGACGTTGCCTCAGCGCACACAATGAAGCTTATAAACGAAATTCAATAGCTGAAAATCGGCGTTGTACCCATCTGTGCTCCGGGTCCTGGGGACTATTTACAATCGAATTCGAGACCAGCTTCCAACTATTTTTCAAACTGACAGATCGTTATGGCATTATGCATTGTGTGACTATTTTTGCTGAAGCACCTTCTACCCACTCCCCACCCCACACACACACGCACACCCTATTAACTAGTCTCAGTGTGCCTCAGTGTTTGCTCTGCCAATTTCCGGTTGTGCTTTTTGGGGACGTCTGCGAAAAAGTGTAAAACAGAATTCGTGTACGCCCAGTCCATTTTAGCTGGCATTTGGCTTAGCCGAAAACTCACATCTGTTTGTCAACGTTAACCCATTGCGCTCCAACCGGGTTCCCAGCGGAATTATTAATGCGCTTTTAATGTGAGCACATTAAAACGATTTGGAAATGTTGAATTTGACAATTATATGCTACGTAAAAGACGCTATTGGACTCGCAAATATTTTAAATTTTTGGTATTTTTAGGATTCATTAAAATTTAGGTTTTTTACTATATAAAAAGTTTTAGTGAGCATCTAATTTTTATCTTTTCGAGAATTTGCTTTAAATTTTAATTTTTCTTGCCCAAAAAATTGGTAAAAATATAAATCTCTGTTTTATAAATATTGTGAAATAAATCTTAAATAAATAAATAAATTTATACATATATTTAGATTAAAGAATATAGTTTTAAGAAACATTAACAACTATTTCTCGAGCATTTGCTAAGGGTTAAAACTGCTTCTATTTCGTTGGTGTAAAAAAAGAATTCCCCCCACTATTTAATGTGCTGCCGCCGTGTCCGTGGCTGTCTTAAGTGCCTAAGTGACATTAAAGTTGCACAGCAAAAAAGCAAAAAAAAAACTAAAAACAAAATGTATATATAGATAAAAGATATGTAGCACCCCGCGAACCCATTGCAAGTCATTTCAGACTTTTATTGATTTTAAAATGCAGCAAACGGTCGTCTGGCTTGCAAAATGTCATTTGCAATTTTTTAGCCTTTTGCCTTGCTAACGTTTTGCCACTACTTACTTATTCGCTTCCACTTTCTGCTCTCCGTTTTCTTTTACGCTTTAGGTTACAAAATGTCTCGTCCTATATGCAGGAATCGTCTAACTGGCGCTGATGTCGATGTGACGCTCTGCAGCGTTGCCAATCGCCTGGAGGCATCGGTGGTGCCATGTAATACACACAGCTGTCCGCCGCGGTAAGTACAGCTCTGACAGTTGCCTAAAACTCCCTGTGGTAACTCTCGTATACCTAACCCCCTCCCACCCACATATTGGCTTAGTCCACCTGCCCAGCTATCAATTTAAATGGCGTTGGTTATCGTGCGCACGTTTTGATTGCCTACCCGGGCTCTATTATCGCCCTTGACTGCGACTGCGACTGCGAGTGCGGGCTCCTTGTCGCTGTCCTGTCTTGTAAGCTAAGCTATACAGCCTCCGGTATATATTCCCCGTTTACCCTCCACCGCGCGCTGCGCTTCTTTATCGCTTTGTGACATTTTCCAAACCGAACCGAACCGAATCGCACCAACAGTTTACGCCAATTTTGCGAGTGTCTCGCGCCCAGCGCCTCAAATTCTAATCTCCGTTCTGTGCGGTTGTCCATTGTTGCTTTTGGCTTTGCTCTTTGCATACCCTGTAAACGAAAAGTGGCTGAGAAGGCTGTTTTTTTAATAGCTAAAATCAAAAATTTCCAAAAAAAATGTATTTTCTACAATGATTATATTTTAAATGTAGAATCATTTTAGAGGACAAATCATGATCAAGATATCAAATATGAAAATCAGTTGAATTTTTGGCTAGACAAACGGAAAATATCGCTAATATCACATTTTCAAATTTTTCGAGAAATTATATAAATACACAAAATTCATGTAAAAATAGAATAAGGCTTATTACAGGGTAACTTCAGTTCGGTCAATCTCACAATGGTGTAGTTTTTGCTCGCCTGTGTTGCTCTTTGGCGTTCCGTCTGTTTATTGCTGTTCGCGGCTTTGGGCCGCCGTCGGTTGGGACATCAATTATTGGCCGTGATTTTGGCTGTCTTGAGGTTTCTGTTTTGGCAACACTCGCTGCAGCATCGGGGAGTTGCTAATAGCCGGTTGGGGTAACGCCAGACTGCCAATGGATATCTGGAGTACCATTGTGCTTGCCAGAGACTTATGATAGTTGTTAGCCGTGCACTGCACGAGAATTGCAATGCGAGTTGTATCGCTTGTAGCTGCCATTTGGCAGGAGAGTTAAGGTGGAAAAGGATTAAAGATGCAGATAGAGTTTTGTGTTTATGCTAGCTTAATAAATTCAGAATTAAATGGAGATATGTAAAATTGGTTCAGTTTGTTATTTTGTGTTTAAGTTATTACTAGGAATTAAGAGATTTTGAAAAAACCTGAAATAAGATTTTAAAAAATAAACTTTTATAAATTCATTAGGATAAATTGTTAATATTTGCAATATTATTTGAATACAATGTGATTCCTATTCAACATCATCAAATGATCAAAATACATCTCTAAAATTTAAATATATTCCTAAATTTAGGAATTAGGCGCTCCTCAGGAAGTAATCTTTATTTACAGACAGCTCAATTTTTGTTGCAAAGTGATTCATCCAGCTAAATAATCCGTCTGCATTAAACGCCATGCACTTTGGTGTCCAGCACCATTTCAAAAGAGGGGCGTGGTCGCTTTTTTTGCTCTCTTTTTTTTATACTTTTTGTTGTAAAGCCGCAGAGGCGGTCAACAGGCAACTTGTTTTTGAAACAATTTAGCTGAACTAATTCAGCAAAACGCCCGCGCAAGTGGCCCCCATGCATATATATATATATATATATGTATATGTATAGTATAGTAGTTAGTTGGATACTCTAACCACTTGTCCGCCTCTTCCGCAGTTGGATAACCGACGATTGGAGCACTTGCAGTCGCCTCTGTGGGCACGGATACCGTGAACGGATGGTTGTTTGCGCCGAGGAGACCAATGGCATTAAAACAAGGGTAAGTGCGGGTTGGGTGTGGGGCGAGTTGCTGCTACTTTTGGCCAAAATAGTTGAACGAAAGTGGCTATTACCAAAGTGCCGCCCACTCTTAAACGCTGCTAATTTTGCATATAAAGTGGCGACTCGACACACACACACATGCCATATTATAACCATGTTTTCACACACTCTCTACACTCTTCTTCTTTTTTTTTTTTGCAACATTTTTGTGTCTGTTCTTCACGTGGCCCTTTTGGTAACAGGTTGCAGATATTATGTGCCGCACTCCAAAGCCGCCAACACAGGAGACCTGCATTATCGAGGAGTGCCCGCACTGGGAGGTGGAGGACTGGACCGGCGTAAGTACTTTACCAACAACAACAACAACAACAAAAACTCGTGTAATAATCATGCACTTTTTGCAACTGAGACTTGACGAAGACGAAGACGAAGACGTGAAGGTAAAAGTAGTTGAAGAGCCAGACGTAGACGTAGACGTAGACGTAGACAGAGACGCCTGCGGGGTGGAGAAGACGTGGACGAGAGGCCATGTCTGGCCACAGTGTATACTTAGCTAAATGTGTAGACGGCTACTTGCTGCACATAAATACCCTAACAATGCGGGGTGTATTTGATTTTCAGTTGCCTTCGAAATTGTTTACACAAAATTTAACCGAAATTTTAGTTTTCATACTTTTATAAAACTAAAAAGCTCTTTTATTTAACATTTAAATATTGATTAGTTTCAAGTGTATTCAAGTTTCGGCGTGTTAGTTTTTGCGATTTTGCCTTGTGGTGTTTCTTGCAATTTACTTTGCTTGCTGGCTCGTAATAAGCCGCTAGACTCGACCGAGACTGAAGCCTCTTCCCGGTTATAGCCATACAACTTAATCAACTTGACGGCGGCCGTTGTTGCTGCTGCTGCTGTTTAAGTTTGTCTGGTCGCAACTAACGCGTACCTTTCACGCCACCCCCTTCTCCCCACTCATCCGTTACCCCCAACATTTCCGCCTTATCGAGTTCAGTTGGCTGCTGTTCATTTAAAGTGCAAGTTTATTAATGTGCGACTCGATTTCTATATGTGTGCAAGAGTAGTCTCAAGGGGGTTGGGGTTGGTTAGGGTTTGGGGTGGTTCTTAGGTGGCTTGCCAGGGGTGTCAAGTTTATGTGTTGCTTAATTGAATTGTCTTGAGTTTGGATTTTATTTATTTTGCTTTCGCTGACTGTTGCTTAAAATTGTTTGCTTTTGTTTGTTATATTTGAGGTGAAAAGAGTATATTGGGTTTTCTGAATTCATATTTAGAGTGTATAAAATCGCGTATGATAAAATCGAAATATCTTCTTCAGTTTTAAGGCTAAATCGGAAATTTGGGGGCACAAATCTATATAATCCATCATCTCATAATTAAAAGCGCTTTTAACTGTTTAAGCTTTTATTTATTTTATGAAGACGAGCATTGCGCAGTCGGTAACACCCGACGGGTTTGGTGTCATAGGTTCGAGGGCATATGGAATAGTTACGTTGTGTACTAACTTTATGTGTGTTTCTACCCCTTCCTCCTCCCTCTGCCCTTACTCAGCCCCTTTCTTATGTACTTGAACTGAAACAAAGTCACTTTTATAGCTTTTAATACAAAGTGGATTACAATGTTTGAAAATAATGAGCTCAACTTCAGCCTATTAAGAACTTTATTAACTAAAAAATTGAAGTGGGGGGAAAAAACCCGAAACTTTGCCAAAAAAATTTAAGGGCTTGCATGTTAATGCCAAGCAGAGGGAGAGAGTGAGCGAGAGAGACAGAGAGAGTTTTGAAGATGAAGTTATGTATGGGAGATGAGTCTTTAGCGATGTGCTGCATAATAAATACCCTTGCAAATATGTACACTGAAAAAAATATCAAAACTTGAAATCTTTTAAAGAAATCTAATCCTATCGATAGGAAATACTATACTCTAAATACTAA
This sequence comes from Drosophila paramelanica, assembly GCA_035043915.1. Classification (NCBI taxonomy): domain Eukaryota; kingdom Metazoa; phylum Arthropoda; class Insecta; order Diptera; family Drosophilidae; genus Drosophila; species Drosophila paramelanica. The sequence continues at coordinate 22,148 of JAWNMO010000371.1, forward strand.
ATAGATACTATTTGGCAGCAATATTGACTTTTTTTCACATTTCATTACGATTTTATAATACTCTCTGCAAAGATAAATAATAAAAAAAATGTATGCAATTCAACCACTCGCGAGTGGCTGTTAAAAAACCACATTTAATGCTTTTGCACATTAATAAAAAATGTATATGGAACATACATTTACTTATGTGTGTGTATACATATATATATAGCGTATATATATGCTACAAAAATTAAGCGCCATTACTGTGGGTAAGGAGTGGTGGGGGGGATGGGGTAGCTACGCATTAAATGCATAACAGCAATATAAAGATAAACAATGGGGGGTAAGCCACTTGAAAGGGACGTTACACATACGCCCCGTGTAACCGGCAACTGACAAAACGCAAACAATATGAAAATTTGCATTTGTATGCGTGAACGCGTTCACGTGCCGAGCCGTGGGTAACAGCCAGCAGTTGAACCCTCCTACCCCCTCTCTCTCTATCTCTCTCTCTTTCTCTGTCTTTTTCCGTCAAAAGCCAAGGGGCAGCAGCTTTTGCCTTTTTTTTTTTTGTTTCAAGCAGCGGCCACTTTCAGTTTCACTCTTCACTCTTTTCGCGACGGCACTTCGTCATCGCGGGCCTCGTCATCTTTTGGGCAAACAAATGAATTTTTATTGCGCCGCCTCCCCCAAGCGAAACATATTGCAATAATTTATAATGCTTATTCACAGTGCTCCGTTTCGTGCGGACAGGGCATTCAAATGCGCGGCGTCGAGTGCAAATCGACGGATGGCAGTCTGAGCGCCAAATGTGATCCCCTCACCAAGCCGGGCAGCATGCAGCAGTGCTCGACGGGCATCCATTGCGATGGGGGCCCCAATAAGGGCGGCGGCACCATCATTGTCGGCAGCAGTCGCGCGCTGAATGAGGTAACCAAAATGCGGCAAGTCTCATTGTCGGGCTAAGCCAAAAATCTCACAAATAATCCACCATTTACAGCGCTCGGAGCGGCATATGGACAGCTCGGATCTGGATGAGGATGATGACGATGATGATGGGGATGAGGAGGTTGAAGACATAGATGATATTGAATCGGGCCAGGATACCGATGATGGTGAGGGCTTGTCCTATGCCGATCAACCGTTGCGCTATGCGCATCACACACAAAGCCGCTTGCACCACGAAACGCCCGAGGAACCGCGCACGATGCGGCTCATGAGTGGCAGCTCCAGCAAGAACCACAATAGCGCCAGGTCGGGTGGCAGTGGTGGAACGGATGTGCCCTCGCTAGATCCCAGGTGAGTCGAGGGAACTTTAACAAAACTTTATAAACTTAATTATTGTGTGCACAAAATAACATTACTTGAAATCATGAGATTCGCAAAGAAGGGCCATCAAAAAGATACATTAATTCAAACACCCATCAATTTTATTAAAACAAATAAACACAAAGGAAGGAAATGAAAAACATGAAAAGTTAGTACTTCAAATCATGAAAATCGCATAGAAAGGCGTTAAAAAAGAGATATTAATTAATAGTCTCAGCAATTTGTTACCCTTTTTACGAGTAAGAAAACAGAATAGGTTAGTGAAAAAGCTACCAAACTTGTGGGATAGTGATAGATGGTGATATAGGAAGAGTAGAAGATAAAGTAAAATAACGTAAAATGAAAATTAAGCTGCCTTTTTTACTATTTTTGCATGTAAATTTTTACATTTTTTTCACATCAAAACGAGCTGAAGAAAATGATTATGAATATTAATAAAAAAATAGGAATTCTGATAATGTTCTTAAAATCGCCATGAGACCAAAATGAAATTAAATAGAAAATAGGATAATAGGCGAGCTCAGCGAATAAAGAAAATGCGTGGCAACCTCCAGACAGGATACTCACTTGACATATTTGAACTGTGGCCCAAGTGCGAGTGCTCTACCCGGCAACTTGCTTTAGAGTTTTGTTTAGAGACTTCAGCTTAAGCACTTGGCTTACAAGAACTTACAAGGCAGTACACACACACACACACACACACACACTCACACACATACAAGCGCGCACACAGCAATTAGATGTTGTGTGTGCCTTCTCATAATGTCCTTGAGCCGTGTCGACACCTAAAATTAAGGCTATCGACAACGACAACAACAACAACAACATCATCATCATTATCATCAACATGAAACTGTGTGTGTAAGTACAGTAAAGTACGGCTAATGACAATTAAAGTGCTGCCTCTGTGTTGATGGTGTATTGGAAAGCGATAAAGTAGCCGCGATAAGCGCTATTGCTGGGAGGAGAATGGGAGGATATCGGGGAAGTAGTAGTAGTGACTATAAACCAACACTTTAATTAGGCGCCGATGCACGAAAATGGGGAACATCTAATGAAATCGTTTGGTGCCAGCTAAATCAAATGCTTTTAACTGTTAATTGGTATGTGGGGAATACTCGTGTACCAAATAATAAATTACAGTTCTGATTGGGCCGCTTGCTTCCCATTTACGTTGTCCTTGTTATACCCTAACATTGGGTATTATAGTTAAGGCCATAAATCTGTCATGTGTTAAAGAAAGCAACGGGAATATAGTGTTGTATTTGACTTTTTTTTTTGTTTATAATATAGTGAATAATGAAATAAATATAAAGGGTATTTATGCGTTTGCATAACCAATTGTTCTTGTAATTTATAGGTGTACCAATTATTTATATGGCCTTGTATACAAGAAAATTAGTCAGTGTCAACAACGGCGACTTAATAGGTGGCAGTGTTGGGAGGCGTTGCGAGTTTAACTACTCAATTTAGGATTTTGCATTCCCCAAAAGCCAGTCTGAACTAATGCTAAAACGAATACTTAAGTGGGAAACGACAAGCTAATCTATCAGTTAATCTGATCAGCCCAGTGTAATCAATATGTTTAGTTCAGCAAATATTGTAGCAATAGTACAATATGTAATTTGAGCTAATAGTTGGTTGGTTAATTTATGTATTTTGGGAGAAAGTATCAACTTAACTATATATTAGGTACTGGAGATTTCAGATATTCAAATAATGTCAAGGAACTAATAATAACAACTAAATAGTCTGAATTTGTAATTCATGCATAAAATTATTAACAAATTATGACATTTTTTGTTTTGTTTTAATTAACAAAATTTACTCTTAAAAATTGATTACAATATTCCATAGAATTGCTTATAAGTTTATTAGATAGGTAATTTTTGTCAACTGCCTAAAACATAATTTCACGTCCCTCGCAATCGCTCGTGCATTGACCCAAACGCTACCCACAACATATCTCAAGGATCTAATGGAGCGATGCTCAAAAAAAAAGCAAACTGCCGCTTTTTATATTGCGCTGAGTGGGCAATTCAACTGATATATATGTATACATATATATATATATATGTAGTATAAACTACAGATACTATCAAGCGTTGGTCTGGACAGTAAACTAAAACTATTGGCGGCCTGACGCCTGACGCCTGCCGCCATAAAGTCGCGTCTTGATGCCGCCGAAAAACCTTGGCCTCTGTGTTTGCGGCACAAGGAGATGCGCTGGCGACGCGCCAGACAAACAAAACTCAAATACAACAACAGCAAAAAAGAAAAGAAAAGAACAACACACACAAAAAAAAAACTTTGAAACATTTTCGGTTGGCACTTGGCCTACACGGCGTATGAGCAACGGGCGCCAGTTATGAAACCAAGCAAGCGACCTACTTAAAAGAGGACCTTCCCAGCTCCGCGCTGCGGATGCTGTTGTAACATTGGCGCCACTTTAATGCGCACGATGCGGTGCTGGGCCGCTGGCATTGGCGGTGGTGACAGCTACAATTTGACTACAAATCAATAACTGTGGACAAGCGGGGCAATTGGGCCCTGGGGGAGGGGAGGGGTTGGGTTTGACGCGCAACTAGAGTGTGAGCGGTCAGAAAACTATGCGCTGTGTCAAGCTCTTCTATTGACTGTCAATGCGGTCGTAAAAACCACTCCGGCCACCAAACAATGCCCAACAATAATAGCTGTAAAATAAGTCATCAGCGTGCCGACAAACCGAGCACGACTAGGACATACCCTTTCTGCTTGACAAGCTATAAGCAAACTAAATAAATGTTTGCTTTGATTTATGCATGAATCCTAAACAAAATCCAAGTGTTGATTTTTATTGACAGACTAAAATTGACATGAAAGTTGACATGTAGAAATCAAGCTACCGTAACTTTGTCAAAAACTGAACCGTTCTTTATGTTTGCTGGCACATTTATCGTGGTTTGTCCGCTAGATTAATTCTACATTTCAAATAGATGCATTATGAAAAATATAATAATTTTTTATCAAAAAATTATTCACTATTTTCGAAAAAAATAAAAACGTACCAAAATGTAGAATATAGAATTTATATTTAAAATTGATTTTAATTGCCATAATTAGTTTAGAAAACAATATTATGCTTGATTATGGGATAGTAAAGTTTTTGGTAAAAAATCATGCCAAAATTTACAACAATTTTGATAGGTAAAGCTCTCATATGCCAAGCTCCCATATTCGGAACTACCATAATTTTTCGAAATTTGAGCCGATTTTCATGTTTGATGGCTTTTTAATCAATGTTTGGCCTCTAGTTTGATTGTACTTTTACAATTTATTCATTATAAGAAATTAAAATTTTTTCAAAATTTATTGATCAAAAAATCATATTTTCCCTAATTACTGAATTTCAAAAAAAAATGTTTTTCAAAATTTAGAGTTGCAAATTTAACAAAAATGTTGAATCTTGAAATTTCAAAACTCCCTTGGATTAATTCTACATTTCGAATTTGTTCATCATTTGTTTGTATATTTATACTACCCTGTTTTTCGGTTCGACTGTCTGCAGGGTATGCGTATTGGCCACGAGTGGCGGCGAACATGTCATACAGCACAGTTTTTGGGGCTCTGCCAGCGGGCGGTTTAATAAATGCGACTCGGATGCTGCGTAGCATGAAATGAAATACAATGTGTAAAACGTGGCGCTGACTATTGTTGCATGCCATTTCTGACAACAGGGGGGATGCGATGGGTCGGGGTGGGGTGGGGTAGAACTTACTGTGTTTAGGTAGCTAAAGTTGTTGGCTTTTATTTGCTGCCTTGTTCGCTAAATATAAAGCTCAACTTTATTGTTGTATTTAGTTTCAATAAACTGGAGCATTGAAGCTTTGGCTTAAAATATTATATTTATTACCAGCGGGCGAGCGCAAGTAAAAGTCTTTAAAATTAGAAATAACAATGAAAATAATCTGCTCATTATTTTTGAAGTTGGTTCAAGTTACGGCATAGAGGTAAATTATATGCAAAAGACAAGAATTTTGTGCAAGTTAAACAATCCACATTGAAAATTCTAGATATTGCAATTAAATTAATTTAAATAAAAATTTAGATAAATTGACAAATTATATTTAAAATATTTTAGGAAAAACTTTTGTTGAATTTTAAAAATTATTTATAATTATAAACGAACTCTTCGAAATATTTATTGTACTTAGAAATAGATTAAAAGTTATTATTTTTCATTGAATTAATTTTTCTAAATTTAATTGTTAACACATTTTTTTTTTTGGAATTTCTTACAGTTTCATCAAGGACAACGAATGGTCACCCTGCAGTGTTACCTGCGGCGAGGGCATACGGCGTCGTGCCTATAAATGCAGAATCTATTTGGAATACTCGCGCACAGTGGCCACGGTTAATGATACCATGTGCGAGGGCGCAAAGCCGCACGATGAGGTGGAGCGCTGTGTGGAGGAGCCGTGCATGCTGCCCTCGCACGGCTACGACGATCAGTTTCCGCGGGACTCGATCAAGGTGGGCGTCTCGGAGCCGGGCAAGACGTACGTCTGGCGCGAACAGGGCTACACCTCGTGCAGCGCCTCGTGCTTGGGCGGCGTCGAGGAGCTGATCATTAATTGTGTGCGCGAGGATAACGGCAGAGTTGTTTCGCCGTTCCTCTGCTCGCAGGAGACGAAGCCGGAGGCGCGCGTCCGCACGTGCAACGACCGTCCGTGTCCGCCGCGTTGGAACTACTCGGACTATACGCCCTGCTCGAAGAGCTGCGGCATCGGGATCAAGACACGCGAGGTGCAGTGCATCCACGAGGTGACCCGCGGCGGCGAGAACACCATGGTGGTGCCCAACAGCATGTGCCCGCAGCCGCCGCCGGCGGACCGACAATACTGCAACGTGCTCGATTGTCCCGTGCGCTGGGAGGTGGGCGAGTGGTCGAAGTGCTCGCACACCTGCGGCTACGGCACCAAGGATCGCAAGGTCGAGTGCAAGCAGATAATGGCGCAGGAGCATAAAATCGAACGGCCCGAATCGATGTGTCCCAGCGTCAAGCCGCCGGACAAGAAGCCCTGCAACGTGAAGCCGTGTCCGCCGGAGGATCCCAAGCCCGTGATACAGATCAGCAATTCGACGCACATCCAACACGATCCCAGAAAGACGAAGATCACACTGAAAGTGGGCGGCGCCGGAGTCGTGTTCTTTGGCACCCAGGTGAAGATCAAGTGTCCGGTGAAGCGCTACAATCGCACCAAGATCAAGTGGAGCAAGGACCACAAGCCATTGGCGCGTTCCCGCAAATTCAAAGTGTCCAAAAAGGGCGCACTGCGCATCCTGGACATCACATTCCGCGACGCGGGCGTCTATTCCTGCCACGCCGGACTCAGCTCAGCGGAGATTATAATCGAGGTCAAGGCAAAGCCAGGCCAGCAGGCCGAGGAACTGGAACGCCAGGAGGCTGGTAAGCTGCTACTGCTGCCTAATCCCGCAGAGATGCTCGTTTATTCTAACCGATTTTGTCATTTCCATTTTTCCTGCTTTATTGATGATTACCTTTTAGACCGTTTGGTCCGTGAACGCAGCGGCACCGAAGCGCTCACCTCGGCGGACATGACTTCGACGCCGAACGGGGCAGCGGCGGGCGGAGCCGATGGCGCCGCTAATGGGTAAGTAACGAGGGTCACTTTGTTGACCTTGTCCGAAAACTTTTCGCTTTTAACTTTTCACTCGGCGCGTTGCTCGAAACTCAACAAAAAGAAGTAGAAACTAATTAGCAGCATTTTTATACACGTTCACAAAACGAATAGTGTATATTGGTTTTGAACTATAGTGATATTGATATTCTTTGCCTAAGGCCACTAGGGGCGTGGCAAATTGATTAAATTTATATGTCAAATCAAATCCAAATCTCAACAAATTGTAAACGAGTATCAAGCAGTCGGTTACATCCGCTCTAAGGTAGCCGCTGTTGGAGAAATAAATGAGATAAATCAGTTAGGTATGAGTAATATTTAATAAATAATTAATGGATGTTAAATAGAAAGAACAGGGTAAGACACAAATCTGAAGAATATATGTAAACCTAAAGCGACTTATATATATAAATCAAACAACTAAGTTACTAATTTGCAAGTAAGGTTAGCTATCATTTTATAAAAGACTATTTAAACGACTTTAAGCAAAAGGTAGCCAATATTTTTTGTATTTTATGAGTACTTGTATAATACTTCATTAAATTCCTATCTTCATTATGTCTCCAAGCTTAACATTTCCTGGCCAGCTTTCTCTGACTCAAACTTAATTTTAAATCTACTTTAAGATTCCGACAGTCTTCTGTAAATGCAAATGCATCCTCAGCTTGGCTGCCGCCTCCTCTGGGTCACCCGTTATGATCATCCTGTCTTGCTTATCTGTCTGTTATTTCCTTTTGCTGCACCACGTCGCATACAATGTTCGCGCGACGAACGCCCGCCCCCCAACAACAACGACGCCCCCCTTCTGACTGCTAAATGTTGTCTGACTGTGCTGGCTGGTCAGTTATGCGCTTGCTTCCTGTCTTGTCTTTATCCGAGCTGGTTTTCCCCCCACAGCACCCCACTCACTCGACTCGACTCCAGCTGCCGACGTTCAACGCTGCGTATGCGTGTTATCGCCTTTCAAGTGTTGTATGCCACACACCTCAGCACATTTATTTGTATTTGCCTTGCTAAATGCAACAAAAAGAAAAGGAAGCGCAAGCGAGAACAAACAACAAAATACTCTAAGTAAATTTTATAGTTACTTAAATGTGTTTTACCTCTTTGCCTTACGCATTTTCATCCCCTCCGCAAAACTTGTTATGTGCTTAGCTCGTGAGCAAATGGTTGAGGGTTGAACAGGAGAATATTAACTAGTAGCTGCGTGCATTACTGAGAATTGCAGAGAATTGTAGAAAATTTGAACAGATGGTATATTTAATGCATATTTTTATTAATATGAGAAAATAATAGAATTGAGCTGAGCAAAATAGAAAGAAGTAGTTTTTTTTTAATCGCATTGAAAAGAATTAAACTAAAAACAGAGAAGAAAACTATAAAATTGAGTTGTTAGAAAAATTTATGTTTATGGTGATGGAAAAATTAATAGACTCAAAATTTAGAACCATATTATTAATAATGTAAGTTTTAACATAGCTCTTTAATTCTAACTATTATTTTTTGCATCACTGTAATATATTTTTTTTTTTTGGTAAGGATTAGAATTTTAAATTTTTCATATTTTATTAACAGCATTGGTTTTTTAGGCTAAATTTAAATTCATTCAAGCCTCATCTTTTGTATAAATTTCACAGAAAATGCTTAAGAAAAATATAATTAAATTCGAGTTGGTTAAATATTTAAGTTTGCAAACTGTGCTTGAATAGGTTTATTGTAAATATTAATAATTGGCGATAGCATAGAATATGAAAATAATTTTCTTTAGAAATAAATCAAAATATGGTTATTTATTTCTAAAGAAAGTCATTCATTGAAATCTATATAAAATAACAAAAATTTTAGCTATAGTCAGTTATTCGTTTATTGCAACGATAGGTTTTTCAGTTGTGTGTGTAAAATATTGTTTTTGATTCATGCAGAGCATCGTATAACCGATTATAGTTGCCCAACTCCCAATTCTCTATTTTCGACTATTTGTTTTGCAATCGAGTACTCGCAATCGCATTCGCATTCGCTCTTCTATGTTGTGTAGTTGGTTTTGGTTTGGTTGTTGTGTCTCTGTCTAAGCTACTTGAACCTTTAAGTCTATTGAGTGGTTGTCGCACCGTTTCCCCTCCCGCACGCCGCCTTTCTGCCCTTTCTCCAACTGCTAGCGCGCGTGTGCGGTTTATTTTGCAATTTGGGTTACGTGTTCGGTTCGGGGCATGAGTTGGAAACATAACAAAAATTGCAAGCACACAACAATTCCATATGTTTGAGCCAAGCGACGGGGCCCACGCACGACCTGCTTAATGGTTAAAAGCAAACAGCCAACAGCGAAATGCATTTTGGCCAAAGCCGCAAGCTCACACACATACGAACACATACAGGTCTGCATTTTGGGCTTACAAATGCATCATGAACATCCTCACAAAGTGTTGCCCAACTTATGGGGGAGCCTGTTGAAATGTATATATATATATATATATATGTATATATGTATATATTGACATATAACACTTGATATACCAGCCACATTTGATCGCATTTCAAATGTTAGCCAAACAAATTTTTGTATTTGTGTATTCTGCCTATTTTTTTCCAAAAAGGATCACAAATTTTGTGTCAGCTACAAACTATGCAAAATTCATGAGGTAGTTTTGTTGCTGGTCGAATGGGCGGTTTGAGGGGGCGTGTGGGGGGAGACATCTGGTTGCATATTTCATTTGGTCGATTTGACCACCGTTTTGTGTGTGTTTTTGGCTACATTTAATGCTATTTTTGATATACCGTTTTTGTTCATTATTCCACATTTATTATTTATTATTTGCTTTTACAGCGAACAGCAGCAATAATATTGACATTAGCGTTGGCGGACTTTCCCGCACAGTGGGTCGTAAATATCTGTTATCTTAGGAGTAGAAATATGCAAATTTTGATAAATGGATTCTTGCGAAAATTTTTAAATAAATTCCAAGAATTTGGTCAGACAGAAAATACAAATATATAAATCATGCATGGGTGAATAGAGAAGAAGCAAGAAAATTCCGACAACAGTGTGCCAATAGCAGATACCCTGTAATAAGGTGTGTTTAATAACTATAAATGAAAGACACGCTTTATAGCTTTTTTTATACTCGTTCACGAAGTGAAACTAGTATATTGGGTTTGTGAAATGTCCGTCATGCTGTCCGTCTGTCCGTTCGGATGAACGCAATTCGCAATTATAAATTATAAAGTGAACTACATGCTTTTTTGACCAAAAAATTCAAAAAATTTTATTTTCGAAAATGAATATATTTTGAATGTGGAGTCAATATATAGGACAAAACATGATCAAAATGCCATCAATCGTGAAAATCGGTTCACTTTCGACAAAGTTATGGGGGTTTGATATATGGGAGCTATGGAATCTGACAACTTTACATGTCAAAATTTTTGTCGATTTTGGCATGATTTTTGACAAAAAATTTGACCCTCTCAGAATCACCTCAAATGTTGTTTTTTATGCTAATTGTGACAAATAAAATCGATTAAAACTATAAATTCAAAATTCTAAATTTTGAAAAAAATTTTTTTTCAAAATTCACAAGGGGGAGTACATGCTTTTTTGACCAAAAAATTCAAAACAATTTTATTTTCGAAAATGAATATATTTTGAATGTAGAATCAATATATAGGACAAAACATGATCAAAATGCCATCAAACGTGAAAATCGGTTCACTTTCGACAAAGTTATGGGGGTTTGATGTATGGGAGTTAAGGAATCTGACAACTTTACATGTCAAAATTTTTGTCGATTTTGGGATGATTTTTGACAAAAAATTTGACCCCCCCAAATTCACTTTTAATGTTGTTTTTTATGCAAATTGTGACAAATAAAATCGATTAAAACTATAAATTCGGAAATCTAAATTTTGAAAAATTTTTTTTTTCCAAAATTCACAAGGGGGGAGTACTTGCTTTTTTGACCAAAAAATTTAAAAAAATTTTATTTTCGAAAATGAATATATTTTGAATGTAGAATCAATATAGAGGATCAAAATGCCATCAAACGTGAAAATCGGTTCACTTTTGACAAAGTCAAACACCAATAAGGTCAGGCTTCGATTATATTGGTACAATCTGTAGCATCCTGAATGTTAAGAAACATATCTTAAAATGTTTTTATTTTTGTTGCATTTTATTTGAGTGCAAATTAGATAAATTCACTTATCTGTATACACACAATTTGAGGGAAATGCAAGCAATTTATTTGTCAATTTATATGAGCTTTGCAGCACACACAAAAAAAACATGTTGAAAATGCAAAATATTTAGCAGGTGCACAGCAAGATTGCTGGGATCCTTGCGGGTGTGCGGGGTGTGTTGGGTGTGCGTGGTAGCAGCTGGACCTTGAACCATGACCAACACGAAAAATGCCACTCGAAGCTTTTGTGTGTGCAGTCGAACACGTGGCCAGGGATTTCAACGTACAATGCGTTTGACATTTTGCAGGCAACCGAGCAGCAGCAACAACTCCAACAATTCTAAACAACCAGTTTCCGTTTTTTGTTTTTTTACTCTGTCACGGAGCGAAAGTAGTATATTGGGCTTTCGCATTGTTCGTTCCATCGTCTTTTCTTTGTTACTGTTGAAACTAAAGACTCCACTTCAGATTGAACGTATCATTTCAATTAATTGTATAAATCTCCCTCAGTTTTAATTCTAGATACTCCACATTTTGCAATCAGATTACTGATAATCCGCACCAAAGATAGCCCATACTTTTTTTTGGATAAGTCCGCTGGAGGCGTGGCAAAATGTGTAAAACTTTTTTAGGCTTAACACTAAATGCACCAAATGTTCTAACTGGTGATTTTCTCTTAAGTTGGAAAAACAATTTATTTGTCACTCTTACTTGGGACGGGTATTTTGGGCCGAATATTATACTGTGAGTGTATCGCAGTTGATAACACCCGACTGCGACATACTTACTGGTTATATGGTGCGGTCTGAGGTCCGTTGTTGCATTAAGTGTTTGGCCGATGAAAATTGTTTAGTTATACCCTGTACTTGTAGAAAATTAGAAAAAATAGGGTATCTATCAGGAAATGAATACATATACATGGTATAAGTGCAAATTCTCATACAGCGTGCATCTATATCTATCTTTAAAATATGTTGCACTTTATTAAAAACACATTCTGGTTCGCAGAAATCGATAAATATCGATGTTAGTGTACGCTGAAATAAATTTTATTGAAGAATATTTATATATGTTAATTTGATGCAAATATTTGTTAAGGCAACCCCTAGCTGATTACAGGGTAACATACAGTCGTACATTTTCGACTATAGCACAGTTTCTTGCTCTTTTTGGGGGCTTAACATTAATTCGTTTTTCTTGCCTTGTTGTCCTTTGCAGCTCGTCGCAGCAGTCGCAGTCCACACGACGCAGACAGAATCAGTCGGAAAGGATGCAGAATGGACGTGAACGCAATCGTCGCCCCAAATCGGATGGTGTGCAGCATGCGGACAGCAGCATTATGGAGGATGAGGTATGTCAGTTAGTGTGCGTGTATGTGTGTGTGTGTGTGTGTGGGTGTGTGATTGCTTATGATTGTCGTCTGTTGTTATATCGCCATTATATGTTTACATTTTAAATATGTTTCGGGCGAATCCTCAGCCAACACATTGTTAAAATTGCGACTGGTTTAACTTGTCGCCTTTTCCTTTGGATTTGCGGCTGCCATGTCGCATGTCCTTTTCTGTCAACAACCACGTAACTTGATAGTTTTTCTACTTTGCTCTGTATATCAACTATACAAATATCTAGAGATTACACTATATATATATATAGATATATATATGTATGCATTGTGGTTGTGTTGGCAGTTCAGATTTTGTGGCTGTACATTTTTGGCTTTGGATTTTTTGAGATCCTTTATCCATTTTATAGCTCTCTCTCACTCTATCAAACATACGTATACATAATGCGCTTTGAAATGAAATTACGTATACGTAACGTTTGCTGGCAGACACAGCGCACGAATGAAAATGAAGAAAACCAACAGAAATTTACAATGCCTTTCCACAACTACAGCAGAGAGGACAAGTGGAAAAAGGGGGGAGGTAGTGTGTCCTGCTATTGATAAAAAGGACGAACCACAAAGTTGAGCATCTTCTGGCTCAACTAGTAAAATTGTTTTATTATTTCATTTATTCTCTGTTAGATCAGGTCAAGCTGTACAAACAGAAATATTAGCGTAAATGCTTTGATTGAGTTCCAAAGCTGTTTTCTTTGTTTGTGTTTTCCTTTTCCCTTTCCTTTTTTTTATTGGCTCTGCAGCAAATTGAAAGCCAAATGCTGAGTTGAGTTAGAAATACATTTTGGCATTGGGTTTTTGCTGCAATGCTAACAGCATAATTATAAATTGTTGAAATTTATGCATTTGCATATGCAGTTTTAAAACGTAAGCGGCTTAAATTGTCTTTTCCTAATATTGCTTTAAAGGGTATTAAAATAAAGAAATTTAGTTAAATAATGATAATTAACCAAGTAGCTGAAGTAAGCAGCAAGTAAGCCAATTATTTGAAAATTCTCAAAATATGTGTGAAACCAAGCCACAAAAATTCTATTTAAAATAATAATGGGAATCGAATTCAATAGGTATTTATGGCTAGTATTTTAAGCTATTTATGTGGGTATTAAATTTACATAGCAGTAAATATGGAAATTCAATTTGTGATTTGATTTTTTCATCGTTTTCATCGATTACATCTTTATACCCATATATAACTGACATAACTCAATATTTCTATCACTTAAAAAGAAAAAACCATAATTAATAAAAAACTTTGTCAAACTCTCTTTTTTCTCTCTCCCAATTAAACATCTTTGGCGTTATATTTCCCGAATTGTGTGTCATCGATAACAATCCAACTATATATATATATATATATCTATAGCATTCGCAATTAGTGCAGTCGCAGGACAGAGTTCCACAGCCAGCGAGCGCCAGCAGCGGCAGCAGCCGCACCAAAACTCTTCTGGCCATGCCCTATTTTCAGGTGTTGCTGAGCAACTTGCAGGTGAGCCCGTCCTTTGGATTGGTTTCGTTCCATTTCGTTTTGTTCGTTTTTTTAGTTTGTGTTGTGTGCGCATAAAAATTCCTTCATTTCAGATTGTTTTTGATTTAAATCCATTTATTTTTCACGCCTTTTCTTCCGCTTCTTCTTGTTCTTCTTCTTCTTCATCGTTTGCCTGACAAAATTGTTTCAGTTTTTTTTCTTCTTTGTTTGTTTCGTTAAATGTTGTCGCTATTTGCAGCCCGAAGGCCTGCCCCATATATCGTATTGTAATTTTGTAATTGTAATTGTTGCCCCAAGCGGAGGCAGTGGCAGTGGCAGTGGCAGAGACCCATTGCCGAAATGCATGTGTGTAATTAGTACACTTCAAGCTTGGGCCAGGTGCGATGGGGGGCGTGGGCGTGGGCGTGTGTATGCCTTGCCAAATTGCCAAAGTTCTGCATATAAATTTACAGCCAGCGCATATTTGTCTTTCGGCCTGATTGGGAGTTGGTCTCCAACACAGAATCAGGCAGCCATTGCCACAATTTGTCAATGGCGAAAACCGAAACCAATTCAGCTTAAATTGCCTACAGTTTTGCGTTTAGATAATACAAAGTGCTTTCTTTGTTTGCCGGTTCATTATCTAATATTATCTTTTCATTTTAAACTTGTCTGTTAAATTAATTGTAAATATTCAATAAATTTGTTGATTTTCAATGCAATCTGTTTTTGAAGCAGCTGCTTTTAATGAAATTTAAAACTCTTTGCACAATTTACACACAAATTGCAAATTTCAGATTAGAGCTTACATTTTTAAATCTTAAATTAATTTTTGATAATTCTATATAAATTGCATCTGGGTTGCAAAACAGTTGATTTTCTTCGTGTTAATTGAACACAAAATGAGCAGAGTAATCGATACAAAAAGTTAGTTAATACAAAAAGAAAGATGTTAACAAAATAGTTGCAACAAGCTGATCACAATAATATATATTTATATATTTTGCAATTAGGAATCGATAGCTAACTTTTGACACAGATATTTTTAGATATTCTTTTAGCTCATCTGCTTTATTTAATCATTGTTCTAATTTCACTTTTCGCTCATATTTTTCAAGGGTTTTCAACAGTTTGCATGTGTTCTCATTTCGTTCGCTTAGTTAGCACTTTGTTGTTGCATGTGTTTTTAAAATGTTCTCACTTACCAAACTTTGATTTTTCAACACTTTTTGATCTTTCTTTTCTATATACATATACATATACGTTAACCGGAAACAATTTAATTTTTGTAACGTGCTCGCTTTTTCGTGGGGTTGGGTTGATGTTGCGGTGCTTAATGTCAAACAAACCCTCACAAAAAACAAATAAAAAACAACACAAAAACCAAACAAACAACAACAATGGATACACAAATACAATTGTTAACTGAATAATATGCAATGTAGGTAAAATATATAAAATATAACTGAATACTACAAGCTATGCTTACCAATCCATTATATATATATATATATATACACACATACAAACATCAATCGTACACACATACACACACTCTCTCTCTCTCTTTCCTTTTTCTCTGTCTATGCGCATAAAGAGTTCTGCCTGCAAGCAAACGAAAATTAAATTTTTTAATTACAGCAAAGTTTTCATTAAATTGAAAAAAAAAATTGGCCAAATATTGCAAAGGTCGCGTTGGAACTTTTTGCGCGCTTTTCGCCGCCAAAGCCAAACTATTTGCTATCAAAGACATTTTACGCTGACTTTTATTTGCATTTTGTGCATTTTGTTCGAAATGAGCAAACAATTGGCATAATGGGCTCGAAGAGCCAACAAACTGCGAAAGCAAAGTGCAAAAGGCAAACGGCAAAAGTCCAAGCTAAGAGAAAAAGCGATTGCATGCAACGCGCCAAAGAACAGAAAATTTTAAATATTTATTGCAATAAGTGCAGCAAGCAAATTAAGCTGAGTACGCAGAAAACAAATTTTATTTAACCCAAAAAATAAAAATAATAATAAAATATTTTTCTATTAAATCTACAATTAGCATGGAATTTGTTTAGCTAATGCTTATTATTGAGTGCAATAGGGAATAAGGGAATAGATCTTGGTTAGGCATAGCTAGGAATAACTATATTCGATCTGTTTAATAGAGAATTATTTGCTTAGCATATAAATATTAGAGTAGATCATATTTTATCTGCAAATACTTTTATCTACATTTTTTTATTTAGCAAGAAAACAAACAAATTTTGAAAGAATCAGTTTTCAAAATGAATTAGGAATAATTATCGAAAATTTTAGTTAGGGTATTTATTATAATAGACATAACAAAGTTTATTTATTGTTGATATACTAAAATTTTACTCTTTGTGGTATTAATTTATAATATTATTTCTTTAAAATTCCGAGAGCCAGCAATTTTGCTTTACATATGAAATTCAGCATTTGAAATTTATTACTATCAAATAGATTGCAATAAAATTACATTCCATAACTGCAATTAGCAATGCTTAAAATGCCGCCGATGCAATTAAAATGCCAAACAAAATGAATAAAACGCAACACAGAAAATATGCCTCAGAACTTGACCGAAAATAGCAACAGAGTAAAATTAAAAAAAAAACAAAGATAAAAAATCAAACAAAAAAAGAATGAAAAAAAAACAAAGCACTTAATTAAATTTTAATTTGGATAAATCAAATTTGTGCATTATTATTGGTCAACCGATACGAACGACAATTTAATTTCATTATATGTGTATACACACACACACACACTCACACGCACACACAGACACATTGATTTGATTATATTGCCAATTGCAGGAGTCGGAAGTCAAAATATAAATGAAAAAAAAATTGCACATTATTTTACGGCATTTTTGTGGACAAAACAAAGTTGAAATAAACAATATGTGAATATGGCAGCTGTAAAGGGAAACATAACAGATACGCTGCATATGGCAGATCTGCTGATAGTTAGAGTAGATTAATAACAAAATAAATAATCAAAAATATGCGAAGTCAAAGCAAAATGCTGAGGGAAATTTCAGAATTGAATAGGCAAAGTAGAAATTTGAAGGGGTTGGGATTTATATCTGTTTGAGAATCAAAATTTAAAGCTTTCACAAAATATCATTTCAATTCTATTTGCTGCATAGTTTATAATTTCAGTTTTATAGAAATGTTTTTTACTACTATTTGCATGCCATAATAATATTAATCAATTCATATAAAGTAACGGAACTATATAAACTATATATAAAATATTTAACTTATTCATTTATGCATTTCAAAAAGTTTTTAATGAGCTGTTCTCGCCGGCATCGAATGCCAGCAGCAGCAGCAGCATCAGCGGCAGCATCAGTTTCAGCGGCAGCAGTTGAACTTGCCGCAAGTTTTTGTTGGTTTGCTGGCTTGGTAAGTGCCACGCCCTCAACGCGTGTGTGTGTGTGTGTGTGTGTGTGTGCGCAAGCCAACAAACAATTAGCAACAAATTTTTTTGCCACAAACTTAATTTATTAATTGAAAAGTTTTTTGCCGCGTGAGTTCATTGCAATGTTTACCTCTGCGCCCAACCAACCCACCCTTCCCCCGCTCCCATAACCCACAGAAGCAACATCTCCAATCACCGCGCTGCTCATAAAAGTTATACAAATTTTTGGCATAGAAAATTAGCTTTCAGTCAACGCTGTCGACGGCACAGCCGAAAAGTTGCCTTTTACACCTGAAATTTAGCCAAGTTAATAAGACTGTGAGTGTGTGTGGTGCTTATCAATAAATAAAATAGGGTATATTATATGTAACAGATAGCAGCATAATCTATATATATACTAAATTAGCTACACTTATTTGACTACAGGGTATCATCACACTCAGCAAATGCACTCGAACTAACTAGTTGGCTATGAATATTTACAATAAAAAGCCGCTGAGATTTAACTGGTGCAGGTATACTGCTTAGAGAGACTGTTTATATATATATATATATATATATATATATATATATATATATATATATATATATATACCCTTGCCATATGCAGATTAGGCAAAAATTATTTATGATGCACAGCGAAGCGCAAAAACCGAGGCGCAACCTTTTGCTGGCAACTTTGAGTGCAGCTTTGAATGAATTTGGGCGACAGTTCTATCCGTCCGTCCGTGCCACATTTATCAGAGCTAGTTACCGTTAAATTGTAAGCCGCAGCAAAATGCAGAGCAGGCCACCAAAAACAGACACTTTTAATGCCAATTTTTATCTAATTTCTCAAAATATTTTTGTTGCGCATTTTACGGTTAGCCGACAAAAACATGCAAACCGCAAAAACTAACTGTATTTATATATAGTATATATATAGCATATGAGTTTATGCAATATATATATTCAATGTAGGCAGGCGGCCATTTTGTATATTGGCCGGCAGCTTTTAGCTGTCTGCATTTAAGCCACACAATGATAGCCTGTTTTTTTTGGGGTCGAACGCTTGCGGCACACATTGATTAACTCTTTTGCGGCATTCTCGCTCGACTGCTCACGATATAATAATCATTTTCCATTATTATTAGAAATAAAAAATATATATTTGCATTTCATTTAGTTGCCAGGCACTTTTCGAGCGAAATCCGATTTTTGTTGGCCCAAAAATTAAAAGTAAAATATAAATTAATTGCCCGAAAAGAGAAAATAAAGTTTCGTTTCAAATGGAAAATAACCGATATTTAAATTATTTAGTGGAAATTGTTGTATTTCATGAAATTACTTTTGTATCTCAGAGATGCTTTTCAATCTACTGTATCTTTTGTGCCTGCTAGTTAGTTTTGTATGTTACAGATACATTCGCATTTAACAGATACAATTTTTATGCAGTATTTTAATAATGCACATTCGAAATGCATTATATATATCTACTTATGCTGCACTATCCGACAAAGTCTCGCATCTTTTTATGCAGACCCGAGGCACTTTAAGCATGCCTCAAAGTTTGCTTTACTCAGTTTGCGCATCCTTGTTTCAGGTAGCTAATTAAATGCTAATGAAATGCCGTTGATACCATTGTATTATATATAAAGCTGCTTTTAATACCCTACATCAAAAGCGAAAAGTGGCATATAGGATTTTCGAAATTGTTTCGACTTAGGGATTGCAAATTTTAAGTTAAATTAAAATGGAATACTAAAATGTTTTACTATTCGAATTCGAAATCTGTTCGCAATTGCAGTATAGAGTATCTAGCAGTCGCGCAATCGTTTTCGTTGTTCTCTTTAATAGCATTCAATAATTTCCTGCTTTTATGAGCGTTTATTTTATGGCCCCACAGTGCTCTCAAGTGCTTTGGCCATCTATTTAAATGTAGATATATATATATATATATATATTTATCTGTTCAAATCCAGGTAATTTAATTTTTAATTGCATTGTTGCCCGCAGCTAGCTGCTCATTAGCAGCTAGTTTGTCTTTGGGCAAATCACTTTATTGATTAGCAATTGGCTCTTCTGGCTTTTATATGCGTATCTGACTACAATTGGCTGTTGGCCAGGCTAATGCATTTCGGCCATTCTCTATGTAATTGAACGTTGCTTACGCTGCTGCGACTGCCAATTAGCCAAGAACAGTTCAGTTCGGGCCAGGCCAAGCAGAACAAAGCCAGAGCAGAGCGTCTGCATCAATGCCCCATTTTGGGGCACAGAAATTTATTGCTCAGCATTTTGGTCTATTAATTATGCAACTGGCCCGTGGCAGCCATAGGCCCGATGTGGCCGGACAAATTTATATATATGTGTGTGTGTGTGTGTGTGTGTGTGTGTGTGTGATCTGGAGTACTAAAATCGCATTTTAGCTAGCCAAAACGCCATAAAGCGCGTTAATAAATTCTCGCAGACGTCGCATAGCTGCAGCACGCCCCCCTCCCCCTCCCTCCCCCTTTTAGTCTCTGGTGCCATTCATCAGTCGAGGCGCAAAATGATTTAAAGAAGCGAAATGTTTGCGCTATTTTGCTGCCCTTTTAATTTTGATTGCAACTATTTATTAATGCACCGCCTCGCAGGATGCTGCTGCTGCTGCAGGATAGCCACGCCCAAAAGGCGAATTTTTGGTTCTGGCTGCGGCTCTGCGCTCCATTTAATCTGCATGCAATTTGCAGCAATTCTGTGCATTTGTTTAATGCCGCATTTAAGCACAAATTAAATTAAGTCGAAATGAATAAAATAAAATGTTGCACATTTTATGAGTTGGCAGCGCGCACCCTGTAAAACGAAACTAATGGGGAAGCATGAATTCGAAAGAATAAGAATGGAAATATAAGAATATTTAATATATATTCTTGAACAGCATAAGTAAATATTTAATAATTATTTCCTTTGCAAGACGAGAAAATGGATTTTTAGTTTTCTACTTTGTGCTTAGCCTGAAATAATTCAAGCAAATTAATATAAGAGTTATGAGAAAAATGGGTAACTGCAAGTCGAGCTCTTTTTAAATGCAGCTTTTTTTTCTGGTCTGATTGTTGGTTTATTCCTGTTTGGTTACCTGGTTGTCTCTGGCAACGTTTCTGCCTCAGTTTTTCAGGCGTGAGAATTTAACGATGTTGCGTGCCTCAAAAAGTCTTACCCTTTTGTAAAAGACCACAAATAATATATAAATTTATATATATATGATATATATATATATATTTATGCATATTTCATTTAAGCCTGAACGTTGCTAATGAGTGCTAAAAATGCTGCTGCTTAAATGAAAGGGCTAAATAGAACTTCGAGCATTCAATTATAAATTAAAAATTATAATTTTAATTCAAATATTGGTTAGACAAAAGTTTTATAATAAATTATTCGAACAAATTTTATTTTCTGCTTAAAAATATATTTAAATCTTTAGAATCTATCTGAAATGCATGAAATTAATTTACTATTAAACTTTGACTATCTTATATTAGAATTAAAAATTATGATTTTTTTTAATTCAAAATAAAAATTAAAAATTATAATTTTTTTAATTCAATTATTAGATAGTCAAATTTTTATAATAAATTATTCGAAATAATTTTATATTCTGTTTTTTTTTTAATATTTATTTTTAAATCTTTAGAATCTATCTTAAATTATCGAATAATCCGAACTATTGCAGTTAATTAATATACAAATAATTATTTAGCTGTTTTCAACAATATTTTTTTAACTTCAATATTTATAAAACAGAACTAGAAATCTTGCTGTCAGAAGAACTGTTAAATCTTTACAATTTTAACTATATATAAATTTCTGCTGCAGGGATATTTCTCATTAAGTTTTTGAAAAGTGATCAACAAAAACGATTCATATTTTTTTTCAAATATGAATTAACATATTTTGTCGATTTCTGCGTTGTTAGATTTAAACAAAAAATATGTTTATAAAAAAAAAGATTACTGCCAGAAACTGTTTTAAATGCAGCAAGTTTCCAAATGTGGCCAAAAGCATAAAAGCAAAGCCTTTCGTGTCGGCTACTAATTACCGTATTGGCATTAGTTTCCTGAGCCTGTGTCGAAAAAACACACACACACACGCACACACACACACACAGGCAAAAGTTTCAGTTAACGACTGCTGCAACGGTGCGGCTAGAAAGGGATAAGGGAGTAGCGGGGAGGGTTTGTGAGCCAGAGCTGAAAATGGTTGGCATACTAAGTATTGACAGGAGCTCAGAGGCAACAACAACAACAACACGAACAACAACAACAACAACAACAACACGAACAATGCCAGCGATTGCAATTGCGATTGCGGCGGCAATAAAAGGCTATGGAGGCGTTAAGGTTAGTGTCGAGCTACAAATGACAAACCACACACACACACACACACAGCTGCACACATAAAAGCGCAGCAGATGCAGCTGCAACAACAACAACAACAACAACAACAATGGCAAACAACAAAGAGTATTTGTCGGTTTCAAGTGCCACTTGGGAAATCATCTTTTCGCTTGGTTCCTGCCCCCAACTGCGGCTGTAAATGAAAACGACCAGCGACGATGATGTTGACAGTGAGACAATGCCTCCGAACAGCAACAACAACAGTAACAACAACTGCAGCAGAGCTTAGCTTTCGTGGTTTGAACGGGTCAAGAGTCAAAAACCAAATGCGTTCCATATGCACTAGAAAATTGTTGGCCAAAAATGCATTTGGTAGTCAAATTTTGAGCACGACCTGAGCGCTTTCTGCTGCGCGTGCACAGTGGGGCAAAACTGATGCACGCATAAATTAATCACTTGCCAGTTAATTGTGAGCAGAATTTTTCTATTCCACAGCACTCGACTCGATTTCATCCAAAGATTCATAAAATCAATGTAGTCCCCCACAGTTTTAAAGTTAGATACAAAAGATTTTGCAGGCAGTTTACTGTTGAGATCCGATATAACTATCGCCCAGATACTCCCATTACGCCCATTTTCAAGCTAGATTTGCAAAATTTGGTTTTCTGAGCACTTTTTCTTAGAAACGAAATACAATTAATATACATAGAATAAAATTATATATATTTTAACTTATTTTTATTTGTATATAAAGCAACAAACCAGTTCATCAATTTCCCATTATTTATTTCCTATTAATTAATTAGTATTTAAATTAAAAGTTTGCTTTGTTAAAAAAAAACTCACCAAAAATAACCATAGTGCAGTGTGTGGCTAAGCAGAGCGGGAGGGTGGTTGTGTGGGTGGTGCGGTGGTTTGGTTTAACAGGGTATTGAACGATGGGTATGTGAGAGAGGGGGGTCAGCTGTGGCAGCTGAGTTCAATGGCTAATCGGATTTTGCAGTACGTAGTCAGTCAACGTGAAGCAATTGATGAGGGCAATTCAAGTGTGCATGCATGAAAAGTACACACACACACACACACCTATACACACACACACACACACACATCTATACACACTGATAGCGCACACACGTTATGGCAAGCGGAAACGGAAACGCGTTGACGGCCGTGCAAATTTACCGTAGCATAGCACAACATGGCGCCGAATTGATGCTGCCTGCTTTTAGCTGCATGCTGCATGCTGCATGCCACATGCCACATGCTGCATGCGGGCAATCCATTTTTTTTGTTGTTGTTTTTTTGCTGTTTTTACGCCATACTTTCAAAGCTAACATTTCTCATACGCAACCCGAATGCTTGTTTCTGTTTATGTCCTGTGCAGCTGCTTTGGCCGCTGCAGCGCTTTAAGGACTCGCGCGGACAGCACTTGCTGCAACGCGAGGCGCTCAATTATGGCCTCGACTTGGAGCCGCAGCGCACCGGCTACGAACAGGATGAGCCGGCGCATGTCCTCACCAAGGAGCTGCACACCGAGGCGGGCCGCATCCTCGCCCTGCCCGCCCCCAACAGCCACCACCAACAGCAGCCCACGGAGCAAACGGACGATGTGCCGCCGCACATGCCACACGTGCGCTGGGAAACAGCAACGGCAACGACAACGGCAACGACTACAACGGCAGCGACAGCAATGACAACGGCCAACAACAGCAAGGCGAGCGCCAGCAGCGGACAAGGATACGCCTACAGCTGGCAGCTGGGCGAGTGGTCCAAGTGCTCGCAGGAATGTGGAGCCGCTGGCAGCGGCTTGCAGGTGAGTTCAATCTGTTAAAATAGCTTGGTTAATGGTGGATTTTATATTGACAGAAATTTAAATAAGATTTATTTTATATTTTATTTTAATATACAATTTATGCAAGCCTTAAGCTAACCGATTTTATATAGGCAAATATTTATTTGCCAACTTTTTACATTACACATTTTTCTGTTTTACTATTTTTAATCATTTTATTATGGCGAGCATACTTAAAATTAATTGAAAAAATTATTTATTTATTGTTAAAATAAATAAACAATTTTAATGATAGATTTTATACTAACAAAAATGTATATTATTTTGTTTTTTATTTTATTTATATTTCAAAATTAATTTGATTTTTTTTTTGTTGACTGCTTATTTGGCATATTATTTAAAATTATTTAAAAATTTAATTTATTTATTTATTTTAATAACTTTCAGTTTCTTCTTAGCTATATTAAAATTGCCTACTAAATTATTTGCTAGCCACCCTAATTTTTGTTTTTACTAAAATGAAATTAATTTCGCTTAATTTCATTAATATTATTTTACCTTAGCACCTCATCTATAAAACTAGAGTGTTTAGGTTAATTAAAACGCGTTCCCACGGAACAGACGAAACTTATATAATAATTAGCCAAGTGCATGTCGTTGCCAGAAACGTAAACCCAAAACCCAACTCCAACTCCAATCTCGAATTCCAACCCGTATCCGAGACCACATAAAAATCAGGCAGCAGTTTAAATAATTTAAAAGCCACTGGCTCGAAACAGTTGTCCGCTCTGGTTTGGCTTCTTTCTGTCCATTGTTTTGTGTGCGACACCAAAAAGCTGCAAAAAAGAAATTTTGCAACCGACTGCGCGATACTCTGTTAGTTGGGCTAAAATAGTTTTCAATTTATTAAATATATTAATAAAAAAAAATTTATTTTTGCAAAAAAATATCACAAATTCATGAATGTAAAGTAGTAAAACTAACATAAGTTAATGTTTTGATTATTTTCATTTTCCATTGTTTATTATTTGATTAGTGCAACAAGAAACAAATTTTTAGTTTTTATTCTGGTAAAAACAGAATTGGGTTTACCATTTTTTTTTGCTGTCTGCATAGAGTATAAAAAATTAACAGTAAACTTTGCAACTCTTTCGACAGCGTCGCACGCTGAGCTGTCGGCGTGAGGCAAAAACGAAGACAACAACAACAACAGCGGCGTCAAATAGCAGCGTTGGCCTCGGCGGCGACATTGTGGAGAATGCGCAATGCCGTGCCCAGGGGCTGGATATGCCCGACACGTTCCGGAGCTGCGGCAACGAGCCCTGTCCGCAGTGGACCAAGGGCGATTGGACGCTCTGCCAGCAGTCGCGCTGCCACGGACGGAACACGGCCGTCCAGCGGCGCGAGGTGTTCTGCCGCTACGAGAACGGAAGCGCGGGCAGCGCCTGCGACGAGTACGAGAAGCCGACGGCGCGTCAGGAATGCTACAACGAGCGCTGCAAGGGCGTCTGGCGTGTGGAGCCCTGGTCCGAGGTGGGTGGCCAACCAAATATATATACATCTATATAGATATAGCTCTATATAGCCATCGTCCGTGCACTGGGCGCATCTTTTATTAATGCGCTCTGCTTTCGTTCGTTTCACAGTGCAATGCGCCCTGCGGCCGCCAGGGCATCAAATTCCGCATTCTCCAGTGCGTCTGGTACGGCAGCCGTCGGCCCGCTGGCAACGTCTGCAAGCACCAGCCCCGCCCCGCGGTCATGAAGGTGTGCAAGAGTCCGGCATGTCAGTCCAAGTGTAAGTATACATAAGTATATATACATATATTGCATACCCTATCTGAACATCATCCATCCAAAAGTCCATCCTTTTTCTGAAAGTCAAATTTTGGTTTCACTAACTGTTATTAGATATTTTTATACCCTGAAACTATTGAAAATGGGTAAGAAGGGTATAATGGTTTTGGTAAAATGTATGTAACAGGCAGAAGGAGGCATCTCCGACCCCATAAATTGTATATATTCTTGATCAGGACGACGAGCTGAGTTGATTTAGCCATGACTGTCTGTCCGTCTGTCTGTCCATCTGTATGCACGCAGCGATCTCAGAAACTATAAAAGCTAGAAAGCTGTTCTTGATCTCATTCAGTTCGTACATATCATACGCAGAACAAGTTTATCACTTTCCTTCGATAACTTGCTCCGCTTCATTAATATCCATACAAATCAATAACAACCTTTTGTTTCTTTACAATATATCGGTAACTAAAAGAGCTAGAGGCAACAAGTTTAGTGCGCTATGCGCATTTTGACTAGACATAGCTTTTAATACCTCTGGATTTTGGATTCTTTCCCCTCAATCGCCCTCCAGGTTGCAGGGTTCACTCACAGGTTGCAGGGTTCAGGGTATCCCCTAGTCGGGCGGCCCCGACAAGAGCCCTCTCCCTCGCAGGTCGTGGGGTTCAGGGTATCGCCCTCTCACTCACAGGTCGCAGGGTTCAGGGTTTCCCCTAGTCGGGCGGCCGCGACAAGAGGTCTCTCACTCACAGGTCGCCAGGTTCAGGGTATCTCCTAGTCGGGCGGCCCCGATTAGAGCCCTCTCACACACAGGTCGTGGGGTTCAGGGTATCCCCTAGTCGAGCAGCCCCGACTAGAGCCCTTTCATTCACAGGTCGCAGGGTTCAGGGTATCTCCTAGTCGGGCGGCACCGATTAGAGCCCTCTCACACACAGGTCGTGGGGTTCAGGGTATCCCTAGTCGGGCAGCCCCGACTAGAGCCCTCTCACTCACAGGTCGCAGAGTTCAGGGTATCCCCTAGTCGGGCGGCCCCGACAAGAGCCCTCTCCCTCGCAGGTCGTGGGGTTCAGTGTATCGCCCTCTCACTCACAGGTCGCAGGGTTCAGGGTTTCCCCTAGTCGGGCGGCCGCGACAAGAGGTCTCTCACTCACAGGTCGCCAGGTTCAGGGTATCTCCTAGTCGGGCGGCCCCGATTAGAAGCCCTCTCACACACAGGTCGTGGGGTTCAGGGTATCCCCTAGTCGAGCAGCCCCGACTAGAGCCCTTTCATTCACAGGTCGCAGGGTTCAGGGTATCTCCTAGTCGGGCGGCACCGATTAGAGCCCTCTCACACACAGGTCGTGGGGTTCAGGGTATCCCCTAGTCGGGCAGCCCCGACTAGAGCCCTCTCACTCACAGGTCGCAGGGTTCAGGGTACGTCCTCTCACCCAGGTCGCAAGTGCAGGGTA